>ML677366.1:4227507-4570369 GCA_007922305.1 Dermatemys mawii | reverse complement strand
AGAAAAGCACTTGGTGTATATGGATGGAAAATCAGACTTCTAAACCAATAATGTGGTGGTTACTAAGGTTTTTTCAAAACACCCAAAGGCACCTTATATGTAGAAGATGAATGGCCTGCACAGTTTTAGTTTCTAACGTGAAGCTCTTTTCCAGTTACAAGACTCATCCCAACCTGCTTTTTGTTTTTGTCCTCCCTCCCCACAATAAGTTAGTTAGCTACCAGGCGGATTTCTCATGGCCCCAAATTTGCTTCAAGAGATAGAAGCAAATAGTTATGGCTGCATTTAAAACCCTGAATGAAATGGGAGGACTGGTATCTAAGTGCTGACCCAGGCTTAACTATGGAGGTGCAAAGAGAGGGCCTGGTTCTGCCATGACTAATACATCACTCCCCATTCATGTTAATGGGATTAGTTATGCAGTAAGGAGGGTATCGTGGTCTGGCCTGTGGCTGTACCCACTGAGCTTGTCTAGAGGCTATACTATTGTTAATTGTCAGTTGCAAAGAGCCCGGAGTGGTATCAAGGGCTCTGACTGTTGTTTAAAGGAACTCCAGGAATAAAAGCAGCTTTTTGTAGGTTCATTTCCTTGAGCATAGCTCCTATGGCTAAAGCTGCAGCCCAAAGTAGTGCAAGTTTGGCTGGCAGTCTTTGAGCAATCAGATTACCATATTTGGTTTGCAAGCAGATTTAAAATAGAAAGACAATCTTGAGCAAGGAAGAAACTCTGACAGAACATAGAGAACATTCTTCCAACGTACGTTTGTAGAGGACTATCTCTGTCTTTAATCTTAGCACTATTTCCTGCACGTCTCCTGGGTCTAGATTCCCTCTCATTGTTAGTGGTATATCTGGAAATGACCTCAGGCAGTTCTCAGTGACTGGCGACCCATGGTCAGAATGACTAACCCAGTCTGTCTCCAGCCCTTGGACATGTCTTATTGACTAAAAAAATGCAGGCACTGACATATGAATAGAAACAAAAACAGGCTACGAAGCAAAATCTTAACTCTTTGTAGCAAATTGAGATTGCAATAAACATTTCAACCCCTCAGTAACTAAATGTACCTAAACTCAATATAACTAAACATCATGCACATTTGTTTCGATGGTGACAATGTAGCAAGGGTCGGTGAGATTAGCTGCTAAGGCGAACAGGCCAATACACAGGAAGCATATAGAGTGCAAAGACCTCTAATATTCTTAACTGAGCTGCTTAAAAACTGTTTTAAAAACCTTGTGTTTGTATTTCTTTAACTAAGAATACATTTGTATATAGATAAATGGACTTTAGACTCGATTCAGCAACCCTCCTGGGAGGAATCCCGTTGAGCTCCACTTTTGTAAGTAGGGATTACTCGTGTGAGTAAGGGCTGTGGGCGCAGACTCTGATCCTGCCATTGGATCCTGGAGAGTGGACCTTGTGGAGATCTGCTGGTATAATTTAACTCCAGGATTGGGGCCTTTATTGCCTCCATCCTAACAATATCCATCACTAGTCAATGGCTGCTGAATTGACCAACCCCTGCTATTGCCACCTCCTGCCCAATGAAAATATCTACCCGGAACTGGATCCAAATCAGCAATGGGGTTTGTAGCCCATCCTTCTTCTACTGAAATCAATGGCAAAATTCCCACTAAGGGAGCAGGATTGGGTTCAACATCCTTATGCCTCTCCCAAAGGCTGCAACTTCTGCCAGACCTAAAGAAGGAGGGCCCCTATTAACAGTATCCCACCCTCAGATTAACCCTGGCGCAGAGAGCAGGAGCATCCCAGGTAATCAGAGTGGGATATATTTTCAAGCACCTGATCTGACTCAGTTTGGAATCCAATGCTAGTTTCACCATTGTCGTTACTGAGAGCAGCAATAGCATCAACAAATTACATCATGGACGTTTCTTGGCTGGCAAAACATTCCTTTTAATATAATCAAAATATACTTTAAATGCTGCAATAATAATGATGAATACTAATGCTACTAAGAAGTGATAGAGCACTCAGTGTGTTGTAAAGATAACTGCACTGGGCAAGGGTTAACCATGAGAATAATAGAAATCCTGGAGAAGAAGTAATGATATGGGGCGGTGGATATGCTGCTGTGGTCTGTTGGCTTTTTGCTTTAATGTAAGTAACAAATAATTCCCTCTGGCTCTCTGCACTTGTGGATAAGGCCATAAAAAATAAAGAAACCTCAACTAATAAAAATGCTACCCTTGCTTTTATGCCTTAGAGAGCAACGTTTGTTGTTTGTGTAATGACGATATTCATAACTGGCTCTGTGATCACTGCTGTTATTATTTAGTACTATGTATTTAATAGCTGCATGTAGGGTGTGAAGACCTTGAGCTTGCATTTCAAAGGATGCAGATCCAGCTCCTCGTGTTACTGAAGGTTTTTGGGCATCTCTGTCTGGATAGTTGGGAATCCATTCTATTGTTTTCCCAAACTGTGACCCATTATAATACCTTTATATGAGTGGAAATATTGGTGATTCAGTCGGCAACATTCTTAAGTCTGGGCCAGGTATAAAACCTATGCCCAGTTATGGGGTTAGAGAGCTTGGTTGTGTTGGCAGTTGCATCTTTCAGATAACATCTAGGTCATGACCTAATCCTGGTGTTTTAGTCAAAGTCATCAGATTCCTTCCTAAATTCTTCCTGTCTTAAGATGTTGTGCGCTGTTAAACAGCATCTGTGCTCCAGTCCAGAGGTGGTTGCGTTTCAGTGGTGACTGAAAACATCCCATGTGCAGATGAAAAGTGCTGTAGAAATGTCAAACAGTAGTATCGTTCCATTGTATCCATCATATGACTATGGCCTTCTGAGCACCCACTGACAGCTTGGAGGGGTCCTAAATTAATAACAAATCTTCCTCTATCCTCCCTGTATTTCTCTCTCTATCTGAGTTAATCTTCTTTGGTGGAGAGATGTGCTTAATTAATAGCTATCTACTTATTAATTAAGTAAAAAGAAACACATGACTAAATATCATCAACTTTCATTTTAAGGACATTTTAAAACAGGTAATATACCCCATATATGGTCTTTATGAGAAGCAGGGTGTTCTTGCCGCATGTTATCAGTGTATATAACCTGATGGGCCATGGAAAGCTATTTGTTTTAGTGGTTTTTTTTAAGTATCTAAAAACTGATAACTATGGGTAACTTTTCAAAGCTTTCTTTGAATTTCTGCAGATTCTTGACGCTGTGTAATTGCCAAAGCATGGTTTGTAGATTCTACGCCAGAATGGTGATGAGCAATGTACTTTGAATAGGGTGATAAAAGTCAGCTTCCAAGTCTAGGTCAGGTATTGGTGTAGATCCCAGGTAGTCATCCACCGAAGGCAGGTGAACTTAAATATCTGGGCCAGCACCTGAGCTGATAGAAATTGGTGTAGCTCCTATTCCCATCACTGGAGGTGTGCCAGTGCACACCAGCTGAGGACCGGGCCACATGGAGGCTTCTTACCCAAATGTTAAGAGAAGCCTTAGAAATGTGTCTCATCTTCGTTGTAGATGCGGAGAGAGATTTGTAAATCCTCGATTAAGAGTCCTAAGAAATAGGATTGGATTTGACAAGGGAGATAGATGTGTCCTGCCCCAGGTGGGAAACACCGACAGGGATTATCTGACTGATCTTGATCTTGCAAAGAGATTTTTGTTTTGTCCAGATAGAGAAAAAAAAGTTGATTTCCAGGTCTAGGCACACACCTTCTTACAACAATGTTGGAGATTGCATCCCAGTGGGGAGGCAGATTTTTGTTAAAGATGTTTTGGAAAATAAGCCACTGCTTCTGTTCTTCTCATAGCAAAACCAGGGGTTTTCCGGAGAGAGATTTCTCTTCACTGTTTAGCCGTGAAACACTTCATATATGGATACACCATTCAGATGGGGGATCTCATTCCACTCTCATATCATAGGCAACAGGATAGACGAGGCTCTCCAGAGACCAGGGTGACTTTTGAACCACATCTTCCTTTCTTAGCAGAGTTTATTCCCATTAACACCTAGGATTCTACTGATACCCTGACCTGCCTGGTGTGTATTTAAAGATGATGTACCCTCTATTACAACCATGAGCACCAAGGAGTTCCAGGTCTGATCTCTTCCTTCTCACCCCATCACTTTCCATGTTCACAAACCTCTTTACATCCTGAGTTGGCTTTGCAGAGCCTGCAATTCAATCCCAAAGTGGAATGGTTAGAAATTGAGGCAGTTGACATTTGGACCAAAACAGGGATGAATTTTCTTGTAAAAAAATTTCCCCATCCTTTTGACCAGCTCTAATTAGAAGAGGCCTGTTTTTTTTAATGAGATTCACAACCCAGTTTGGAAGCAACCTGACCCCTATCCACACCAAGAGGATGGGATAGAATCTGGGGGAAGCATCAGAGTATCTGGTGCTTGACCAATATGTACATTTGAATGAGCTTTTTGAAGTGCCTCATTTACTCTAACTTTGATGATCTTCCTGGGTCAGTAACTCAGAATCGATAGTTTTCATTTTCTTAGGAAGTTCAGAAGCAGTTTCCCCTGCTTCCTTTCCCTGTTTCTGCTGCTCCAAACTTTTGCTCCATCCCAGCAGCTTTTTGCTGATTGGTATTTTGTGGCATTTCTGCACTGCTCCATTTGAGTTATTATTGGAGATGACTATGAAATAACAGTGCTACCCTATAAGATCGCTACTGCACCACTGCAGAAAATATTTACCAAAGATGTGGTAAGCGGCTCTTTACTGGAGTGACTGGCGTCTGCTCTGAAATGTACCAGACGCCAGTCACTTCAGCAAAGAGCTGCTGCAACAGAACAAATTGCCCAGGGCAGCAGATCTAGGAGAGGGAGGAAAGCCAGCAGCCCAGTCTGTCTGTCTTTGTGTTTTCCAAGGGAGAAAAATTATCTTTTTTACAAGCCTGCCCTAGTTGGCTTTGACCAGCTCTTCCCAGAAAACACCAACATAAATAGAAGAGCAAACGATTGCATAGAAGGACAGAATTCCATTTATATCTGACGTCTCTCAGGTCTGCTTTGATGTTTTGGTCTCGTTATGCTTCCTTTTCATCCCATCCCACCACATTTTAGCTCACAGGGCTACAATGGCAGCATGGGGGCACTTCAGCCATTTGCAGTGAAGGCAAGAGAGTTTTGTTAATTAAAGTCAATTTTTTTTAATTAATTTTTTACAAAATTCAGGGTTGGCATGTTGCCCAGTCTGTTTCTAGATCAGGTTTGTGGCACATACAAAGCCAGGGTGTTTTTGTTACTGTTGAACGTTTCCAAATGGAAAATGACAATCCATAACAATTGTGCCAAAAAAATTAAGGGCAGTTTCAGGACTGGGTGTTATCTGCTGAATAAATGCCGATAAAAAGGACAAAATATGACGTGTTTGTTATGGGTGGTAGCTTTTGTAGCCTGTATCCCCATGTGGACTCTGGTTGCTGTGCTCCCCTTCCTATTTGAACAAAGTGTCTGTTTTCTGTGATATTATCTAACTCCTGTAGTCATAACAGAGCCAGCGGGATTTGAACCTCTTGTCTATCGAAGAATGGGAGAAATGAAGCTTGAGGCGTGGGCTCCGTGGGACTCTTAGCTGCTGTTCATGTGCATACCGCAGACTGGATCAGCATCTTCCCAGTGGGAAGGACAGCACAGAGTGGTGTTGTCTCTGGAGCAGAGCAGGACTGAATTGTGATTGAGAGTCTCTGCTTAATGGGGCCAGTAAACTACTCCACCCTTTTCCCCAGCACAGATCACTGCCTCTTCTGCACTGGCTGTTGTATTGGAGGGAAGAGCCCAGGCTCTGTCCACGTTGGGTAAGGATCACAAATGCAGCTCACTCCCCTGCATGAGCATATGGCAAGGGTCATGGTATGGCCCCATATTGGTTTGGCTAACCATGAATTCCCTTCACCATTTTTGTATCCCTTCTCCAGTGGTGCCTCCTCAGGGCAAGAACACCATGCATTTTGCCTGCTCAGCCCCTATCATGTGTACTGAGGGGCAGTGTGTCCTACTGAATAAGGCACCAGGCTGGGATTCTGAGATCCAGGAGTTAAGAATATGATTTTGGCTGCATTATGAGAGTGTCCGAGTCAAAGCCATTTGAGGGGACAGCAGGCCAGACAATGAACCATATTCTTAGCTCTGTGCTGTCTGCAGATTGGAGTCTCTGTTGCTTTTCTTCTTCTGCCCACAGCTACGTACTGAATAGGGACTGAACATTTTTGCAGCACTAAGAAATTTTCTTCCTGGGGCAAAAGAGGAAAGAAAGAAAGAAAGAAAGGGGGGCTGGGGAGAGAGAATGGAGAAAACCGGTAAGGAGGAGGAGGAATGAGAGCCACAAAGGAAGAGAGCAGGAAATCTATTAAGAAAAAGCATCTTTATCTGCTTCTGGGATTTGCAATTATGCCTGTTGCTGTCAGGCCCTGAGGCTGTGGTGCCTAATAAAGATTGTACACGTTGAAAAGCACGTCAGAAAGGCTGGGCTAGCCCAACCCCACCCACCACTAATCCTGGGGGGTGGGCTTTGAAAGGCCTGGAAACTCAGCACCCTTTGTCTGGTCAAGTTTCCATTAACTCTTCCCCATACTCAGGGCCTTGTTCTGCTGCTGGGGTGGCCTGAGGATAGTAAAAGCAGCAGGGGGTGAAGCCTCCCAGGACCCACGAAGGCCCTGGATCTTCAAGGGAAATGCTCTCCCTTTCGTGCCTCTTTGCTTCCTGCCTGCTCTCCTCGCAGCACCGAGGCCAGTGGGCAAGCAACTGACACCTGCCCAAGAGCCTGTCCCGGAGAGGAGGGCTCCGGTGTGGGGAGAGGGAGACGGGTCTACAGCACTACGATCGGTGCAGATGTATTATCGCTCTCACCTAAGGCATGTGGGCTCGCACCCGTCCTGCCCTTCCCAAATCGCTCAATGGATGGGGAGGGGGGCTCTGCCATGGAAAGGGTTGAGAACCACTGGTCTAAGGTTTTTGTAATGCACGCATCCCTGCAGCAGCTAGGCCCCAGCCCCTCACAGGAGTTTAGGGGCCTAACTCGCTGAGAAGGGCAGGCTTTGGACAGGCCCCTCTCCTCGGCCTTTGCTGTTGGCTGGCCCAAGCAGTTCCCTGCCTAACACACTGGGGTAGTAGATACATCTATCTAGGAGAGTATCTCCTGCCTGGGAGGGTAGATACTTCTGTGGCACTGTCGTGCCAAAGCACCTTTACGATCTTTAATGGAACACTCTCCCAACACCCTTGGGTGGTGGGGTGTTATCCCCGTGTCACAAATGGGGAACTGGGACGTGTAGAGAGAGATGAAGTCCCTCAGCCATGGTCGCACAGAGAGTCTGTGGCAGAGCAGGAAATTCAGTCCAGTTGAGGTAAGCGCACTAGCCACCCCCCTGCTCCTCTTCCACTGCTTAGATCCCACACATCCCAGCCTCTGGGAGCCCCAGCTGAGGGATTGCTGCAGGGTCAGGAAGGAAGGGGAGCAGGATGCATGGATGACGTCTCTCTCCCATGTCTTCCTCCCCGCCTCTGATCTCCATGTTGTATTCCACTGGCTGGCAGGGGTGTGAACTCTTGGGGTCTTCCTGGGGAACCTTTGGCGAGTCACTAGAAGGTGGAAGTTCAGTTTCCCGAAGGATTTCAAGATTTCTAAATTTGGTTTGGTTCCAATTTTGAAATTCCTCATGAAACAGAAGGCCAGGCATTTTGTGTAGGGGATGATTGAAATGTTCTCTTTCAACTTTGCCATTTAAAATTTTGTAGGATATAATATAGCACAAAAGCTAAACAATTCAAGACAAAATCATTTCAAAATGGAAAATCAAAATGTTCCAGTCAGAAAATGTCAAACCAGGATGTTTCAGCAACGTCAGAACTTTTTTTTTCCTCTGGTTTTCTTCCTAAACCAAATTCGGGCAAAAGCAACCTGATTTCACAAGACTTTTTGCTTTCAGAGGAAGCGCATCTTTTGAAGAAATAGGATTCTGTTGAAATTTCTCAAACCAACTCTACAAGTCACTGAAGCTGGCTGTGACTCAATTCCTTCTATGTCAAAGGGATGATCATTCTTCTTTTCTCCTAGCCTTTGTCCATGTTGTCTTTTGAGGCTGTAAACTATTTGAGGCAGGGACTCTCTCTTACCACATGTAAGTATAGCACCCTGCCCAACAGGGCTTGATCTGAGTTCAGCCCTCCAGGTACTACTGCAATACAAATAATAATATCAGATCAAAATACAGGGATTTTTAAAATGTAAATATTAATGATTCAGATTATTTTCAAATCTCTTCTTATCCCTGTTAGTTTAACTTGGTGTAAAGCCTTTTAAATGTATGGAAGGTATAAAATCTAGAAAATTACCAGATTATTTTTCGTCTTAAAATAATAAAATAAAATGGTCTCTATATGCAGGATTTGACCTCAGTTTCCCCTTATGCTGATGTGGCAGCCACTGAAGGTCTGTCCTCTCTCTCCCATCTCCCCGTGTTATACATCTGCATCCTGGCTCTCTCTGGGCAGGAGAAACAGGCTGATTCATTCTCTTGTTTTTGGGGCCACTTATGGTCCTTGTAGACCTTTGAGGAGTTGACCTTGTACAGTGCCTGTGGGAAGAATAAAAAAAAGGATCAACTTTAGGGAACTGGCAAACTTTTAAAACCTTCTGATGCTTTATCCAACTTTTATTCTGAAACCTATATGACAAGCTTCGGAGCATCTTACAAGAATGTTTGCCGTTATAAGAGGCCAAAAAAAAAAATGCAGTGAAATAACACACCACTATTAATTACTAAAAATCCTTTAATAACCAACATTATTCTAAATTATAAGCACATTATGACAAGTACAATTGAGGTCTCTGTTTTTCTTGACCCATTTTAGAGTGCCAAACAATGTGATCTTGTTGGGGGGAAAAATGAAATAGGTGGCACATTTAGTCAAATTGGGACTTCTATGTTGCATACCTGTGCTTACAATGATAGCAGGCCTTAGTTATTATCTTGAAGGCTCCATTGTTCTTTGAGCTATACTGCATGCAGGACGATTATACACTGTTGAGAAACATAATACTTTGCTTGCCAAAACAATAACATGCCCGTTACTTAAATGAGGTACTATTACGGGTTTTTATATTTAGATGCCACTAGTAATTGCACATTTCTGACAGCCTAATTTGGGCACCAGTTTGCAATGCTGATATTAGAAAGAAAAGAGTTGGCGAATTTTTAAAGGCACTGGAATCCGTCAAGTTCTGACCTATAAAAAAGCATGAATTCTGAGTAACTGGCGGCTGAGTCTGGTCTAAACACAGCCCTTGGATCTCAGAAGTCCTGAATTCTGCTTGCAGCTTTGAAACTGACTTCCTCTCTGGTCTTAGCAAATCATGTAACCTCTGCCCTGGTTCCCCATTGCAAAATGAGGATAATACTTACCTGCCTTTGTGGGGTGTTGGCTAATATTTGTAAATTGCTTTGAAGCATTAGATAAAGGCAAAGTGCTGCAGATCACTACTGAGCAATGAGACATCCTAGTAGTATCGTGGTCTGTCTCATGACATAATTTCCATGCCAAATGAGTGAACATTCAAATGAGATTCCCTGTATTCACTCCCAACCAGATTTCTGCATAGAAACCTAGTGGGTTTGCTGGGGACAGTACTGCAGAGAATCGCTAATCCCCTGTTTTGCCCCCTAAAGCCCTGAAGACCCTATGGAGGTGGAGAGAGATTTGAGTGGGGAGGAATGGGGTGTGCTCCCCACTTGCGGAGAGACCCTTTCTGCATGCACACATACACGGAATTGAATCAGAGAGGTAGCTGTGTTAGTCTGGATCTGCAGAAGCTACAAAGAGTCCTGTGGCACCTTAAAGACTAAAAAAATGATGGAATTGATGCTCTGGCCTCGTATTCATTATATGAGGCAGCTTTGCAGTTTGAATACGGTGCTGGAATGACCAACAGAAACAAAGTAGATTTATTACAGGGCTAAGTGCAGTGAGTTATCAATGTCAATGGCTGTCTTCCTCCACACACAATATATAATACAGTCACACATCTAGCTGCTAATAGGGATCTTCAAGCACTTCCACTTGAAATGATGAATTTTCCTCTCTACCCCTGTTTAGTTTGTCTTCTCAAGCCATGAAGCGTAAATTGGGAAACTGAAAAAATACTGGTCAAGGAATCTGCCCCTGGGATCCTTGGATGTCAGAAAGCAGCCAGCTCTGTGTCAGGTAAACTCTTTAGGGGCAGGGACTGACTTTTTGTTCTGTGTTTGTACAGCCCCTAGCACACTGGGGTCCGTGACTGGGGCTCCTAGGAGCTATGGGCAGACAAATAATGAATAATGACAATCAGAGGGTAGCAGTTTATTTTTTGGTCGTGGAAATTACATAGGAGGGTTCATCACTTGGAGCCAAACTGAGCCCTATGGTAAACAGGAAAAATGGAAATTACAGGGAGTAGTGCCAGCTGATGCCAGAGTGGCATGGTGCCCTATGACTCTAATGGCCTATCTATAGGGGGGATGTCTGTACTGATGGAGCTATAATGCAAACGCCCAGTATAGGACCACTGCCTCAGTGCCAACCTGCCATTACAGCTGCGCTGGATGTTTGCCTCAGTGTGGCTACAGCAGAACACACATCCCCACTGTAGACAGGCCCTTAATACGTTTTATTCATTTATTTTGATTTAAGATCAGAAAAAGATACCTATCCCAAGCCCCCGGCACGCTGCCCTCAAGGGAATGTACAGGTCAGAAACCATCTCAGACCAAAACAGCCCTGCGCCCCAACCAGCACGCTCCAGCCAGGCAGCAAAGTCACATCACCAAACCCAAATCACCCGTTTCCTTCAGTTCCCAAAGGAAACTTTCCAAGCACCGTTCCACAGCCTGCTTTAAAAGGAGTTGCACAGCTTGCCCTGCTGGTCAATACATTCGGGCTGATTTGGAATGGAGCGGAAGTGAATTCCAAAGTCAAGGGAATCATGTGCCAGCAATGCCCCTCTGCTGTGTACATCAGCCACACTGGACAATCCCTACGTAAAAGGATAAATGGACACAAATCAGATATTAGGAATGGCAATATACAAAAGCCTGTAGGAGAACACTTCAACCTGCCTGGACATACAATAGCACACCTCAAAACAGCCATCCCTCAGCAAAAAAACTTCAAGACCAGACTTCAAAGAGAAATTGCTGACTTATATTGACTGTGAATGGCTCGCCAGTTACAAAAGCAGTTTCTCCTCTCTGGGTGTTCACACCTCCAGATCACCTGCTGGAAGTGGGCTTCAAACCCCCCCCCCCCATTGAATTTACCTTGCTTTCTTACCTACTATTTATACCTGCCTCTGGAGATTTCCACAACATTCATCTGATGAAGTGGGTCTTAGCCCACAAAAGCTCATGATCCCTAAAATCTGTTAGTCTATAAGGTGCTGCAAGACTCCTTGTTGCTTTTGCAGATCCAGACTAACACAGCTACCCCTCTGATATGAAAGTCAAGGGAGTTGTCTATCCACAAATTTAGCTAAACCGGTGCAAACCTCTGTGTGGACACACTTATACTGGTTTTAAATTGGTTATACTGGAATGTACAGAGGCAAGCTAAACTGCTGTAGGTCAGTTTTAAATTAGTGTCCTCACAAAACTGTGCTGATTTAACAAAATCAGTTGAGAATCACAGCTATAGTTAAAGCCGTGCAACTCTCTGTTTAGACCAGGCCTAGGGGGCTGTGTAGAGAACTGCATAAATAAAACTGATGCTGCCTAGAGTTGGTCAGGAAACAGAGGAGAGGGAAGAAATCATGAACATTTTACTTTTATGTTGTTATTTTTTGATTGAAATTTCATTGTCATTAAAATGTCCTGACCAGTTCAATTGCTGGCTGGGCATGGGAGGGGGAGGGGACATGGGGGCAAATTATGAACATGTTTGGCTTGTGTATGTTATCAAAAATGTTCAGCTGGTTCCAGGAGCAGCGTTAAAGGGTCTCAGGGTCCGTTATACTTGTTGGTTATATTTGTCTCTGATGCATAGCTCTGAATTCCCAAACAATGATTTCATTAAGCATTTGTGTCTGTGAAAAACCTCCATCCTTAGCTGCAAAACTACCTTGTTTTGATGTTTGAGAATGAACAGGAAAAGGGGAATTGAGCAGGTAAAAGCACAGAAAAATGATATGTCGAGGACTCTTTTACTATCTGTAGCATAATAAAAAATGTTTGGCAGGGAGTTTGGAAGCGTTTGCTGCCACTCAAGAGCGACCTTTCACCATGTCTGCGCCCCTTTATAATACTTGTGTTATGAGACAGTTACATTGTGAACATCGTTCAAGCAAGTGTTCTCTTACAGTAGGAACCTCGCCCTGGATATTTACACATTTTTATACATGTCCCTTCCTGGCAAGGTAAACATCGAAAATGTTGTACAATAAAGGCAACATTTAATAAGTGGCAGGTGTGCTATATCACTCAGAAATCTCCCCAAGGCCATCGGTTGCCTCTTAAAAGTGAAATTCATTGGGATTGGAAAGGTCATACAAATTATAAATCATATTTTAACTAGAATAAGCCTAAATTTCAATAAACTTTTTTAGTTGTGAGATAAGCACATTTGTTAGCCACTCAGTTTCAGGCCAGAGATTATGCTCCAAGCAGGAGAAAGCTGCTGCTACTTTTAACAAACTCTGTTCTAACCTATTAATGGGCAGAATAAATCAATTTCTCTGCCCCAGAAAAGGTTGTTTCAAGTGTTTAACAAAAACATCGCAGCTCTGAGCTGCCAGAGACTCCCTCTAGTGGACTGATATTGTAATACAGCTCCATTGTGATCTGTGATCTGGTATTATACCTACTGACGTGCTCATGATATAGAGCGTCATCTGAATAATTAAATTCGCTGCCATCTAATAATTAATCTCTCACTAGTATTTTCTAGGCCAGCATTCTTGGTCATTTTATGTGGTGCGTCTGGCACTTGGGATCTGGTCACTCTAATTAAACTAGAGACACTGTTCACAGACCTGTAACAGCCAAGGTCTACACTAAAGCCTTCTAAATTCCGGAGTGAGACTTATTCCGGAGTGAGATAGTCAAACGGCTGAGACCTAAAGCTAGAGTGATACTGAGAGCTACAGGTTTGGAGAGCAAGCCAGCAAGTAACAAATTAAATCTACTCTGGAGCAGATTATAAACAGGAACAAAACCAAACGCAAAGGCTTGTGCTGGTGGAGGGTAAAATCATGAGTTGCTTTTTTTTATTTCCAGTTCCTATACATTATACCAGACTGTCCTAACCCCCATAACGTGAATGATGCATCAATACCGCTGAGGACCAATGACGATAACGGAATTTCTTTCATTCAGTGACAATCTGTGATATAAAGTAGGTTGCTCCAGTTCACTAGCCCGACCAATCCGCCTTTAAGGGGCGAGGCACATTTCTGCTGAGAGCCAATCGTGACTTTACAAGCCTGAACTTTTGCCACCCTGAACAAGTTAATACATCCAGGGGGTGTGTCCCAGTCTCACTGACTCCAGGGGAGGGAACTACATTAACTCTTCGCGTGCCGAACTTCTAGCTGGAACCTTCATCTGGTAGACGGGCTTCTCTGTCCTAGTTTTGCTAATGCAATTGTAAAACGGCGCAGGGCTAAGGAGCATCTTCAACCAGAGAACAAAAAGGCCAATGAGGGAAGGGGGGAAACCCGGCTCCCTCCCCCAGCGGAGAGGTGGTAAATTAAACAGAAAGCTGTTTCAAGTGCAAGGGAACAGGACTGGGTCAAAGTGAAATTGACAGATTAAAGGCTGGCGATGAATTGCAGGACAATTGATCCTCCAACTGGCTCTTGGAGCTGCTGCTTCAGGAACCCTCGTCCTCCATAGACGAGCAATAATTAATCAATAAAACCTAAACAAAAGACCTGAAGGTTGTGTCTGAATTACTGTTGATAACGTCAATAAGTCGAGGCTGTCCCGGGGCGTCCCTGGGAAGCGCTTCTTGGAAGTCCACGTGTATCTCGCGGGAGCAGAAGACCCTTTAACAATTAACAGCATGGGCCAGGCTCTGCTTTTTATACCATTTTTATACCATTAAAAAATGAAGGGTTGTGGATGCTATAAATATGACTTCGCATTGACCAGCTGAAACAAGACCAGATGCGCTACACGCCGCACGTTACTCCTGACACCAGAGTTCAGCTGAAGCGGTTTCCCTCTTTATGTTGGTCTCCAAATTCACCCCCCCCCCCCCGCCTAATATTTTTGCCCGGGGTCCAGCTTTTAGCAAACGGCAACTCTGTGGGGGAAGGGAGGCTGGCTGTCACGCTGCCGGGGAAAGAACATGCTGATCTCCCCCCTTTCCACCCTGTCTGCGCCTTCGCAAGGGGATGTGTTTTCCTTTAAGAGTTAAGAAACTTGAAACCTTGTTTGCGCAACAATCAGTGCTAGCAGAGAGCCGCCAAAGTGTCTAGACTGGCACATGATGGGAGGCAGCCAATGACTCCAGCGCTCTCCTAGGGGGCCCTGTGTGTGTTTTAGAAGAACAAAAAAGAGAGAGAGAAAGAGAGAGAGGGAGAAGGGGAAAGGAAAGCACAGTGCTGCTTAACCAGACCCCATTGCTACCGAGCCAGCAGAAGTCACTTTTTGGGGAGGGGGTTGCTGCAGGACCATTATTCCGGGCGCTCCAGCGTGCGGGGAGAGCGGATTGGATTTTTGTGTGTGTGTGTTTTGTTTTCCTTAATGAAGGATTTCCAGCAGCTCTCTCCGGGATATTTACAATTTCCATTCATGTGCTGAAACGTGCGCGCGGGTGTTTGTTTTTTTTTAAAGGGCAGTAACTCCAAGTGTCTCCAAGTCTAGGACCGGCTGCAAGTTGACCGATCCCGAGCAGGCGTTTCGGAGTCGCCACCTCCCTTTTACGGTTTTCATGGCAAAGAAATACAGTTGATGGGGCTAGTTTTCCAGGAAGGATTTTGGTTTGAGAAGCAGCAGCAGCGTTTCCCTGTGACCCCTCTGGCTGCTGGATCTTTGGCTGTGCGTTGCTAGTCAATAAATGTAGGGCATCTCCTGAGCGCTTCCCGGGGCAGCCGCTGCAAAAGGAGCGTTTGCAGGCGACCCCCGCTGTGTGTCGAGGTAGCCCCCCCCCGGGGGGGGCGGCCTGGGCCTTTCGTGCCCCCCCCCCCCCCGGGTCCCTCCTGTTGCAGCCCCGTGGCAATCTATCGGCGATTAGCTGTGCAAGGCTTTTGCACGGCGCTGCGAGGGGCCGCCGCTTCTTCATGCGTGGGGGCGATCGCGGGGCTTGCGCCGGGGCAGGAGCGGGCATCAAATAAAACCCAACCACCCCCCCTCCCCTCCCGCCCCGACCCGAAATCACCAGCTCCGAGCTGTCGCATGTTCAGGTCCAAACGCTCAGGTCTGGTGCGGCGACTTTGGAGAAGCCGAGTCATCCCGGACAGGGAAGGGGGAGATGGGAGCTCCAGGAATAGCCATGACCCCGGTGGCGGCCCCGGCCGCAGCAAAACCCCGGAGAAAAACCCCTCCTCGGAAATCCGCTCGGTAACCCGCAGCCTGACGAGGGACCCCGCCGAGCGGTGCGCCTGGGAGCCGGGCCAGGAGAGCCCCCGGGCGCTGCGGGATGGGCCCCGGGGCTTCCCCGGGCAGCGGCAGGAGGAGGACGGGGCCGAGGCGAGCCCGTGGTGGGCGCAAGAGAGCGAGTGCAGGACAGTGACTTGCTGCCTCTTCAAGGAGCGGGAGCTGGGCAGCCCCCGGCCCGCGGGCGCCTCCCCCCGGGAGCGGGAGCTGCGAGCCCGGCAGGAGCCCCGCGGCCGGGAGGCCAGGTCCCGGCTGCTGCTGCTGGAGCCGGAGCTGAAGCCCGTCACCTACGCGCTGCTGAAGCGGCTGAAGGAGCGGGCGCTGGACAGCCTGCTGGAGGCGGTGGAGTCCCGCGGCGGGATGCCCAGCGGCTGCGTCCTGCTCTCCCGCACCGAGCTGCGCCTGGGGGGCCAGGCGGCGCCCCCGCAGCTGCTCCTGGGCAAGTTGTTCCGCTGGCCGGACCTGCAGCACCCGGCCGAGCTGAAGCCGTTGTGCGAGTGCCCGAGCTTCGGGCTGGCCGACAGCCCCACGGTCTGCTGCAACCCTTACCACTTCAGCCGGCTCTGTGGGCCAGGTAAGGCGCGGCCCCCGGGAGATCGGGGTCGGGGGGGGGGTTGCTCGGGGACACCCCCGCAGAGGGGGGACGGGGCGCCGGGACGGGGTGATTTCACCCCTAAGCATGGCCCTGCATGTTACAGCAGCGTCCTCCCCCGGGAGCGCCGGGTTGGGGAGCCCGCCTCCAAAGTCCCCGCTTCGTTTAATCGCTACGTACGATGAAGTTTGAATTCGGATTGTTGGCCGGCACCTGGCGGGCTGCAGGGCTGGGTCAGGTTTTATTTTTATCTGGTATCTTCCCCCTCCCCGTAAAATTCTTTAACAGTGTTTTTTTTATGTTGTTGTTTTAATCGTGACAAAACCTGTCAGATTTGCATACGATTAATCGCAATCACTTTTTTGCACTCGGGATCTGAGACCCTTCAAGAAGACTTCTATCAAAAATGCCTGGCACTGGTGCATAAAGGATCTAACAATACCCAGGCTGCACAGTTAAGGGGGAGATGCAGAAAGGCCTACACAAGCCCTAAAGCCCAGAAAGTTGGCAACATTGCCTTTTTTTGCTGCTAGTTCAATGCCTGTTTTGGAATTAGATTGTAGTTTTCTGTGTAGGCAGCCCTCAGGAACTATTTTTTCAGAAAAGGGAAAGATGGTTTGATTGGTGAGGTTAGGTGTCGCCAAAAAATACTGAAGTGGGGCCAGTGGGAAGGAGTATCTTAGTTCTACCAACACCAGGAGCATTATTTTCTGTTTCAATGAAGATTATTTTGACCCGGATTTAGGTTTAAGATACAATGCTCTTTGTTTGATCAGTTGCCCATCACATATGTTTTAGACGCCTGGGTTGAAATTTAGCTGTTGATCATTCACAGTAGAAGAGGGTTCAACAGTGCAGTGAGTGGTGTGGGATCTCTAAGCCTCTCGCAGTTAAATGCCTCCACACTTTCAGTGTAGCAGTTTATCCCTAGCCTTGCTGGGCTGGATTTTAGGAAGGTTCAGACCCCTTTCCCGTAGGCATAATATGTTGTATCTGTATCTATATGTCAAGTCTGAACTTCCTCCTGATTTTCACCTAGTCGATGAATTGCACCATTGTTTCCCCGTGGAGTCAAGGAAACACTCTTCATACGCAGGCAGCCAGTTGATGTTATGAATCGTGTTTTTTCCACCCATTCAAGGAGTTTGAGAATGCCTCAGTGCCCTGGAACTGTGTGCGCATTTTCAGGCAACCCGGCATAGACCCTCCCCTCCCGCGGCGGCCTCTGTCTCCCTTTTAGTCTGGCAGGGGCGCTTTCCCATTGTGCAAAGGCCAGTAGGAGGCGCCAGTGCAGAGGGAGGAAGAAGGCTGCTCTAAATTGGTGCTGCTGAAATTCTGAGCTCCAAGGAAGCCATCCAGGTCACCAGTCGTGGGCCTCAGCCCCCCTGCACTCTGCCCCAGCCACATGGCACAACAGACCGGTGAGTGGGGCAAACATGGCAAGATCTATTGCCCTGGTATCTTGGTGAGAACCGGCTAAGATCATCTGTTCTCCTGGTGCTGGTCTACCTGCTTGCTGAGATCTGTCGTTTTTGTCCCTCGGGGGCCACAGCTATCCCAGGAGCAAGTGTGGGTGTTCAGGCAGGGAGGGTAGCACCCATGGTGAGTTTGGAGATTTAATCTACTCCGTTTGCTGTTCACTTTTAGGCATGGCACAGCTGGCCAGGCAGCTCCCTGAAATGAATTAACCCCCCAACCCTGGAGATTGCCTGTGTGAGGATGTGGGGTTTATAAACAAGGGGGGAGGATGAAAGAGGCCAAAGGCTCCCGAAGCTGGAGGAAGCCTCATACCCCCTTCCACTCACCCCTTTTTGAGCCAGCCTGCCCCAAAGGGAGCCAGCCGCCCCTCTTTCAGAAGCCAGCTGGGCTCTGGTTGCATTGTGCACATAGCTGGCACTCATTGATGCGTGGCTTGATAAGGCTCTGTGTAATTTCTGTCACTGAGGGAGACAAACTGGACTTTTCCTTGGGCTCCTTCTCCAAACATGCATTTAAAAAGACATCTGAAAGAGTGGCAATTCATTCCCCCCCACCTTTGCTGCTCGTTTTGAGACAGCAGGAAAACTTCCAGGGAGATGAGTGCTTTGGGGAGGTCTGTATTGATTTAAAGGGTGCTTGCCTTTAACCCAACAGCCCAGAGACATGTTTCATGTCTGTGGATGGACATTTTAAGAAATACTTTAATCACTAATACAACTGGTGTTTTTAAAGCCCCTTCTCCCAAAAGCCTCCATGAACTAGGAATAAACCCCCGTCTCTTTGCTTCCCCATTTGTTGTTTTGCTGTAATTAGAGTCACAAAATGACTATTATCTAAATCACACTGAAGGAGACACAAGTTTTAAGTGTCTTTAAAAGGCAGCCTAGAAAAACATGGGGTTGCTGAAGCAAAGAATACAGGAATGAAACAGACAAAAACTTGTATTTGGCCGGGCATTATCCCCTTTGAATTGAGATCAGTTTCAAGTTGTGCTTAAAAAGCCCTTTTTTCCTGAGGAGGGTCCCCCTCTGCTATTTAGGTGAAGAAGTGGTGATAATATGCAGTTTGCATATTGCTGGCGCCAGTCTGACTAGCTGTTTATCTGACTGACTGGGGATCTAGGCAATTACTGCTGCCTTTCTTAAAGCTGCAGTGACCCCTTTTAAACTTCTTCCAGCCAGCTTAGGCTTTATGGGGGGGGAAAAGCAGACGCACCTTTGTGATAGCTGTTTTAGTGCAAAGAAAACCTGGCAGAGTGAACCAAATAGCTCACCCTAAGCAATGGAGGTTAGTTATCCATTTTCTGTGTAAAAATACAGGGTGAGAATAGAAGAGGGAAAGAGATTCCAAGATGGAAAGTCCTGACCAAAGAAAATTCTTCACTTTCACGTAGTCTGAAGTTTCTTGGGGTTCCTGAGCTCATGCATAAATGCTGTTTTAGTTTTGTTATGAATGGAAATCATGAAGGACATTATATATCATGTTAATGTTCCTTTTTCTTGGGAAGAGCTTTTATTTTATTTATTTATTTTGCAAGCAGAAATCCTGTTTCGCTCTGTACCATTTTTTTTGTAAGAAATGACTGTATTTTATGCATAGAACTAATGCAGTTCTTTCCCCTGAAGATTATTAGGTGCCTGAATGTGAAATCACATTTTAATTGTAGCAGAGTTGCATTTACATTAGAGAAAACTACAACTGTAGAAATTTACAAGTTACCTATTTATGTAAAAGTGCTCCAAACAATGTAGAATTAAAACCACAGAGAAACAGCACAGCTCTTAACTGTCTTTTTAGCATTTTCATACTGCCAGTTTGTGTCGGGATCTCCCCCCATTTGGGTCTGGATTTTGCTCCTATTGGGGACAATCTGGCAATGAGATTCAGTAAGAGTTTGATCTGGCCTTGATGACCTTTCTTCAAACATGTCTTTCTGCCTACTCTGGATTCTGAGGTGTGTGTGTGTGTTCGTATTGGATACCCCACCCCTTTATCACTAGGTTTACAGAGTGTAACTAGCAGGAAGGTGTGAAAATGCTGTCTGTGCTGTGACTGAGGAAATCTAGTTCAGTGATGGGTCTGTTTTTAGAATATAAGAAGTACATTTTGCAGACTCAGCTAATGCAATTAGATCCCATTCCTTTAGAATCACCACAATCCAGAATGATAGCTACTTTTTTTGTTCTTTGAAGCTCTTCAATACTTGGGAGAAAGCGGTCTTGCCTGTGCAGATCCTGTGCACTGGAGCAGAGAATTGTGTGCTCTTGTTTTATTATGGTTAGTGATGCTCATTTCAAGATGTAGGACCTTTACTCTCGCAGAAGCAGTAAATGACTGCAGTCCAAATCAAAACCATCACGCTGGGAAGATTGAAGTTATTTTTAATAAAGTAATCCAAACTGAACTGCCAATAGGTTAGGGAGTCATTTGTTTTCAGGTCACTGTAGAAAGCTGATGCTAATCTCAGTAATCTGCGGCCCACTGAATTTTAAGCAGAACTCCTCATTGAAGCCAGTGGGAATTTCTACTTAACACGAATTAACTGATCGAATCCTGCCCATAGCATTTGGCTCTCACTTTTTAGAATGTTACATTTTTGAAAGCAAATTTCTATAACAATTTAAAAAAAAAAGAGAGAAAACATAAGAATGGCCCTGCTGGGTCAGTTTATCGTGCAGTCCCAGTTTCCGGCAGTCAGAGGTTTAGGGATAGGGTGACCATCTGTCCCGTTTTTAAAGGGACATTCCCGTTTTTGGGACTCTTTTTTATATTGGCGCCTATTCCCCCCGTTCCGTTTTTTTACAGTTGCTATTGAGTACCCCTATTTAGGGACACCTAGAGCATGAGGCTGATAGCCATTAATGGACCTCTTTGAACTTGTTTAATTCTTTTTTGAAACCAGTTATACTTTTGACCTCCACAGCATCCACTGGCAATGAGTCCCACAGGTTGACTGTGCATTATGTGAAGAAAAACTTCCTTTAGTTTTTAAAGCTACTCTCTATTATTTTAGTTGGGTGACCCTTAATTCTTGTGTTATGTGAATGGATAAATAACACTTATTCAGTTTCTCCTCACATTCATGATTTTATAAACTTCTATCATATACCCCATTAGTCTTCTCTTTTCTAAGCTGAATAATGCCCATAATCATTTTTGTTGCCCATCTCTGTATCTTTTCCAGTTCTAATATATTTTTTGAGACGGAGTGACCAGAACTGCACGCAGTATTCAAGGTGTGGATGTACCATGGATTTATATAATGTCATTATGATATTTTTCTATCCCTTTCCTAATGGTTACTCACATTCTATTAGTTTTTTTGACTGCTACTGCACATTGAGAGGATGTTTCCAGAGAATTACCTTCAGTGACACCCAAGATCTCTTTCTTGAGTGGTAACACCTAGTTTAAACTCAATCGTTTTTGTCTGTATAGTTGGAATTAAGTTTTCCAATTTGCATTACTTTGCATTTATCAGCATTGAATTTCATCTGCCATTTTGATGCCCAGTCACTCATTTTTGTGAGTTCCTTTTGTAACTTTTTGCAGTCTGCTTTGGACCAAACTATCTCAAGTAATTTTGTATTGTCTGCAAACTTGGTGACCTCATTGTTTACCCTGTTTTCCAGATCATTTATGAATATGTTGAATGACACTGGTCCCATTGCAGATCCTTGAGGGGACCTTGCTATTTACCTCTCTCCACAGTGAAAACTGACCATTTATTTCTTGCCCTTCATTTTGTGTCTTTTAGCCAGTTACTTGATCCATGAGAGGATCTTCCCTCTTATCCCATGACTGCTTACTTTAAGAGCCCTTCATGAAGGACCTTGTCAAAACTTTTCTGAAGGTCCAAATACACTATATCTACTGGATCATACTTGTCCACATGTTTATTGACCCCCTCAAAATTCAAATAGGTTGACAAGGCATGAGTTCCTTTTATAAAAGCTGTGTTGACCCTTCTCCGACATATTGCATTCACCTACGTGTGTGTTCTTTACTATAGTTTCAACCAATTTTCCTGGTACTGAAGTTAGGCTTACCAGCCTTAATTGCCAGGATTGCTCTGGAGCCTTTTTTAAAAATTGTTATTACATTAACTATTTGCCAGTCATCTGGTGCAGAGGCTGATTTAAGTGATAGGTTAAATACCACAATTAGTACTTCTGTGATTTCGTATCTGAATTCTGTCTGAACTCTTGGGTGAATCCCATCTGGCTGTGTTGATTTATTACTGTTTAATGTATCAGATTGTTTCAAAACTCCCTCTGTTGACACCTTAGTCTGGGACAGTTCCTCAGATTTGTCACCTGAAAAGAAAAGCTCAGGTGTGGGAATCTCTCTCGCATCCTCTGCAGTGGAGCAGTGTAAAGAGTTCATTTAGCTTCTCTGCAATGGCCTTGTCTTCTTTTCTTGAGTGCTTCTTTATCATCTCGCCTGCAGTGACCCCAGTGATTGACTGTCAGGCTTCCTAATTCTGATGTACTTAAAAACAATTTTGCTGTTAGTTTTTATGTCTTTTGCTAGCTGCTCTTCAAATTCTTTTTGGCCTGTCTGACTATACTTTCACAACTGAGTTGCTAGAGTTTATGTTCCTTTGTATTTTCCTCGGTAGTATATGACTTCCAATTTTTTAAAGATTTTCTTTTTTAAAATCTCTAATGGCCTTTTTGCTCTGTTGTTTAACCATGGTAGCAATTTTTGAGGTTCTCTGTTTTTTTAAAATTTGGGATATACATATATATGTTTGACTCTCTTACGGTGTTTTTTAAAAAAATCCATGCAGTTTGCAGGCATTTCACACTTGTGACTGTTCCTTCTAATTTCTTTTAACTAGCCTCCTTGTTTTTGTGAGGTTCCCCTTTTTGAAGTTAAATGTGGTGGATTTCTTTGATATTTTCCTCCCTACAAGGATGCTAAATTTAATTACATTATGGTTACTATTACCATGCGGTTCAGCTATATTCAGCTTGTGGACCACATCCTGTGTGTCACTTAGGACTGAATCAAGAATTGCCTCTCCCCTCGTGGGTTCCGGAACTAGCTGCTCCAAAAAGCAATCATCAGTGTGTCTAGAAATTTTCTCTCTGCATTCGGTCCTGAGGGGACAGTCGATATGGAGATTCCCCGTCATTGGGTTTTCTGTTTTTGTAGCCTCTCTAATCTTTCTGAGCATTCATAGTACCCATCAACATTTTGGTCAGGTGGTAGGTAGAATATTCCTATTGCTAGACTCTCACTATTCAAGCCTGATCAATTAAAGGGCATTATGGTAAAACCATTATTTTCTTGAATAGTCCTTATCTATGCAAGTGGTCCAAGAGCTGTGTGGGTGGCCCTGATGCAGAAAAGCATTTAAGTATGTGCTCAACTTTAAGTCAGTTGCAGGTAGACCCACTCATGTTTAAAGCTAAGCACATGCTTAAGTACTTTGTTGAGTCAAGGCAGGTGTAGTGTAGCTAGATTGGATAATATGCCATTATGGTAGGTTATTACTACTGACCATGTATTCGATCTAGGAAGTTATAGAGACAGATCTAAGTTGCTTCATTGGGTTTACTGGATTTACGTTGGTGTGAATGAAGTCAGGATCTGGATTGTAATGTTTTCTTCTGTGTCCTAAGATCGAGTGTCTTTTTATTTATGCTATGCAATTTCTTAGTCTTTGTGACACAATATCCCGTGAATTCTTGCTAAGTCCATGTTTATGTTTTGAAACAGGAATGGATTAGACAGATGACCAGGTGATGAAAGCCAAGCTTTTCAAAAGGGGCTGATGATTTTGGGTAACTGGATTTTTGGAGTTGCCCTAAAGGAGGCTGATTTGCGGGGTGAGGGGTGGGGGAGAGAATGGGGGGTTGTTCTCAGCACTTTCGGAAACCCCTTACAGGTGTGTTAAATTGGGCACCAAAAATCACCAGCTGCTTTTGAACTACCTTGGCCAAGAGTTATTTGTATATGACTTTTCTGCCATGTTATAAATGGGGATTTACCTTACCACCAAAATATTTCCTCCTAGGAGGGAAAACGTGAGGGTTTGAACTTTTAACCTGGTATAGACAGTACTAACGTGAGGTCTTGTTTTTCCAGAGTCTCCCCCGCCTCCTTATTCTCGGCTGTCTCCTCATGACGAGCAAAAGCCACTGGGTAAGTATTTTCTCTTTACAAACTCTTAGGACATTCACGGTTCGTAACCAGATTGTTGTGTTGTTTTCTACTGGGGTCGTTTCCAGCCAGGTGTGTAAGGCAAATGTCACAGTGTAGGAACGTGGAGCTCATCGTTAATTCTGAACAAGCATCAGCTGACAAGTTGTCAGAAATACACAATAAAAATAAAAATCATCTGTATGGTTTTTGTCATATCTTTATTACCGAGGGTTTTCGATATGAATACACATTCTTCGCTACATCTGTGTTTTTTTTCAGAATAATCTGTATTCAGGCGAAACACTGTCATTATGAATGAAGATGCAATGACTGGTTATCAGCCTTCTGTTTTTTATTGGATACTACACTGGATTTCAGACTGGCGTGGGAGTCAGAACTCCTGGGATCTAGCCCCAGCTCTGTAACTGTCCTGCTCTCTGGGGCCGATCACCCTGTAAAATAGGGAAGATTATACTTTCACTGTAAAAGAGCTTTAGGATCTTGTGGTGGGTCCTGCTCCGCGGCGCCCCTTTGTGGCAGGGGTGGAGTGTGGCGACGGACCCCAGCCACTTTAAGCCTCCAATAATAAGGCGGTATGGCCCAATGGCCAGCGTCCTTATAGCGCCCCTGACCTCCGGGCAGTGTGGCCCGATGGCCAGAGTCCCTACAATTTCCCCCAGGTCTCTGGGCAATGCGGCCCAATGGCCAGAGTCTCTACAATTTCTCCCTGATCTCAGGGCAGTGCGGTCCAACGGCCAGAGTCTCTACAGTTCTTCCCCGGTCTCGGGGCAGCGTGGCCCAACGGCCAGAGTCTATATAGCTTCTCCCTGGTCTCGGGGTAGCTTGGCCTATCGGCCAGAGTCTGTGTATTCGCCCTACAGGTGGGGTAGTGCAACCTAGTGCTGCAGGTGTAGGGGGACCCGGGCCCGCGCTCTCCACTGGGTCCCGGCCCAGGGCTCACCTGTTGGGGGCTGCTTCTGCCCCTAGCTCAGCGGGGATCCACCCACAACACGCCGAGCGTCTGCGTGTCCTTAAAAGTCCCCTGGGTCACTTCCTACCCACATTGCATCACCTTCTGCATCCGGGGTTGTTCCCTTTTAGGGCCGCTGTTGAACTGGGCTTCAGGTCACGTCCTGGCTTGGCTGGCCTCTGGAGCCTAAAGTCCTGGCTGTCTGTCCACAGGAGTTAACGGCGTGCTTCCTTCCTCTCCGGTGGTCAGCCCCAACTGAGCTGCTCCGCAGGCTTTTATACTGGATCTCCAGTTGGAGCATGCCCAGCAGAGCTCATCCGGGGTGTGGCTTCCTCTCCCCAGAGAGAAGGGTTAACCCCTGCGGTACTATTGCGGGGCCACTCAGCTCCGTCACAGATCTCGAGATGAAGAGTGCTATGTAAGAGCTAAGGATTATTAGTATAGTGTTTATTAAACTGAGACATGAGCTCTTTAAGCTCCATACTGTAAAACATTTGAATGGAATTTCATTTTTCCCAATGAATTATTCCGACTTTTAAAAACATCATTGAAATAAATCTGGTCTCAGCGAAGCATAAAATGTGACCTACTTTAAAATTGGCAAAATTCAATAGCGAGTGTCTTCCAAAGCATATATTCCCTTAGTAGATGCTGTGCCAAATTCTGCCCTGGCTTTCACGGTATCCAGGTAAATAGGAAGTAACAAGTGCACCTCAAAGGCGGGAGAAGTTTGATGTGGGTTTTTTTTGAGAGACTCTGTAGGCAATGGGCCAGATTCTTCCAATGATGGTCACTTTGAGTGGTATCTTACTCCTCCCATGGTCAGTAATGCTGGTTCACAAAAGAAGTAGTATACAAAGAGACACGTTCGTCACAGAGCTGTCAGAATCACGGAGAGGGTGGGATGTGGAAACATTCAGAATTTGCCAAATAGAGAAGGACACACTTGGTGAATACCTTACTCTGAGGTCTCCAAGGGGTGTAGAGAGGTCCCACTCTTGAAGTCTGTGCAGCCAGGAACACCAGACTGGGAATCGTGGGGTCATACAGGAGGTAAGAGTCAGACCCTGAGTGAAGATTTTATAATGGCCCTTTTGATCTTTTCTAGATACTCAGAACAAGAAAACCAAAAATAAATCCCAACAAAAGCCAAAGGCTGGACCATGAGTTTCATAGTGCACCTAGGCAGAGGCCTAATGGGAAATAAGAACCTCCTTGATGCCCTTTGTGTGGGCTCTTCAGACATTGGGCTGTGCTGTGCAGGGGCACATGAGTGCCTAGTACTCTCTACATCAGTGGTGGGCGGGCCACATATGGCCCACCGGCGGTTTACCCTGATGGGCTGCAGGTTGCCCACCACTGCTCCTGGGAGCAGGTAGGAAGGGAGGGGTGGGTAGTGCCAGCTGAGCTGGTGTGAGAAGTTTCATAATTCCCTGCTGGTCTGAGCCAGCAGCAAATTACTGGCCCCCAAAGCAAGGGAATTAGGGAGGGAGCTGTGTCCTGGCAAGGTGTTTCTGAGTCACAGGGCTTCCTGGGACTACACTTGGGGTGGTGCTATGCATTTGCCGCCCCTTGCTGAGAGGAACAATCTGACCCAGAGAAGTAACTCACGGTATCTTTTGCAGTGGGGGATAGTGTGCTTCATGGCTAATGGTTCACACCAGAGGTCCAGCCATAGAGTGTCCCGGAAAATGAAAGGGCTGGTCATGTAAATGGAAGTTACATTTTTTTTAAAAAGCTCAAAATTAATTCCTTTTAGAAGCTACTTGTGCTGCAGGTATGGAAAACAGGGAGATGTACTTCATGGGTTTATTTGACTGAAAAAATAATCTGTGAGCAAACATTTGAGCGCTTGATTAAAGGGGTAAGCAAAAGAGAATAACGAGGACTCTTAACTTGTTAAAACAAAGTTTCCTTAGCTTCAGCAAAGAGGAAGGAAGGAAAGAAGCAAGAATAAACAGCTTCAAGAATTTTAATGGTGATAATTAAGTATAGTAACTATGAATTGTTTAGAGGCTTAACGTAACTTTATCCAGTGTGCACCAAGTTTCTACTTGTTTAATCGACTGAACTGTCGTTATTTTTGTGGTCGAAGCAATTGAAACTTTTCATTTTTGCATGTCAGAGAAGAAAAGTTAAACACTTACTTTCTGCCCTGGGGTCTGGTCTTAAGTGGGGGGGGGGGACGGAAATCGACTGCAGATACGCAACTTCAGCTACGTGAATCATGTAGCTGAAGTCTGCGTATCTTCAGCCGACTTACCTGCTGTCCTCACGGTGGCGGCAGTCGGCAGCGCGCTCCCCCGTCGACTCCGGCTTGCGCCTTCATCACACACAAGAAATCGATCGCTAACAGATCGATTGCTGCCTGCCGATCTGGTGGGTGGGTAGTGAAGACGTACGCTGGGTCAGCAGCAGTTTCACTCGGGAAGGTGTGGGCAGGCAAAGTGACACAGTATGCCCGTGAGTGGGTGCACAGCGCTTGTGGCACAAAAGGACTAAATGTTCTCCTTCTGTTTTCCAGATCTATCAGATTCCACGTTGTCTTACACTGAAACAGAGGCTACTAACTCCCCAAACATCACCCCTGGAGAATTCTCAGGTTGGCAGACGTTAACACCTCCGCAGCTGAATGGTTATTGTGTTGAAACTGTACTTGCTGGTTTTAGCAGAGAAGCAGAATTAAATATAGTTCCGTGTGTGAGATGCTCAGGGAAACCAGAAAAAAAGCAAAGGGGCTGTTCAAGTTGGTTGATCGAATAGAGCTATTCGCATACTCCAAGCTGTATTAAAATGTTAATTGCCTGACTCACGCTTGGAAGAGCAAGGGGATTCGGAGTTAGGGCAGGAACTCCATTCCTACTCCGGAGGGTGATAAAATCACCCGCTGTTAAAAGATCCTACTCAAACCTTGACACAGAAGGGTGAGTGAAGAACGGTCTCTTAAGTGCCAGATATTTTATAATAAAAAGAATGAATGGGCAGTTCAGATTTAATGGAGTTTTTTATTCTGTCCCTGGTGAATATTTACAGCGTGAATTAACTGTGGTGTTTCAGGACTTAGCGTGCAAACCCTTGCTCAGGTGAGCAAAATCTACTATCCCATAAAGTCCTGTTGAAGCCAGTGAGCAAGTGTTTGCAAATCCCTTCTTCTGGAATTGGCTCCCCACCATCTGTGCAGAACCTCATTGATTTTAGTGCGGCTTCCTGTAGGCCAAGAGATTTAAGTCTCCAAGCCTACAAAGTCCTGCCAGTGAGTCAGATTGTAAGCTGCTTTGGACAGGAACCAGGGTGCAATTCCATGTAATTCCTCCCTGGCGTAACTCCACTTACTGCAGTAGAGTGGTGGGCCGAACTATTCTTTCAGCTTGTAAATTTGGGGTGGGAGGGCACTGTTTACAGGCCCAGACCTAGTTTTCATGCCAAGAATGACGTATTACAGTTGATGGTGAACCTCAGACAGCAGGGAGAAAATGTCAGTGGAATGGCTGGCAAACCTTTCACGTTCTACCAAGGGCATGTGCACTCACGTAGTTAGCGTCCTTTGATTGTTCTTTTGTAACAGTTCACAGAATCAAAGAATTCATGTCTCTTAGGTCAACTTACCCATTCCTTGGCCAGCTTGAGATTGCCCCATATGGTAAATGCTCTAGTTCCCAAACCATAATGATACATGAGCTTGATGTTCCAGCCATTCATAGCAGTTGTTAAAACAGTGGTTCATGAACCAATAAAGACTGGAAGATGCTGCTCTTGTCCTTATGGCTCCTTTGCCTAATAGTACTGTTTTATCACACTTACTTGTTGTTGTTCCAGAATTACATATCTGAAAGATACAGCTACTTTTAATTAGTTTGGGTAGTGGGTGTTAATGCAACTCACGTGTAGTGCAGTATTAGCGATTAGTCTTGTTTGTTTCGTTCAGTGACAAGGCTAGCACAGATTGGCCTGGCTCAATTTTTAAATACCCCAAAAGGTCTGAGATTTCTTGTCCCTTTGTTTTCTTAATCCCGATTTTGCTGGCTACTGGGTTTATAGATCTGCTTAAAGATCATCAGAGAATTGTGGCGCCTCCTAGGGGACTGAATGATCAAAATATTAGTTGAGGTCCTGTTACCTGTACAGGCAAGTGTCATCTTACACGGGGGTTCCGTTCCGTGGTGAGTGCATAAAGTGAAAACCGCGTATAGTGTAACTCTCATTAAGTTGAATGGTGGGTGGAATCGCCCGCATTACAGATACAATTTTTAAATTGTTGTTTTTCTGTTTTTGCCGACTGCGTAAAGCTGAATTCGCACATGTTAAATGTGCCTAAGATGCGACTTACCTGTATAATAGTATCAGGAAACTGCCTCTTCACCATACTCCTTTTATCTTGTCAAAGAGTTTATCAGAAGCTTTGGGAGAGCAATGTATATCTTAGGCTATTTACATAGTTCCATACCGCATGGCATGTTGAAGAGGAATGTGATGTTGGGACTCTAGCATAATAAGAATTTAGACCTCTTCTGTCTTATACGTTTTTCATTTTCATTGCCCTTTAGGATTATTTTGGTACAGTTGAATATGTCTTGGTGTTTTGACATACTGAATCAAATGTTCCTGTTGTCAATTGTCCATAGCAGGGGAAAACTCGGTAGCGCAGAGTTGCATTGTTTTGAGTTTCATTGTAATAAATTATATGTTTGCAATCTCTAACAATTTCCTTGTGCTGCATACAAATTCATAGTGCTTCTGATGTCCCTAGGTTTTTTGGCAATTTGATAATAGCTGTTAATTGTAGCCACAGAATTTTAGAAACAGAGTTCTGATGGAATGGTGTTGGTTTAGTTACTGTGTTATCTGAGTTGGACGTCTGGAAGGTTTTCTGCAGTAGAAGAGATATTTTAGCTTTTACTTGAACAACATAATAATAAGGTGACCCTGTGGCCATGATTACAGATGGAGGATAAGAGTTTCATGGGCGTTAACCCATGTGTGTTGTCAACCAGGAAGTGAAAAACTTAACTTAAAAAAGTGTAAGTGCCCTATTTTGCTCTGTTTTAGTTTCTGGTGCAACGTACATATACGCAATGACAAATAAAACTTACATCTGCCATGCCTTCTCCGTGTATCTAAGAAACCGAAGTGTGCGTTTAATGCCTGTTCCAAAAATAAGAAAACTTTGGATCCAGCGTCAAGCCACTACTATTTATTACTTTAGCTTTGATCACCAAAAATGCTTTTCCTACTAAAACCACAAAATTCAGTTTCTGGGTAACAAAGAGGTCCATTCTGCACTGTTGTTAGTTTAGCTGATGAACTTCTAGCCAGGAAGTTTTAGCAAGAAGTCAAATGGTTATCTCTGTAAAACCAAACCAAACCCCTCTCCTTTTGAACTTGGCCTAATTTTCATGAGCACAGTATTGATCCTAGAAATCTTGAAAAGTCTCTAATGAACCAGCAAATCCACTATGAAAATTGCAAAGTCTGGATGGCTTAATCATTGCTTGGAAAAAGACACCCACAAGCTAATCTTATCTTTTCTCTTTATCAAAAGCCTTCTTAAGATAGCATTGGAAAAAACATAGACATTTATCAAGCTATCAAGGAAAGCTTCTTAAATGTATTGTGCAGAATGTTAACACTTTTGTTGTGTGCAGATGCACACAACAGTGGAATCTCTGGACCCTCCCTCAGCTGGGGCTTAAAACATTTTGGTCAGTAATGTAAATCTTTTATTCAGGGCTAACACTTTGCCAAGTGTACTCTCCCATGAACAAGCAACCCATAAAGGCAGCGTGGTCTGGAGCCTGGGCTGCTGCTTCTGGTTTCTTGATAAGATATGACAGGTTTTGAAGATTAGGATTGCTCAGAAAAGGCAAATACAAATGTTTGGTTCCAAAGTCTCCAGTCTCTTAGTTCAAGCAGCAGCAGATTTAGGGTTAGGGAGTATAAAGAGAGGTCACCTTTTCCTCGTTGGAGTTATTCCCCTGCTATATATTATTACCTCTGATTGTTGTGGGTCTGTGTTTAAGGAGGTTGCGGGCAGGACAAGTAGGTGTTGATCTTGCAATGGCCTGAGAACGTCAGAGTGACTTGTACACTTACTTACATTAATGACTTAAGCGTTGCTAGTAGAACCGCTTAGTGTGAGCCATACCCAGTGATGGGCCTCGATCCTTGGAGTCGTTATGTGATGCACGGTGTGGGGGCTGGCTGTGTGTGCTCCAGTGCATGGAGTGAGCGGACACAAAGTATGAACGCAAGTGATGTCAGACTCAAACAACCTGCAATCTTCCATCTTCAGCAGACGCTCTCCTTGCCCACTCCCTTACGTGCAAGTCAAAGGGCAGAAAAGGGATGGGATGGGATTGACAGTGCTATTCTCTCAGGCTTCTCCCCTTGCCCCGCCCCAGACTTGCTCTTCTGCTACTAGTCGTGACGAATTTGGCAGCCTGCATCAATAGTCTCCTGAGTGCCCTGCTCATTACTGTTTACCTTGCACTTGTGCATGCAACACACTGCACCAGAGCTGAGCTGCATCACGCCCTAACTGATCCCAGAGAGCCAACCTCCAGACGGGGTCCGCAGTGCTGCGGTGTTCCCCTCTGGCTCCTTGCAGTCCCCCCGGGAGAAGGTAGGGCCTGCTAGTTCAAAGGACAAAAAACACCAACAGCCCAAAATCAAAACCTCAGCCCCGTGACTCACCATTGATGGAACAATAGTTGTAATTTTTTTCCCAGACAGTTGGCTCCTGTTTGAAATGCCAAGAAGCTGTTGTACCCGTTAGACTTGCCTGGCATTTAGAGGACTGCATTGTTGTGGAAACTGGTTCTTTACTGCTTTGACAGGCTAAAGCAGATGGAGTCAGGGCACTGGAATTTTCTCACCTTCCTAGGTCCCTGAGCACTGAGGGATGCCTTCTCCGGCAGAGCCAGATTTTCAAAACCCCATAGCCTGGCACGTCATTCCTGTCCACTCTAGGGTAACCAGATGTCCTGATTTTATAGGGACAGTCCTGATTTTTTTGGGTCTTTTTCTTATAAAGGCTCCTATTGTCCCCCACCTCCATCCCGATTTTTCACACTTGCTGTCTGATCAGCCCATTCCACTCCCAAGCAGCTGTACATCAGCGCAATGTCTGTCCAGCTAGCTAGCTGTAATAAATGAATGTGACCAGTGACCCTCCGTTCTAATTAGTGGGGGTGTCAACTCCTCCTGGAGTCTGGATGGTTATATGCTGTATGCAGTGTGAAGAGTAGTGGCTGTTGGGGGTGTTATCTCTAGTACTATGTATGCTGCAGTTTTCCAGTCTCCTTCTGTTAGAGCTTTGCCTCTAGCACTTCAACAGCAAATCTGACTGCCCGAGAGGCCCTGTCTGTCACTCAGTTCTCAATCCATCGTCAGACCAAGCTCCCCAGGACCCAAACCCTGAATGGGGCTGAGCATCTGGAACGTCTGTGAACTTCAGGACGGGTTCCCAGTGCCCAGGCGCCACTCAACATGGGTCCCGTTTGGAGCTTTCTTGAGTACGGATCATAACCCTGTTCTTTCCCCAAGAAGGCTTTGAGTGGAGCCAGTCAGCTTGATGACATGAACCTAGCTTGATCACATAATAAATAACCCCACTCCTAGGAGTTGAGCGTTGTCCCCTGCATGATCTCCATATGAAGTTCCCCATTCAGAGGCTCTGAGCCCGGTTCAGTGGATAGTGGTGCTTGGGTCTTCTGACATTTCAGTCCTTTTTAAGCTTTAACTTGGCTTCACAGGTAGCAAATGTCATCTAGTGGGAAGAGCCTGCGGTTGGGAGTCAGGACGCCTGGTTTTTGTTCCTGACACTGTCAATGACTCACAAACTCCCTATCACTTTTCCATGCCTCAGTTTCTTCATCTATAAAATTGGGCTAATAACGTGTACTTCACAGGGACCTCATATGTTCATTAATGATGTGGAAACACATTGATCTGCTGGGATGGAAGGTGAAAAATATTGTCTTTATTATTATTTATGATAGACTTGCTCCTGAAGCAGTTATCTGCCCTTTGGGGCTTCAAGGGCAAGTGGAGGTATGGGAATGCCAGGTTCCTTTTGGAACAATTGTAGAAGGGCATAAATATTAGATGCAGAAACAGGCTGGCATCGGCTTTGCAGTCACTACAGGTGAAATTCACTCCTGTGCAGGGGGCCATGGGACATTTAACCCCGTGTGTGCACACGATGCCAGACTGAGATCAGAGACTAACGAATGGTGCCCAGTTCCATGCAAGACTCAGTGCCAAGCTTCTGTGAAGGCTATTTTCTCTGAACACGCGCAGCTAGTCCCCACATCTCGTCCCATGTCACTATAGGCCTGGTTGTTATTTTTCTCTTAATCAGGGGCTGTATAAATCTTTGTGTTGTGCTTATGGAAATTCCTTTGAGAATCGGGGATTTGTTGCAAAGTGCTAACCCTGGGTGTCAATATTGTCCAAAGGGAAGTGTTATTCCCTTTGAAGGGCATGCGTCTGCGTTAACATGTGTAATGATGCATACTGAGCCAATGCAATTCAGTTTTATTTTGTACCAGTCAATCCTGCACAACCTGTGGGCCCCGTCCTGTAAAATGTCATGCACCTTCAAGCTCCAGTTTGCAGTCAGTATTCTTATGTGGACTTTTGGAGTCAATATTCTGACTCGAGACACTAAGTACCTTTCAGAGTCACGTATAATATGTCAAAGCGATTTCAAGTTAAATCCTGCATAAAAGTGATGGGGGGAGATAAGAGCTACAGGAGTGGGAGAAAAGATGAATTATGGGCCGAGAATTGTAAGTGTTCTTCTGTATTTTAAAATTATTTACTTCTGCTGCATTTGCACCCCTGATGAGTTTGCGTCCCACAGACGTCGAGTGTGCTGGCGGGAACGTGTATCTGAAATGGTGATTGTTCGTACTGTGAGACTGTTAGTGAAAAGCAGATTTCAGCTTTGGGTTTTCAGCTTTGACTGTTCACATCAGAATCCTTATTCACGATCTCCTGCGAAGGCACAGAACCATGTGGCCTCCCTGCCTCCGCTCAGACCAGTTCGAATGTCAAATGCTCGCACCAGACAAAGAATTATTTGTGGAAATTAATGAACATTTTGAATAAGGAGTAGAGTCTAGCAAATACAGCTCTGCTTTCAGATAGCTCCCAAAGAGAAGAGGTGAGAGTTGTCAAATAGGTGTTGCAAATTATTCACCCTGCACTAATGGGGAGGGACAGAAAGGGGAGACCAGCGCTAACCTAGAGGAACAAGGAATGGAATAGAGGGAGACTGGCCATGAAGCAGCTTGGAGGAAATCCACGGAGGGTTTTTAAATACGAGGGCAGTTTTGATTTAGTCTTGTTGATGGCTGGGAAGCCCCTGCATGCGTTTGAGGACTGGTGTGACCAGTAGGTGGGTGAGTGAGTGGGACAGCAGTGCGAGGGATAGCTCAGTGGTTTGAGCATGGGCCTGCTAAACCCAGGGTTGTGAGTTCAGCCCTTGAGGGGGTTATTTAGGAATCTGGGGCAGAAATCTGTGGGTGAGATTGTGGCCCCGTGTTGTGCAGGAGGTCAGACTAGATGTTCGTAATGGTCCCTTCTGACCTTAAAAGCCTATAAGGAGGAAGGCTGTAGAAATGGAGTCACCCTAGTGATCAAGAAGGAATGTATATGCTCCTGAATTGTGACTAAGACTCAGGTAATTCCTTCAGCGCAAAGTAATGGGCATGGTATTTTCTGCTTTCAGCAAGCATTTAGGATGAACATAAGGGAACATGTTTTGAGGCCCAACTGACTGGAGAAATGAATACCCTCTCTGCCCCTCCACCCACGCCCGCCCAAAAGACTGCCAAGATTTGTGCTAAGAAGGAAATTTATGAAGATCTCCTCTGTTAGGATTATGAGGGGGGAAAAAGCCTCTAAATATGTGAGGCGGATGTGTATGGAAACTGGGCAAACATTAACCTCTCCAGGTTTGAAGAGAGATTGTGAAATTATCTGTTAATAGAAAACCCGTTATTATTTTTCACATAAATTAAACTGGGAGGGAATTTCTTGTTGGGGGGTGGGGGGGAACATTTCTTTCTGTAGTGGTCCCTGCGAGCCTGGGAATGCAGGTTCTGCCTCTTGCCACCGTTTCGCTCTGTATTGGCGATTGCGGCAATAGATGAAATTGTTCTTTGCACCAGGCTCTCCATTACTTTGTGTAGGCAACAGTCACTGCCCCCTGAATTAGGTCTTGATCCTGCAATTGACCATGTACAACAGCCTGCTGTGCTCAGGGCCCCTTTCATTTCACTGGGGCTCGTGTGCAGGTGAGTAGTCTGCGTTTGCAGGATCAGGGTCTTAAAAAGGAAAATTAGTGCATCATTTTTTTTAAGAAGATACCGAGTTCATTTTGAAAAAGGCAGCGCATGTCTGTGCGTCCAGGTTAATCGTAGACAGATGTTTGTTTGCGCCTGTAATGTTTTTCCCTTTTCTTTCCTATTTAACTTCAGGTTAGTTGGCATGTCTCCTCCCTCTGAGCAGTCTCTAACAATCAGGGCTTAGCTAAGAATTTTTCTTGTCAGGTCAGGGTAGCGTGCTCGTTGCCAAGAGCTACTTCTTTGATGTAAAAAAATACATCCTGGAGGTGCTTTGTCAGATGTTTTTATATTAAATATTTTCCCTCCATAGTCCTAGTTTGCCAACGGGAAATAAAGTGCATCTATTTTCCAGTTTACTTTAGAAAATAATTCATGGCTTCTTTCCCCATATGGCCCATAGAGCTCTATAAACATTTAAATTAAAATCACAGAGCATGATTGAGCAATATCATTTCCCAGTAAGTTTGAAAAAACCCCAACCCAAAACAGTAAGGTACCTTCACTTTGTTTTTGTTAACACAAAATTTTTACCATGCCTGGAATTGACATCAGAGCCAACACTTGCATACAACAAGGTGAATCACTGTTCAGATAACTAATTAATCTTTTAAAGGAAAATTAGGGAAAGTCTCTGATATGTCATATATAATATTTTGGAACACGCAGGTGGCAGGGAAATTCAGGTGCTGTCGTTTATTTTTCAGCAAAAGTTCAAAGTCTTTCTGGATCGACATTAAATACACCAAAAGCCAACAGGTTTAAGGGAAGACTGATGGGTGTCTGGATTGGATTTAGAATTGTACCTGCCTCTGTAGGTGGCCCAGATGATAACTTTATGAATGAAATTTTTTTCTAAGAGAAGGCTGAAAACCCAGGAATAGATTGTGCAGCTTGGTTGACTTTTACTAACCTAGAAAGAGAGCCCATTATATTAGTGTAGGAATAAGGAATATAAGATGGTCCACCAGTGCCAAGTGAATGTGCTGCTGAAAACATTGTCCAGAACAATTGGACTTAATGAATATAAGCTGGTGTATGATTTGCAAATGGATGGAAAAGCTCCCAAGATGAAGTTGAATGTTATATGCCCTATAATCTACAGCAGACTGCAGAAGATAAATTCCTGTGCACAGTTACTGCATTTAAATATTGCAACACATCACTGATTGGGTTGCAAAAAGAACAAACAAACAAAACCTTGTATTTGTGTCTGCCGTCTTGTGCTTGTGCATGTGTGCAACTATTCACACAAAACTTGCCGGTGAATAATTAAGGCTTTCTCACACTGATGTCAGTGAGAAAATTCCCATTGATTTCAGTGGGAGCAAGATCAAACCCGGAGTGGAGACTCACTTGGGAAATGTAGGCCTTAGCATCAGGCATCTGAATAGAGAAGAAATTCAGCCCGCAGGTCAGCAATTACAGAAGCATCTCTGAGGTGAGTTACACCTGTTCATTAAAAAGCCTACCTGGTTATGGGCCTACCTGCAACCCTCTCCTCTGAAATAAAACCTAACTAGAGCTGTGTTAGTAGCCAATGGGAAAGAAGCATGTTGAGTGTGCAGGGCCTTTGGAGTATACCATTGTGGGTGCTGTAAGATACTTGGGTATAATAAAATGAGTCAGTTCTCCAGCTCTTGCTAACATCAAGTCAAGTTTGTTGTTCTCAGCTCGTCTGCCTTTTACACGGCCAAAAGGAAGTAATCACATAATCATACTGGCTTCCTGAGAGAGGCATTTTCTAGGCTGGGATGAGGGCAAATTTCTCTGGCTGTGACATCACAGGCCGGTATGCAGAGACCGTGAGCTTCTTGCTGAAAGGCTGGAAAGGGAACTCAGCCAAGAGCAGCATTCTTCCCAGCTTCATTTTAGTAGAGCAGAGGGGGCAGCTGGAGGAAGACCGTGGCATGGACCTATATATTGTAGGACCCATATATTGTAGGACCCATGCCCATTGGCATCTTGTTTCCCTGTGCACTATCATAATGCCATGTGGTAGCCATGCATGGTGCTTTACAGGTAAATAAGACACTTTCCCTGCCTGAAGGAGGTTCTTGAATCAGTGCTTTTGTTCCCTGGAGCCAAACTATGGTGATAATATTTCCCCGACTGATTTTCCACAGGGATTGCACAGTAAGTGTGCATGTGCCCCATGCATGCGAGACCGGATTCTTTGTGAACAACGGTGTGTGTTGGGGCCACACCTGCCTCTTGGGAGCCCCCGTGACCGCTATAGCCAAGGTAATAAAGGGTGGAGAGGTTTCAGCCACCTCTCATTTGCAATGGTGGGTGTGAGACAGAATCCATAGTATCCAAGTTACTGTTAGTTGGTGGTTAGTTCACTAGATGCATTTTATTTAACCCGTTCTATTGCCTAGCTACTTTAGGACTTCAGCAAGTTTTCTTGTTCCCCCTTGTGCAAGGTATAGACTCCCCCAAACATATGCCCCAAATGGTCCAAGTTAAGCCTCCAGGGTTTGAGATTAGTCCATCCTCCACACAGTAATGCCATAAATAACGGCATTACTCACCCTGCCTCTTATGCCTAGGAGAAGGGCATGTTCCTGAGCGCTGTTCAGTGTGCAAATCCTCTTGAAGTGTGCTCAGAGGGCAAGAGAAGGTAGCATGAAGCTGCGTCTCTGAGAAAGATCAACGCAGATGTCTTCCGATCCCTGGTGTTATTCTGTGCTCATGGAACGCTCAGTAGCTTCACTGTTCCACCACTCGTGTGCTGAGCCAGGATAAGGCCATCAGAAGCAACGCTCTAGAGACCCGGGCGTGCACAGGCAGGAGACAAAAGTTCTTCCCCAAAGCTTCTACATCGAAGAGCCTCAAGGCAGAGGCTTGGAAATCGGCACAGATGGTCACGTCATACAGGAATAATTGAACCTACTTCAGCGCTGAGTGGCACTGAAAATATCCATGCCCATTTTATTGGCACCAAGAACTAAGGTGGCTTGGGTGCAGACGGCAAGGATGGATTCATCAGCACCAAGACAAATCTCGGCACTGATTGATTTAGCTGTGGGACTGGTACCAGACTCTCTAATCTTGGACAGGCTGAGAGACAAGAGGATGACCCTCCGTTCCCTGTAACTGTGTAAGTTCTGGATGTGCAGTGCAAACAACAACAGTGCTGGGTGAGGTGAGAGCCTGGTACTTTTATTTAGACAGGACTAGGTCAGTTAGAGCCTCATCTAGACTATTTATTTGTTGCATTTGCAGAACAAATGAGAGGACAGCTGGTACCCTTGCCAAAACTATCTCAAAGGTCTCTGTCTAAATGAACTCGGGTGGTGCCCACAGCTTCATTAATATCGTCCCATTGACTGAGATTCATAGGGCGGTGACCTGGCATTCAGTCCCTACTTTTACTACTTGCTATGCCTTGTGGCAGGCTCCTAGAGTAGATGTAGATTTCAGGAGAATGGTCCTTCAGCTGATATTTAAATAGAACTGTCTTACCTGCCTCTGAGCATGGGTCATGGCTTGCTAATCATCAGGCGTGGAATCTGCATGGGCAGTCTCGTGAAGAAGTAAGAATGGTTACGTACCTTACAGTTACTGTGGTTCTTTCAGAGGTGTCCCTGCTAATTCCTCATCCTGACAGGTGGGATTCTTTATTGGTGAAGGAGCTGGGAGGTGCCTGAGGCTGCCCTGCGCCTTATGCCCTAGGCTATGGAGCTTGTAACAGCTCCCAGAGTGCGGGGCCTCAGGGGACCTTTCTGTTCAAAAAGAATCTGATCTCGCGCGTTTGGGGCACATGGGCACCAAGAGGGGAATCTGTGTGGCCAGCACATCTTGAAGAACCACAGTCACTGTAGGGTAAGTGACTGTGGTAGCACTAGTGCAATAGTGTTTAGAAGCCTCAAACAAGATCGGGGCCCCGCTGTGTTAGGTGCTGTACAAATCCTGACCCGAAGAGCTTGCATCCAAATAGACAAAGACAGGTGTAGATGAGGAGTAAATGATTCCTATCCCAGATACGACGTCGTACCAAGGCACTGAGAGATTAAGTAATTTGTTCAGGGTCACCCCAAAAATCTGTCACAGAGCTGGGAATTGAGTCGAGATCTCCTGAGGCCCAGCCCAGCACCGTAACCCCAAGACCGTGCTTCCTCTCCACTTATTATAAATATTGCTTCCAATTCTCGATAGATATTACGGCGTTTTACAAAAGTGGAAGATCACCCTTGTCTCCGTTTAAAAAATGGGAAAATGAGGTGCTGAGAAATGGCTTGTCCAGTGTGAAATAAACAGTAGTAGAATTGGCATTCAAAGTTAGTTCTCGTCAGCATTTTGCCTGCGCCAAATCCACTATATCAGAGCTACCCTGCAGACCACACTTCTGCATTCAGACATGCACATGTAGCTCCTGTTGATTTAAATGGGATGCCCAGGGACCATGCAGAATGCAATCAATGGATACATTGCCGCATCATTCCACATCATTTTTAAATTGCTGCATCATTGTGCTCCAGAATCTCGCGTGTGATTTACACAGAAATAAATTCTCTAAAGGAAGCCTTCCGAACCTGAACTCCCTGTGAACTTCTGCAGTGATGCCTGTCTGAATTTGCAGACAGCCCAAAACAATAACTCCGAGAGCACCTTGTGTTTCAGCACAGCTGATTTGTCTAATCAGAAAGACATTGGCTTGGACAGGTGAAATAGCCGAGACAGGCAATATTTGAGGACTGACTTTCCCATTTAAGTAGCTTAATGAAGGGAAGGTTCTACAAAAAAGACAAACAGTTACCCTTCCTCCCCCTAACCTGGAATTGGAAGCAGGTTTTAGTAGTTAGCGAGAATGTTTTCCGTGCAGAAGTTCTCTGAGTAAGCACAACATCCAGATAAACTATGTTTTTGTCTCTGTTTCATTGAGTAGTTGTGATGTTTGACCTTGAATCAGAGAATAATCATAGCCCTCATTTCTCTAAGCACCTAAGCATCACACTTATAAAGGAAACATCAGGAAATAAACAAGTTATTTAAAAATAAGTGAATTTAGTCTTTCTAGTCAAAACATTGCAATCTTGTTCCCTGTGTTAGGAATTGGATGTAACTTTCTAGGTAGCAAAAACTTGTTTGATGCAACTCCTGTTGTGTCTTTTAAATGGTGCATGTCTGATGGGACATCTTCGTTTGAGCTTGACTTTTTTTCTGTGTGTGTGTGTTTGTTTTGCTTTTTAAAAGGATTTGCTGAATGCTGGAGATAACTTATTTACAACCTTTGAGAATGGTAAATGGTACGAAGAAGGAATTCTGGCTTCTGATACAAACTAGTAGGGAGAAGTTAGAATTCAGAGTTACAGTAATAGATGTTTTGTTTTGGTGCTTTGAGAAGGAGAGGTGTTTATAGGCTTGATTTATAACTGAGTCACTAAGGTTTTCCACGGAAATAACTTATTTAAAGCATGGTGCACACCGAAACGATTGAAGTCTGTAGATTTGGTATTCATCAAAGGCACCTCCTTTCCTGGAAGCCGATAGCTAACTCAGCATTTCACCTCTGGAGGATGCTCAAGTCTAAAAGGGGTATGCGGCTTGAGACGTGTTTTAGTAAGGGGGGAAAAAACAACAACCCTCTCTCCCACTGCCTCCTAAGACAAACTGGAAAGAAAAAAATAGGGACTCCAGGAAAACATGTGCCATTCTTCAGAGCTCCTGATGGTTAAACCTGCCTCTCTGGAATGCTGGATAGTTGTGTGGATTTTACTGTGCGATTCAGCTGCTGACATGTATAGGCCTTACCGTTTCTGGCTGTGCTGCCTAAGACTTTGAACTGCCCAGCTTCCCTGGGACCACAGGCTAAATTTACTGGCAGAGTAGGCTTGGCTCTGGGTTGGACGGGACTTCAGACATGCATCGCTGTTTGTATCCCCACCTCTGTGCTCGATTATGCTCTTGTCTGATTGGTGTGTAGTCCGGGGGAAGAGAAATCCTGGAATCCTAGTCCTCTGTGCATGGTCTGCTCGAAGCTTGTGCCTGCAGTGGGGCTAGACATTCCCGAGGGGAAGCGCCCCATTCTGCCTCCACGTGGGGGCTATAGGAGGAGCTGGCTCCCGGAGGGGACTGTATGCTGGGGAGAGCAGCGGCTGCACTCCCAGGGACATACTGTGTTTGAGGCACGGTGCATCCTGGGAGCTCGTACTGAGGCAGTACCTCCACCGCCCACTCCCAGCGCTGCTCCCGTGGGCTAACGGCTGTGTGGACGTAGCCTGACTCTGAGTACTTCTGTCGGTTCCATTAGCTGGGATCCTCAGCCATGGGATGAGGTGCTTTCTGGCCTCCATTACGCGTGGCCTCTGTCCACAGGGCACCCGTCCGTTTTTTCCGATCCTTTAGGGCAGTGTTTATTATTCCCTGCTGTTCCCCTTTGGCCAGAAAAGTGATCCACTCCGCCGATATCCCCAGAAATGTCTTGCCCCCTAAAGGCAAAGAATTGCAGAATGATGGAAGCCACAAGTAGAGAAGGAACGTGAAATGCCAGCTTTCTCTAGTGCTCGGGCTGCATTTCCGGTCCCTTAGAGCTCACATTCCTGCCTCAGGCGCTCCCCTCAGGAAGAGGATACCAGGGTTAAGCTGAAGAAAGTGTTGCTGCACAGCCCTCAAGCAGAAAGGAGGACTGCAGTGACCTGCTGCGGTAAGAGAGTTGTTCAATAAGCCATCCGCATTAAGGCTGAGGAAAACTGCTGTTTGGTTTTCTTGTAAGTATAAAAATATTTTGCATGGAAATGCCTGCCTTGGCTGACCTCCTCCGAAATTACTAAATGCTGAATTGTAATGGCCTTTACAACTCCTTGGTTTGGAACAGGGATTAGACCATGTCCCACGATAAAACCCTGGAGCATGTTAACAGTCTGTTCCGCTAGCCCCTTCCTGGATAGATATGCTTGGTTTATTGCCCTTGATGGGAATCTGAATGTCAGTTTAGTTAGCCATAAAGGGAGTTCAATTTGTTGACAGCATCAGACCTAGAAGTAGATGCAGTTTAAAATAACGCCCTCCCTCCCCCACCAGGCAACCCCTCTGCTGAACTTTATTGTGTATTTTTAAAAGCATTTAACATCCGTTTGCTCACAGTGTTGGAAACATTTTGCTTTTAGCACATAAGGGTCTGTGTGTGCATGGATCTGTTGTCAACACCGCTCTCCGTGGCCCAGGAAACTCTGGGTTCGAGCCTGACATCAGGGTGTTGGGTCATGCCCGTATCTGGCTCTGCCGCGCTGCACCAAGGGGTGGTAGTCTATCAGGGGTGCCAGCCTTCAGCGAGCTATTGAGCTGAGATTTCTGCTGTCACTGTCTACTTGGAGGTAAACAAACATCCTAAGCTGCTTGTTGTGACTAAGGAGCAACCTTGGTTTCCAGGCTTATATTCCCATGTGCAATAAAACCTGTTCTTCCTTGTGTCTAAAGCTGGGTGTAAGAATTGTTGAGCCCAGACAAGCTGCTGTGCTGACCTCTCCCGTTGCTGTATCAGCATCGTTAAACTCCTTGGTGTGTAATGCACATAATGTATGAAAGGTGCTGTAGAAAACCAAATAGTCAAATTTTCCGCTGGTGCGAATGGGAGACACCCAGGTGAAGTCCTTGGATCAGCAGATCACACAATATCCATTGTCTGTGAAGGAGCAAATCCCATCTCCCTGGCCCTTCCTGAGGGCAGAGGCCATTGGGCTGCAAGACCAGTGTGGTTCTGTGGTGTAGCATTTGTAGGGGCTCTAGGTAGGGCAGGCACCCCCATTGTAGGGTGAGGCCCAGCTGCGTGTGCTTTCCCTGTGGGCAGAGGGGACCTTGCGGCAGGGGATGGACAGTGCTGGCAGTTGTTACTATGTGGCTTCTCCATTCTCTTGTGTGAGGGAAGGAATGGACCCAACTCTTAGTCTAAAATAGCAGCCTCAGAACAGCTCCACGAGCTCTTTGCACTCAGGTGGGGGGATTATTCACTGCCTCCCTAGCCCCGTTATCCCGGCACAGCGGGTTTTGCCTTAAGAGAATGCCAGACAATTGAAAGGCTCCATTCCATAATAGCAGAGAAGCTTTTGAAACTCACCTTCTGTTCAGCTCAGTGATGTTTCCTTGTGGATGCTCAGATACTAGTGTGGCTGCAGTACATTGTGCTACCACCTGCGGCATCTCAGCTGCAAATGACACTGGGGTGTATGTTCTTAGACCACCTAACGGTTACGTTTCATTGAAAGGACGTAGGCCGAGGGCTTGTCTTCACATACAATGCTATGGTGCAGCTGTGCCACTGGACCCCTTAAGTGAAGATGCTGCTCCACCGACAGCAAAGCCTATCACATCAGCGAAGTGAGCGGTAGGTGTGCCGATGGGAAAAGCTCTCCCATCAGCAAACCAGTGTCTACACTGCGGGTTAAGTTGGCGTAACCACATGTGGATTTTTCACACCCCGTGCGATGTGGTTATACCGATATAGGTCTGTAGCGTAGACCTGGCCTGAGGCTACGCTGCACTGGGACTTACGTTGCCTTCTGCAGTTGGCCGAACAGGCTGTGTACTGTGTAAGGGGGTCGGCAGTTGTTAAAACCATTTCTCTCCCTTTCCTGTTGTCATGGATGACGTGGAAGTGTGTGCATGACTTTGAAGTCACTGGGATCTGTGTAGGTCTTATCCACAGCTGCATACTAAAGAGAGATTTGACGACAGACACTCTGTCCCTAATTCGCACGGCCCTTCCTGAGGAGAAGGTAGGGTGGGATGAGGATTGTCGTGGTCTTGCCAGTGACTTTCCTGGTTCTTTTTTTTTTCTTAGTTTGTGTTTTAGCTGGAGGGAGGCAGGCAACGTCAGCGTTCTTAGCTTTGGGAAGCCACGGAAGCTGAGCTGTGGAGTTGATTGGTTGGAGGTCTCCCGCCCTTGATCCAGCTCTGCAAGGAATCTTCTCCCTTTCCCTAGCTCTCTTCCTACCTATCTCAGCCCCACTCCCTCCTTTCTCAGTACAGTCTGCTCTCTGCCTCACTGTTCCCACCACTGACCCTGACCTCAGCAGCTCCTGTTTCCCTTCCCAGCTGCTGTTTGACCGGCGCCCCTGGATACCATATGTTCCATTGCAGTGGACCCCTGAGTCTCAGCTGGGCTGGCTGTAGACTTGGAATGGCATAGTCTCTGCTTCGCTTATTTGGGAGGATTTCTGCCGCATTGGGGATGAAAATTGTATGGAGGACTGGAGAGGGAAAGCGGTGCCTCCCCAAACAGCCTGCCCCCACCCTGTACTTGACCCCCCTTCCCACTTTCTGCCCCCTGACTGCCCCCCTCAGAACCCCCAGCCCATCCACTTCCCCCGTTCTTTGTCCCCTGACCACCCCCTCCAGAGACCCCGCTGCCCCTAATCACCCTCCAGGACTCCACCCCCTATCCAACCCCCATGCTCCCTGTCCCCTGACTGACCCCATCCTTATCCAACCCTCCGCCCCCTGACAGGCCCCCTGGGACTTCCATGCTCTATCCAGCCCCCCCCCCCCCATTCCCCATCCCTGACCACCCCCCGAGACCCTCTGGCCCTTATCCAACCCCCGGCCCCCTTACTACACCGCTCAGAACAGCATGTCTGGTCCGGAGCCAGACATGCTACCGCGTTGATCTGCCGGAGCGAGCAACCCCACCCCCCCAGGGTTGTGCTGAGGCTTCGGGAGAGGGGGAAACAGTGGGGGGGTGGGGGAGAGCTATCATCCCCAGCCGGGAGCTCAGGGGGTCTGGATAGAATTAGCCCGCGGGCTGGATGTGGCTTGTGGGCTGTAGTTTGCCCACCCCGTATTACCGCCTAGTTTGAGATTTTTACCCTAGGAAAAGCCAAAGAATGCTAAAGGCTTTGTTTAAAAAAAAAAAGAAGACAGTTGACCATTTTCTTTGTTTTTTAACACAGTTTGCTTCAGATAATTGTCTATTAAAAAAACAAAACGTAAGCATTCCTTGATTGACGAGAAAGGGCTCACTCCAAAAAGCGGTGAGGGGACATGTACTTCTGAACGTTGGAGTCAGATCCTCAGCGGACGTAAACCGGACCCGCTCCATTCAGTGGGGATACTGAGATTCTGGCCCCCCGCAGGTGCCGGGTTGACATACGTGCCGATCTGCAGCACGTCGCTTTCCTTCCTTCCTTTTTATGCCTGTTGCAAAGAGTGACCCTCGACAACTGAACGCTTGTTCCCCATTCTTGTCAGAGTACTGAAGTCAGACAACGGTCTGTTTGTGAGGCGATACGCCGGGAAAATGTGAGTTTGTCTAGTTCGGAGAATGACTTGGTTGAGTCATCCTTTCCAGCCAAGAGGCTCAGTAATCTGTGAACATCCCTGGCCGCTCCTCAACAGTGCACATGGAGCAGAGAAAGCAAACATTGACCGTTGGGATTGTAAACTCCCCTAGCTCTGTTTTTAGTCACTTCTGAATGAATGACAAGTTACCCCTATTCATTAGAGCCAAATACTGCCTTTGAGAACACATACGCAGCTTCCGGCCAGGCTAACAGGAGCAATACGTACATACACAAGGGCAGAATTGGACCCCTGAATCCATAAGCATCTTTTATAGCTGTGTTCTCGGAGCATTAAAACTGAGCTCCTGTTTACCCTCGCAGCTGCCGTTCACACTGTATGTTCCACATGTAACAAGTTACATGTGTTAGTTTTTTCCCCCTACATTCATAGAATCTAGGGCTAGCAGGAACTATTGGATCGTCTGGCTTCCTGCAAAAGGCAAACCATGGAATGCTCCCCCACTTACTCCGGGTAATGGGACCAGTAACTTGTGTTTGACTAAATCACCTCTTCCGTACAGCGGATGTCCACCATGTACAACTCACCCAGGCTTTAATGATACCCTTGTAGGGAATCACCCATATGCATAAAATGGAAAATAAGTCAGATCCTCAGCTTTTGAAGTCAATGGAGCTAACTTGATTTCTACCAGGTGAGGATCTGGTCCAAACACTTGACTCCTCCGTATAAGGGAGTTGTCTCTTCAGCCTTCTGTACTGGTTCAGAAACCCGAGGCTGGTCTGCAGTAGTAGATCGTGAAGAAAGAAAATTAATAGGTAGGGAAAATTTTCCTCTTTCTGAATTTACAGAGAGAGGCTCTGAGCACAGAGCTATGAACTTTGTGATGGAGTATGCTACATATATACTAACAACTGCTATTTTAAGATATCACACAAAAATAACAGTCATGGATATATAGACTACGTTTGGGGACGATGTAGCTAATATCACTAGTTAGGAATATAGTTTTCTACTTCTTGGACTTGTCTATTTGGTGCCATAATATTGAGCATACTGTCCACACGCCTAAGTTCTGCATTATTAGCCTTAAACATTTGGGTGATGTGATACAAAACCCCAGCACAGCGATATGTGTATGCCATAAACAAATGTAGTGGCATTTTATAGCGCAAGAACAGGAAGGAGAAGAGTTGGAACTCCCCTCATGTCCAGCCTCTCCCTATAAAGCAAGAAAGGGCCAGATTCACTATGAGTATGAGTAGGCACAACCCCATTGAAGGCAGCAGGGCTGTGTTCTTGACCTTGGTGGAGGGAGAGGGACAGCACACACACTGCCAGCCCAACACTCAGGCCACTCACCTCGTTTGGTTCAGTATCACTGCCTTGTGCCAGAGGCAGGCACCCAGCAGACCCCAGGCAGGATCTGGCCCCACTCAATTTCAGAACGGGATTTCAGAGGTTCCCAGTTGATGCATTTGGTGCTGCGGCTCAGAAAGAAAGGAGGAGGGATAGAGATGGCTCCATTCAGGCAGGCTGCAAAGTTTCTGAACCTTTGAGACCTGCTGTTGTCTGGAGTCACTTAATCTCAGGGAATATATTATTGTCCTGCTTTAACACCCCCTCCGCAACATCCATATTTCTTTTGTGTCAGTCTCTTTTAACCAATGGGAAAGAGAGACATTGGGGGGGAGGGAGAAAGGACAGTGGGGGGGGGGCAGGCAAAAGGAAAATCTCAGGCTTTTTAATTTTCCCCCATAAACTTGGTATTATGCTGCCCACTCTGAATCTGTCTTTTTCTCTGACTTCTGAGGACTCGTTTGTATGAGAAAACTGCACTGGTATGTGAATTCTCAGATCCGTCAAAGAACGGCTTATTTCCATTTAATTAGATCTGTTCGTAATCAGTTTAAACCATACAGAAATCAAGAGTCTCCACACAGCCTCTTGTACCAGTTTAACTACACTGATACTGGTGCAACTTTCTCATGGAGAAAAGTTTTAAAAGACAAGTCATTTCTTAAGGGCCAGAGTCTGAAATCCATTCTCCGCCTTACTCCACAATCGGTCCCACTGACATTAAGTAAGGGCTAGATTATTCCACCCTTATTCATACCAAAATAATACCTGACTCCTTGAGTCGCACGGTCAAACCCAATGTGGAGTAAGCTGTGGGTGAAATCCTGACCTGGCTCCTATCCCATGGACTTCAGCTGGGATATCACCCACTGTGTGTAGGGGTGTCAGAATGTTGCCCATAATGTTCCCATTAGGACTTGACTTAGCACTGGAGGTAGGCAGAGGAGGTTAGAATGCAAAACCGAAACCAGAGATGGTTCAGACCCACCAAAGCTTAGCGAAGGGTGCAGAAGTTTGGAGGAAGGGCGTTTTTCTGTACTTGTTTTTCCCCCCCGGCCCATCTCTAAATATAGTAAGATGTTCCCTGTATGGGAGCCTTTGCTACTTCATCATCAGCGCTGCAGCTTACAGTGTACAGTGTGGGGGAGCCCGGCGCAAGTATCGTCAACTTTCTCCTTTTTAAAAACTGGAGTCCAAACTCTTGTGGCCTGCCAAGTTAGATGAAAGGCGAAGTTTCTGTTTTCTGCTGTTATTAACCAAACAGGTTGATGTGTCACTGGCAAGTATGAGTACGTCAACCTAAAGTGGTGGTTTAAGGTATTTTTGCCAACAGTTTAAAGCAACTGTTTGTTGTTTGTAGCCAGCTACACAGTATTAAGCGGTCTCCTCCCCATCCGTGGTTCCCCTCCATCTCCTCCCTGCCTCCAGGCACCTCCATGGCTAATCCACAACTGCTTGGCATGGAGGCAGGGCAGCTCTTTCAAGTGTAGCTCTGGGAACACCAGTGCTTAGGAGGCGTTTTCACAGGGCTGGCATGCTATGTACCAGAGGTGGTTTTTACCGCCCTGGGAAAAACTAGTGAAGCCCAGTTTATTTTTATTTTTTGGGGGGGGGGGGGAAAGTAAAATTGCAAGTGGGGCTAATACTAATCTATGCAATTTGACTATTGACCATCGGAATGTCTGTATGCATTTTGGTTTGGTATTTTTTAACGGAGGTTATGCATGTCATGACTCCTATTTCAGTTTTCAGTATTGTATAAACAAGAGTCAAACACGTTCAGTTCCACGAAAATGCCAATAATGCAGAGTTGCAGGTTTGAAGCATTAAGCAGTCACGAGCATGCAGAGTTGCAGACTCAGCCCAGGTCCATTTAGCTGGGCAGCATTCTTCAGCAGAAGACCAATTCTGGCACAGCAGGTAGACCAAGCCTTTCCCTCAGTTTTGAATAGATGAAAAGATTTGTTCTGGGCTTGCTGGACACTGATCCAATTATTCTTCCCAGTTTCCTGGTTTAAACTGGATGTAAGATGGTATTAAACTAGTTTTTCCTGGGAAATTTCCAACCCTGCATGTTCACCCAGTTGATAATATGTTACATCTGTATTCTCTTAGCTAAACACATTTATGCCCATTCTGGAAAGATTTATGCCCATCTCCTATCAAAAAGAAACAAGTGAAAGAAATTGAACCAGTTTTTGCCATACTGCAGGACACTTTCCTAAATGAATTGCATGCAGCGTAAGTCTGAGATCTATGGAAATTTCCACTCTGAAGGAGATCAAGGAAATTCCTTTGCAAGTACAAGTAAGGTAAAGATCCTATATGCATGGAGAGTTGTTCCCTCCTCCATCCCCCCCATTACAGAGCTATTTTAATGAAAGGAAAATGTTAGCACAAGTATGTACAAACACGGAGCTGGTTTTAGAATGGAAACACTCTGTGCAGCTCCTTTGCGTTATGCAACAAAAAAATGTAGTGGCATTTTAAAGTTTTCAGGTAATTGTGGCCATATAGTCTTAAAATACCCTTAACGTTTTCCACTCAGAACTGGTGATATGAATCTTTCGAGCTGGAATTGAATTCAGCTGTGCTTGAAAGGGTCAGTCATTTGAAACTTTTAACATTAAAGATCTTTGCAAATTAGTTTTGCTCTTGCCATACTGAATTTGTTTGTGCAGAAAACCTCAGCGACTTTTGGTATGTGTCCCCCTTTGAAGGGGTTTGCTTCAAAGGCTCACTCACACTTCGTATTTTAGGCCCTGAGATACGCTGCCCATGAGGCTTGTTGCTTTTGGTGGAAGCCGCAGTGACTGGCTTAGTTCAAATCTTCAGGAAAGAAAACCGAGGCTTACGTTTTCAAAGCTACCTACACATTTGGATGCCCAGTTCTTGTTTTTAATAGAAATTGAACATCTAGATTCTTTAAGGCACTTGGAAAATTGCAGCCAGAATCTGCAAAGTAAATCTATGTGTATGTGTGCCCATATATACACATATATTTGCTCACATATGTTGCATATGTGCCAGGGATGTGTGGCCAGTCTGTTTTTTATCCAGTGGAATGTTTGCCATCTGAGTGGACAAGATTGAGTAGGACCCGTTTAAGATTGGGGTTTGGTTGGGTGCTTACTTTTTGTTTTGGGGCACGTTGACACACTCTTCCCAAAACCACACCCACTTTTCCCTTGAAATGGAACTCCGTTGACTTCAGATGGGAGTGATTTGGCTTCTAGTCACTTGTCTGAGAATCTGAAACCGTAATTGAATGTTGGTGTAAATGGCTGCATCTCCTATAGGGCTACATTTCACCTTGCTACATTGTTGATTTCAGTAGCGGTGCAAGTGTTGAAAATCAGAAAAAAAGTCTATCCCCCTCTACACTGAACCCTCTTGCATCAGGGCACCGTTTGGTCCCATTCTAAATATTGCTACAATAAGACTTTGTACCTGATCCTTCCCGCACTTCATGGCTTCACTCCTGATTTGCACAGGTGTGAGAGGAAAAACTTTTATCAATGAAATTTAGATGCTGGAGAACATGGAAAATGTGGGCTGAAGCTACAGATCTTCAAATTTTGGCACTAATCCCAACAAACCTCTGCCCAAATTGTCCTGTGCAGGGGACCAGACTTGAAACAATTTCATTATTTCATGAGATCACTGCAGGAAATGAATGGTCACTCTTCAGCTTATAACAAAAGGAACAACTTCTTCAAACATGTATCCATCTGGTTGAATTCTTTGCTGTAGGTGGCCATTCAGTCAAAACATTGTGGCTGGATTTTACAAGAGCTGGATTAGTTTGTGACCAGTAATAACATTTTTAGTTAAACATATGTGCTACGGCATAGGAAATCAAAGCTCATGTTTCAAGGCATAAGCAGATAGCATAAAGGGAAATGGAAGATAGTGTCTTCTGGGACAGCATAGTGTCCATTGACTTTTGCGTGTTTGCGTTATCCGGGTGGAGCATCATACATTGGCATCAGAGTGTTGCCTGTGATGGTCCCGGGTTGTAACTTGGAAGAATATATCTTTCATTCATAAAAATTCATCAACTCTTGTCCGAGGACTTAAGAAATTCAAGGAATCCATGTTGTTTGTCTGTCTGTCTACCTAGCAGAGAAACCGTCTATTTCAAAGCGATTGACTGTTTTAGCGCCAGACTCAAGGAAGGTATTTTCCTCCATTACTACTGTCCTGCTCTCTTCCTTAATCTATTGCTCTTTTGAGAGGAATAAGAAGAGTTTTTCCCTCTTTGTTGCCTTGTGGCAGTGTTTGACGTATTTTGCTGCTGGGAATTCTTTATGCTGTAGTTTTTGCACTCTCCTTCTTTAGCATATTTCCAGAAATACCCGCAGAATACAATACACTCAACTACTGTTCCAACTCTTCTAAAATACACCTGTCAGATGTGGATTAATAAGAAGAATTTATTGGTATTTCAGTAGTTGCTTACAGACTACTGAGGCCATTGTCCGCAGATGGCATCTTAAGCTTTTCGGACGTGTTGCCAGAATGCTGCAAGACGTTCCAGAGAACGCCGTTCTCTGGGAGGCTTGCAATATCTAGGATAAAATTCCACCAACCGAGGGGTGGAGGCGGCCCACAGGCAGACCCCCTGTTACATGGGTGCATCAAGTCTGTTCCACGTTGGGCTCTTGTCCCGTCAATCCCTTGTGGTCGCACAGGAATGCACCGAATGGTGAATGATCGCTATGGCCGACTCTTTGGCTAAGCGTTGAAGAAGAACAGCTACTTGAGGCTCCAGCGAGATTAAGGGATTGAACTAGGTCCTGTACAAACATAGTAGGAGACGGGCCTTACCCTGAGAAGTTTACAATCTAAATAGACAATCAAAAGGTGGAAGAAAGAAATACAGTATTATTTTCCCATTTACAGATGAGGAACTGAAAGGTAGAATGAGTTCCTCAGAGTTTGTGGCTAGGGTCAGAAAAACTGAAACTCCATGCTAACCTTCTCCTTTGCCATCCACCAGGAGGCCCCAGTATTGGAGAACTCACAGTAAACAGACCTGCATTTCTGAGATCCCTAAAAAGAGGAACACAGGCCTAATCATGCAGAAACTAAATGCATCGACATCAGTGTAGGTTCTGTCTGCAGAGCAGCTGCAAGAACTCATTCTAAATTGGTTGCCATTCCTAGGCACACCAGGGAAAACACATTGAAAAATTCCCAAGCAGTTATATAAAACAAAAAAATGAGATATCTGTAAAAAAATACCCATTTAATTACTGCCATGGCTACCTGTGTCCCTCATTGTAAGAAAGAGCTTATGGTACGTGTCAAATTCCTTTAAGAATAAAAGATACAGCAGTTGTCAGACATTGAGATCTCTGCTAAACTGATTTATGCTTCTTTTCTCAAATGTGAATTTCAGGGCTAGGCAAAGGTGTTGGGTGGGCAGTCATAGGATACAGAAGTTCTCTCTAGCTTCACAGAACAGGAGAGTACAGGCAGTGGCACTGGAAGGCACAGTCACCATGATCTTGTAGCCCTTTGGCTGATTGTTGTGACTGTCCACCAAAGGAACATGCTGGTGGATTTTGTGAGTTGAGGACAATTGGCCATTAGCAACTGAACTGAGACCATTGGTTTAGTTCACTCTGTCAGCAGCTTTCTGATGGCTACAGAAGCTACTTACCTGAGCTGGATTTGAACCAGTGATGGTTCACCAGTAGATGGCCATTTAATAAAAAAAATACTGAAAGGCTCGGCACTTAAAAATTTCCTTTTCCAAAAGTAATCTAGTTTTGATTGCAAAAGTGTCAGAAACTGGCAAACATAACATATTTTGCACATGTGTATTGGATCAATAATTGAACAGCTTTTATTAAATTAAAATATGAAGCGACAGGAAGCAGTTTTATACCAGGTTGTTACCTGTATGCAGAGTTTCATTGCGGTGCAAATTTTAATTACTGCTTTTTAAACGCGAGATAGAGAGATACTAATGGAACTGCCTTGAGATCCTTAACTATTGTGATGCTGTTGGGGACTGCTTTAATAGCAGCATATCAAACGACCGTAGGCATTCTGTATAAAATGTATGTTTGTTGTCCACATCACATGTAAGTGCTTCATTTATGGCAAATTATATTTGGATTGTGTTACCCAGCTGATCCAAATGAATAGACTGCGTTTGAGAGTGTTATTTGTATTACATGAGCAATCCCAGTTTAAATGAGGACGCACTAAATAACACAAGAACATTTTTTGAGAGCTAAAAGGTAATCCTAGATCAGGTGCTGTTTGGACTGCCAGAGTACCCTGGTGTATAAAAATCTTGTTTTCCTGCCCTTCCCCCTTTTCCACTCTCATTGAAATTTATACACAATATTATTGAAATCCTTACACTCCCAACCTCCTCCCCCACCCAGCTAGTTAGGCAGGCTGTGAAAAGTACACAATTGGAAACAGCTGACTATGAAAATGAATTTTCCCTTGAAGGCAGGAGCAAGCTGCGTGCAGAGGCCTGGCAAGGTTGAAACTGGCTTACAGCAACGCCAGTGCATGTTCATTGCTTGTTTCTTGGTGCCTGTCTGGCATTCTTTCAGCTCTCGTAGCCTGCAAAATGCTTTGCTCCTGGGTCTGCTGCTTTTGAAACAGACAAAATTCTCATGGGTTTTTCCCCCCTTTACCGTTGGTCCCTGTAAACATATGTTGCTTCAGGTTTATGGAGAACCTTCCAAAGAAGTTGGGCATGCTGGAACCTCAAGGGAATTTCTGTGTCCTGCTTAGGTGCTCCCGAGAATCCCACCTCACACCGATCTGCATCTTTAGGAGCCTCAGGCCTTTAGTGCCTCAGGCTGGCTGGAGGTGCTTGCACTAGAAAAGTTTTGAACTTGAAATGTAGCCCAAACGTATACAGGGAATGATGTTCATATTACAGATGATATATTCTGCTGGATCTGCTGTATAGATCATATCCCTGCAACGATCACTCCACCCGCAGCTGAAATGCGACCACCTCCAGGGTGAAATCAAGCCGTTGCTTAGTAGTGCACAGTATGATTCACCACAGATTAGGATGGGGAGTGTCCAGAATACTGTAGAGTTTCCAGCTCCTTCTCCCCATGTGGGAAAGCTCTCTAGAACTGAGTAGGAATTAAACCAAGAGATTTCTATAGAATCTATAAACTAAGGAGCTATAGAATTAATCAGAGAATGTGATTTCTCTAGGCTTTCTGATATGGAAGTCAAGAGTAGAGATGTAATTTTCTGTTCAGTTCAGTGGGATGGTCCAAAAAATCCTATTGGAAAGTTATGATTTCTGCTAAATGTTTTCGGATTGATTCCTGGGGCAGCGATGATGGTAACGAACGTACTGACCTTTCAAAAGCTACACTTGGTTCAGGGCGCAGCCATCAATATCCTCAGCCAGCCCACTTAGAGCTCATCATCCTAGTGCTCCATTCTTTTTTGCTGACTGCCAGTTTGGGATGGATTGGAACAGGTGACTCAGCCACTTCATATATCCACCGTTCCCCTTCAGTGGTTTCCTTTGGTTTGGTAAAACAAAAAGACTGATGGAATAATAACTGGTCATTAGGCTTTTGATCCTCGCTTCAAATCCTGCACTGGCATCCATCTAAATTACCTGAGGGACCTGCTTTACCCTTTCTGAGCACAGCCTGCCATGACAGGTACATTCTCCTGGAGCAATGGAGATGCCAGCCCTAGGAGTGATGACAGAACTTCCTTGGTGCCCGGCCCCTTGAATTCAGAACTCACTCCCAAGAGATCCAAAGGCGCGTGATCCTTTGCACCTGCACAGCAAAACACAAAACCCACTTCCTCAACAGTATTGATAAAGAGTCTAACGAACAGTATTCCTGTAGCATATGGTGTCGGGCTGACTCAGAAAAGGACAAGGAGCCATTTTCAGCCCCATTATGACCTTGCTGGAGTTTTGTTCACTTACCTTGGAACTGAATTTGTCTCACAGATTCCATAGGTCTGGAGAGAACCTTTGTTTTAGACCCTTTTCTGTATGCTAGCAGTAATAGGAACCTTTGTTTGATGGGTTTACTTTTTTCCTCGTTAACTGTGAATGTAGTGCCGATACCATGCAAACAGTCTGATACGCTCTACAAGACGTGCCACATCGCCAGTGGCAAGGTAGGTTTCCCCACAGTGCCCCATCAAGCGGCAACAACTTTGACTTGGCGGTGTGTCCTCCATCGGCCTTCAGGCCCTGGCCCTCCTGATTGGTTGTGGTGGTCATTCTTGTGATGTGTGCAGCTGGACTGAGACCACTGTGTGAGCAGACAGTGCTCAGTTGACCAGCTGTCCTCACAGGATGGATTTGAACCAGTCACCGAGAGGCAAAGGGGTTAGCAGCCCTGAGCCACTTCATATTATTGTTATTTGACTGTTTGTAGTACTGTAGTGCCTGAGGACCCTGTATCCACAGTTCCCCCTTTAGGGCCTTTCTTCTGATGGGGTAAAATTCACAGAGTCCGATGCAGGGAAAAATCTGAACGATCCAGAGAGTTTCCGAGCCTGTGGAATGCTAGTTCCATCCAGTGGCCGCCTGAGTAAGGGATAATGATTGAATTGCTCCACTGGGGAAATGGTAGAGTGTTCCTATGTGGAGCCTCTATTTCATTATCCTTTCAGCCTCCCTCTCAGAGACTACCGTTGTTTGGCTGCTTTGGCCGGTGTTCAGTTTCCAAGATGCTCTCTAGCCCAATGGAACTCCCGCGGCGAGGTGAATAAATCAGGAATCAGGGCTTGGAAATAATGTGACACAAGTACTTCCACAGCGGTGGTGCCTCTCTGTTTTGAATAAGGTTGTGGATTGTTTATTTGAGGGAAGAGAGGCCTCGGCCAAGCATCCTGCTTTTCAAACCTGACTTCGCAGCAGGAGCAAAGACCTCTGAAGCGGTGTGTGTGTGTGTGTGTGTGTGTGTGTGTGTGTGTAGTCTTTTAGTGTGACTGTGTTGAATTCTCTGTGAACAGAAGGTGTGCTTTGCTGCAAGGTAATGAAATAAACTGGAAGTCATCTCCATATATCCCATGGTTTTTCAGCCATGCGTTCGTAAGAGGGATCTTTTATTCCTTTTTGTTTTCAAAATGACAAACCTTGACTGACAAGAAAATATGCCTGTGGAAATGTCTAAGATTAGCCTAGGGACTGGATTGGAACAGGGCTCTACAGATCTCAGCGCTTTCAAAGTCCTGGGAGTCTGAGCCCTGAGTTTTGCGATAAAACAAAACTTGCCTGAAACTGCCAAGTATTTTTTTCCTGGTTTTTGGTCAAAACTGCTGTGTTTTTTCCCTTATTTCAGACACTGGCCTGCTAGAAAGTTGGCCCAGATTCACCAAAAAAATTATAAACATATTTATGTTTCTGGAGTTGTCAGGAAACCTGAAACCAGGTGAGTTTGGCTTAGTCTCGGGTCTCTTTAGGGAAGTTTTGCACAGCTCTAATTGGTTCCCCCCAACCCCTCTGCAGAGTTTAGCTCAAATTACTGATTGCCGATTTCATATAACAAGTCTCTGTGCTGTACACCACTGTGAAAATGAGTGGAAAATCGAATTGGCTGTGAACTTTAAAGAGTTCAGGAATGAATGGCTGTTCTAATACGAATGTTATGGGCTGGGAACAGAGCTGACGTATATAACTCAGAATGGGGTTGTGTGTCCCATGCTAAAGAGCGTCTTTCCGGGACACAATCTTCTGCTCAGCTTTCAAGAGGAGCACTCCCTTTGCCATGGATGGCTACCTCCAGTTACATTGTAGTCTTAACAGTTCAGCCAGATCTGTTGGTGAGGTCCAAGTGGTTTTTTGTGCCCAAGGAGAATGTGGGGAATGGAAGCAGGAAAAAAAGCTTCATCTTCAAGTTATCGGACTGATAAGAAGTATTCTGTAGGTGTGTATGCACATACTCACTCTCTCTCTCTCTCTCTCTCTCTCTCTCTCACGCACACCCACCCTCCCACTCACACACTCTCTCTCTCTCTCTCTCACACACACACACACACACACACACACACACACTGATATGGTGATAGGCCACGAAGCAGGCAGCCACACAACCAAAGGTCTGAAGCCAACTCGTGGATGACGGAAGACTGAGTTTCATTCTTCTCTTATAAGCTGTGCTGCTTCCTCTTGCCTTCAGGATTTCATTGTGCAGCCAGTGACTCTCTTGACTAACTCAAGCCTTTGCAAAGCTTAATTTCCTGCAGCAAATGAAAAGGTGGAGATGGTGAACCTGCTTAAGAAAGGGAAGGGGAAAACCAGTATGAATATTCAGTGGTGCCGGCAAGACTGTTCTGGTAGATGCACACTACAAGGAAAGTCATGAACCCAGGACAGAGTGAAGCAGGGTTTTGCATGCACGTATATTGTGCACCTAAAAGAAAACCTTTAGCAAGTTCTGTTGGTGCAGAAAAACTTCATAGTTTTAGAATAATCTTTTTAACCAACAGGTGTGAACAGTCTGTTCTTAGCAATTCAAACGTGGATCCTTCAAACTGCAAAACAACTTAATAGCAGCTCCTAGTTTTAAAAAAGGATTCTAAGGTGAGAAGTGTGATTCTGAATCTTGGGGTCTCCCACAAGCCAGTGTCAGTTAATCCACATCCTTCATTCAACCGATTGTTTACACGCTTGGCGCCGTGTGTGAATGGAGACTGACATGTCCTTGTACAACTGTTCACTTTTGAATGGGGCTTGTGGTAGTTGAATTATGACTAAGTGTTATTTATGCTGTTACCGGCAAATGGCATTTTGGGTAGAATCATGCCAGTTATAGCAGGCAAACTGGTCCCCACCGCAGCGTGCTGAATAATCCAGCCACCGCTGGATAAGTAGGCTTTCTAATTAAGGACTGGCATTTCTGATTTTTGCCAGTGTGGCGTTTGTGAACTGTATTTATATTTAAAAAGACCATCCTATTTATGTTAGCAGTTGCGGGGTTCTCTTTTTCCTGCTTTGAATCCAGGTACCTGCGGGTTGTTTTCAGACACACTGAAAAACAACCTGGGCCTAACGTGTAAAAATACCCTTCAGTTTTGCAGGTGCAATTAAGCGAGGGCACAAATGCTAGTATTTGCATGCACAGTTCATTACCAGCACAGTTTTAAGCCCAAACTAAAATAGAGGCACAGAGCATTTTACCTGTAAAATTGCTGAAAACTTTAAAACACGAGAGACCTTTACAAATTTGGCTTTGTATGGAATTAATGGGTGGAGAAATATTTGAGGTAACTTGGTGGCACCTGATGCTCTCTGGTATGAAACTTTGCCATCTTGGTTTATTCACTTGGCAATCAAGCTAATGAAGGGTGTTTGGGTGATCATCTGTGGCGTGAGGGAGAAAACCCATTTTTAAAAGTCAAAAATAATTTAACCTATCAGCCTCTATCTGCTCCCAAGAAATCAGTGGCAAAATTCTCATTGACTTTAATCAGAGCTGGGTTAGCTTCATTTTGTTTGAAGTCAAGAACATGATGTAATGAGTAGCAAATAGCATTAATTATCATCTGAGTAGGAATTTAAAAATATCATCTTTTTATTTCTTCCTTTTTTAGTAAACCTTTGGAAGCTAATAGGAGGAATTTGCCCCCTTCCTAAATGTTTTCCAGAGCCATTATGCAAACACTAGCTTGTTATTGTAGGGTTGCTTATGAGCACTTTGTTACCTTCATATTACATATCTATATTTGTCATTTTATCAGTTGATAGCTATGTAGAGTAGTCTCAACAGAAATGATCTAAAGAATACCAGAAATGAATATGGAGTGTTGTAACTGTGTCAGTCCCAGGATGTTAGAGAGAAGATGGATGTGGGAGTATCTTTCATTGGACCGACTTCTGTTGGTGAGAGACACAAGCTTTTGAGCTTACATATAAGCTTGTGTCTCTCACCAACAGTAGTTGGTCCGATAAAAGATATTACCTCACCCACCTTGTCTCACTAATAAGTGAATATGGGGTTTTATCCTCAAACATGCTAAATAAATAACAAAGTCAAACCTTTATAGGAAAGTCTTATAGAATTTGATATGGATGAAACCGATGGGGTTTCATAAATATTTGATAGGGTTCTATAGAAATTATTCCAAATAAATACAGAATTTAGTAAAGAATGATATCGCTACTGTTCCCCTCCCCACCCCTTTTAATTGTCCTCTAGAATTCTGTGACAGGCATATAATCTCTTCAATTCTGTAGAGTGGGCTAAAAACACCTATAGCAAGATTAGAGTTTTAATTTAAATTCTATGAGTCTTTTCCATAAGGGGAGTTCATCTAAGGTCTTGATTCAACTAATTGCCTAACCCTAGACCATAATTTAATCACATGAATAGTACCTTTGACATCAGTGCATCTACTTGTGTGCTTAAAATTAAGCAGGTGCTTAAGACTTTGCTAGGTCAGACCGTAAAGGAACAAGACACAAATGTGTTACAGACAAGCGTAGTGTGATGTATTTATTATACACTGTATCTGGAATATTTCATAGAGCATGCGGCTTTTCAGAAGCTTTTGGACAGAGCAGTGGAAAGCAGTTTGCTGATTATTAAGGGTAATATGCTCCTTGCTTTACTAACATTAGTAGTCACAATGGTTTTGTGTAAACGAGTTGAGCAGAATTTTGCCCTAAAATTAGGGGTAACATTTTCAAAAGCACCTACGGGATTTAGGAGCTGAAATCCCATTTTCAAATGTGATTCAGGGCCAGATTTTCAGAAACTTTATGACTCAAGATGCAAATAGGCACCTATTGGGATTTTCCTATGGGAGCTAGACACGTAAGTGTATTTTATAAACTTGCTTGGTGCCCACTTGCATCTTTATGTGCCTAAATACCTTAAAACATCTGGACTTTAGGCATTTAGAAGCTTAATACCATTGACTTGCAATCAGACTTGGGCTCCTAAATGTCAGAGTCTCTTTTGAAAATAGAACTCAGGCTCCTAAGTGAGTGCTTTTGAAAATACCGTCCTAGATGATAAGGGCACCTCACAACATTGAACGCTTTGTGTGAATGCCAAACGCGAAAGTATTTTCCATTGCATCTATGTTGCCTATGTCAAGACCTAATACAAGAACTCTCAGAATGAAATGCAGTCTGTGAGCAATGTGAAATGACCAAAATGTTTACAGTCAAGATCAAGTATGGCTACTTGTTTCTGTAGAAAGATCCCTCTCATTTTGATAACATTTTGTGTTGCAAGTTTTTTTTAAAAAAGTGATGAGTTTTAAGGTTTGTGGCGCTGTCTCATGCCATTGTTTGAAAACTCCCTATTGAAGTCAGCAGAGAGCTAGCTACTTAATAACTGATGGCAGAGATTGGCATTTAAAGTGGGCTGCTCTTTTTTTTAAAAAAAGAGAATTGAGTACCCAGAACCAAACTCTGCTCTCAGTTACAGTGGTGTAAATCCAGAACACATGAAGTCACCGGCGCTACTCTGTACTCACATCAGCATCACTGAATTCAGCTACCGGAGTTCACACTGGGGAGTGGTTTAGGATAAACTGAAAAAAATAATGCTGATTAGAAAATAAGTTCAGGCTGCTCACCCTATAATTGGGTTGGGTATCAAGCACATACTGGACTTTAATGTCTTGTCACAACTTACCTTTTCCAAAGCCAGTTACCTCACATGGCACCATTCACATGGCTGAGGGCATTGGGGTACGACAATAAATGAAAACTGAACAGTCCTAGAAATGCAAGGAATGTGAAAGCCTTTAAATGATTTAGTCTGGGGTAATGTTATTTAACCATTTAATTGAATAGCACACTTCCCTCTTTAAAACAGTAGCCTTTAACTGCCATTCAAGTCTTCAGTGACTTTCTTTGCACTTCATCAGATGCAATACAATGCCGTTAATTTCCAACTTCAGTGAACTTGTATTTCCCCATCTCAGTTTTTGAAGGGGTATTTTTTTGACCTCAAAGAAACCTAAATTTCAGTAAAGATATAATTTAATGGTAGACCGCTAAATGTGCTGTTTGCCCCATTAGCTAGGATGGTCTGCTTTTAGTTAAGAATTTTAATTAAGCTTGGTCACTTGCTGTGATCAAGCAAGTTACTGCACAGTTTTCAGAGCTTACTGATTACAGATGTATTCGTTGATGTAACATCTTTTCCTTTGCAAAAGCATGCATTCACCTATTGGGGATAGCAGCATTTTATTCTAGCAGCATCCACTTGTGATGCTATAGTGAAGAGCCTGTAGTGTTCGTGTTATAGACACCTATATTGTGGCCGGGAGGTGTTTTAGAATTCAACTATGACAAATGAGGCTTTGCTTCAAACCTGCCACGTGGCTTTTGAAAGAAAATCATTTCATTTTTGAAGCTATAAGACTGCAAAACAAATAGAAGTGGCTTGTTTCAGATTTACATCATTTTTGCTCTTACTGCAAAAAAAAGTCCAGCAGTATATTTTAAATTGAAAAATTGCAGGTCTTCCATCCATAAGGCAGACTATTGTGTGGCTACTGTAGGTAGTTTGGAAAAAATATTGAGTGACCACTGGAGTTGTGTTTACTATAATGGTTTATTACACATCCACACTCCATTTTGGGGTGCGGGGGGAAGAGAGGTGGACCAGGTTAGTAATTATTTCCTGCTGATTTTTAGCATGAGGCGCACCCAGTGTGTAAGTGTAGCAGAGGAATGGCGTGATTTCTTGAGTTCTCTAAGGGCTCTTTGTCACAATCGACTGTAACTGTTTAAGGAGACCTTATGGTCTGTTGGGTCCAGAATTAGCTTTCAAAAATGGCTGCGTTTGTATTTTTAAAAATTGTGAAGCGGGTGCTTAATCGGTAGACAGCCATGGTTCTGACAGAGAGATTTATGGCCTGCTATGTACATTGTAGGAATTTTATGAAGCACCTTAAATATTTACACAATAAGCATTTAAGGAAATTCTGGTATGTCTCTAAAAGAGCTGTTGATCATTTTAGATCCTTCAGGCCATTAATATGCATTTAAAAAAACTTGTCTGTGTTCCAGGAGTTTCTTTTTCACCTACTTGCTTTTAAATAGACAAACAAATGGAAATTCATACACAGGAACCTATAAATAACATTAATGGCTGGCTTGAATCCTCAGAAGCCAGGAAATACAGAATCATGACTGAAACTTTGTCCTTAGCTCGTCAACTGATGGCAGATAGCTGATTAGATTCTTTGCCAGGAGACATTAGAATAGTGTCCCGACCTTACACGCCACAGTACCTAGCTCCTAGGGTTGAGTTAGGGAAGGGAGAAGAGTGTTGTTTAATGTGTGGAGTTCAGGACTGGTAATGAGAACTAATAAGAATGATTCTGATCCTAGCTTTGCCGCCATACTTTGGACAAGTGTCTGACCTCAGTATCCTGGTTTACTTGTCTCTGACACGGGGATGAGTGTAGTTTACTGTCTCATAGCAATCTTGTGAGGCATAACTCATGAATGTTCATAAAGTCCCGTCAGAGCCATACATGTGAGAAGTTAAATTAGTGCAAAACATAATTATTACTTTTATATGTATATTTTTAGAACTCTGATTGTGCTAGCTTTTGTGGCTGTGGCTGTCCTAATCTTATAGTTTGTGACTAGCCATTTTGTCCTTTATGTTCGTAAAAGAATACAGTGATCGTACAGTGATGGTTGGAAGGCTCTGTCGGTTAGTGGAGATTATTCAAGCTCCAGTATTTCCTCAATATCCTTTTGATTCCTGTGTCTGTAACAGTACAATATTTCCTATAAAAGCAAAATCACTGCAGGCAGTTGGCACTGCTGTTGTCCAGTTAGTTTTTCAATTTATCTGGGCAGCATACAGCATGTGCAGATGGGTGATGCCAGGTGATCAGGCTTGTGGTGGTAGACAGAAGCTTGAATATTTTGGTTTACACGTTACAAGACTTGTGCGTTCTCTGAAATGTAGCGTCCTGTTCAGCTCCCGCTGAAGACAACAAAAGGCTTCTTTTGACTTCACTGGAAGCTGGACGAGACCCTCAGTCCCCTTCTGTCCTGCTCGCTGTATTGCAGCTTTATCGCTCTACATTCCCTCAAACTTCAGCATTTTAAAGTGTTCTCCCCTCAGCCAACTATTGGCTGTTGGTAAAGATCATTTATAGCAATGAGTTCACTCTGCACCCGTGTGTTCCAAAGGGATGCAGAGACGTTGGAATAAACAGGATGTCTGACTGATCAGACAGCCAGCTTAGTGCAGCTTTCAGACTTCTGCATTTGTTTGGAAACTGAAGACGCACCCTGGAAGCAAAATGGCAGCATCTCTTTGCAGGAGTTTCATGGGTCTCCCTTTTCCTGTACCAGCCTTTGCTCCCAGTAAATCTGGAATCATTTCATTTATTCACTCCATGGTCACTGAGAGCAGACTCTGCCTCCATGGCCTGAGGGTGGGCATTCTCGTTCTTCTGACTGTGGAGCTTGTGAGTTTGTAGTTTCTTAATCTGTCCAGCATTAAGCTATAAAAAAGTGTGGCTGACTGTGACGAAGCCTTGTAAGGTGCTGTGCACTGCTGTGACATGCCTTCAGATCCCACGGACTTCACTGGGACTTGCTGGTACGTAACACCTTGTGGGACTTCTCAGCCCAGCTAAGTCCTTGCTGCACAGGAAGGTCCACTGAGGTAAATGTGACCCCTTGTGGAAATTCCATTGAAATTTGTCAACTGGTTTCAGCTGGTCAGCTAGGTTTTGGAACAGAGCAATGGATCTGTTGGTGCTAGTGGTTATTAGGGCTAGTGTTATTTCGGATGGATCCTACAGATACCCGTAGAAATCTGCTGCCTGATTCTAACTTGAGTCTGCTGGCACTTCCACTAAAGATGGCCCATATGGATAAGGACTACTCCAGTAAAGGGTGTGTAGAGTTACCACCCAGGATCTCATAGTGAATAGTCCCTCAGAGGAGAATCTGGACAAAGCTGTAATGCTGCTAGACTGAGCCCTCTTTTTGGCCTACTTTAGAGAAAATGATCCAGACCCCCGGTGGTTGCTGTTTCCTTTCATTCAGGGGCGTATACTGTAATGCTTCTCCTACTTGGCATTACTAGAAAAAAACATATTGCCTAGTTGAAAGTCTGTCTGTTTCCCTCTCGTGCACATGCTTGTCAACCCTTCAAATAGATTTTATTCCACTGATTTCATTTACCTCCTGCTGACATCCTTTACTAAACTGCTTTTCCTTTTTGTCCAACTAAATTAAAGGAGAAGGCTGAATCGGAATTGATGCACACTTTAATGGCAATAGGTCACAACTTCACTGAGCTCTAAGCAACAGTTGGATTGTGAGCAATCTCAGAATTTGTGCTCAGCTGTTTGTTTAACTATGTGTGTGCTATGTGCTTTTCTCTTTGCTCCGTACAACGTGCTGATTGTTTTGTGCTTCCTGAGGTGCACGGTTTTCTCCCTCTAGCACAGCAAACGGATGTTTAGATCACAAAGGAAATAAGCATGCTAGTTTCTCAGCTCTGTACACAGAGAATAGCCATCCACAATAACTGAAGTCTTAAATGCCAGGGGAAAATGAAGGCAAATCACTGTAAACAAATAATGGATCTTCCATTTCAAAATGCTACACTTCATCCCCAAGGTTGCACATCCGTTTTGTTCCACTGAATGTTGCATTTATTTTTGCTTTTTATTAATGAATAGTCACATTCAGAAGCAACTTTGTTTATTAACTTTCTTTGTGCAGCAGAGTTTTCCATCAAAGGTGTTATTCTAGATGTGTAGAAAGGTAGATTTAGTTGGACATTGAAGTCTAGATTGTGACGTGGGCTACCTGGTTGCTCAACAGAACTTAGGGGAAGTCAGACCGTGCAATTCTTCATTTTGCTGAGGCCCACAGAGCTGTTAGGATGGGTACTTCAGCCTGCTTGCAGCTTGGGGGCAGAACCAGCCCTGCCAATTGCTGGCTGAAGGAGAAGCCCCACCTCTAAAGTTCCCATCCGTTCTCTCTGCCTCCTCAGTGGCGGGTGACTCCTCTGGCCTTTCCTGCTGCAGAGCTCTTGGAAAGGAAATTGGAGACTTTATGTCCAGTTTCTCACTAATATTTGGACTCAGTACTATGTCCATCTGATTCCCAAGGCTGCATTTACCCTTTGGGGAGATCGTCTTTGCCCCTGCAGGCTTCACGGCGTAAGCGAGGTTGAATAAGATCATGCACAGTTTCTGGCCTACGCTGGAGACAAACGGATCCTCCAGAACAGAGATGGAAATTGACATCTGGAGATTTGGGGTTGTCTTGTTAAGGGGGAATTTCTGATGCTCTGCAGTAGCTGACGTGTTTTTTAATCAAAGTACATATCATACCGTCTGTAGTTCAGGGAAGTAGAAATGAATTATCTTGGCTGTTGAAGTTTTCCCAATTCCCTTGCTGCCTGTAATTGGCAATGCTGGTCTTGCCACCTAGCTAAACAGGCTGATGTACCTGTTGTTACAGGCCTGTGGAGCTTTTTACTCTAAGCCCAGGTCTACACTATAAACTTACATCAGGTGTAATTACATCGCATGGGGTGTGAAAGAGCCCAGCCTCCTCCCTCCCCCGAGCGATACGGTTATAGAGAAGCTCTCCTGTCAGCGTCGGAGCATCTTCACTGTATGTTTTAAGTGTAGACCTGTCCGAAGAAAAGAAATAGTCAGGTAAATGCAGAATGCCACCTGGATGGGCTATAGGAGTAAGCAGGCACCGTATGTGCCGTTATTCCTACCCCATCCCCATCCGCTGCACCCGTGTCCAGCATAGCTGAACTGGTGTAGCAGGTGTCGTAATGCGCTGCTGGTATAGATGAGCAGCAGATTCCTACCCCTGGAGCAAGGAGCAAGCAGGGGAGGAATTGTGACTCAGAAGGGTCTCTGTGTCTCAATACCTCCTACGGTACTCCGGAGTGGGACAGCTTGTTCACCAGCCTCTGCTCGGAGCTGTGGCTAAAGTCACAGTGTGGCCCTAAGAAGGTCACTCACTGTTGGACAACACCCAGTGCAAGGTGGCTTTCCACATGAGCTCACAAGCTAGAAGACAGCGCGAGGAAACCCCAGTGAAGTGGCAGGCCTGGGAAGGCATGCCCAGTGGTGGTGTGTTTGTTTTTTGTAATGCTGGGTCTCTGGGATTAGAAGGCTCTTTGGAAGGGTTGGAATGAAGAGATGCTGAATGCCTGGCATCGTGAGACCAGGAGGTAATTCCATGCACCTAAAGAATATGTCTGCACAGCAAACCAGGACCCTCAGCAGTTGACTCAGGCTTGCTGCAGGGCGAAAAGTAGCAGTGTAGACGTTTGGGCTCAGGCTAGAGCCCAGGAGAGTGTTAATACCTACCCTGCTATTTTTAGCCGGACAGTGCGAGCCCAAGTTGGTTGGTCTGGGCTGTGAGACACGCTGCTGTGGAGGATGTTTTTTGCTGTGGAGACGCACCAAAGCCCCCACGGAAGAAGGCAGGAAGACCGGAGTGGGAGAAGGACACACAGAGCCGTGAGGCAGGCATGCCTGATGGAAAAGAAGGCATGAACGGGATAGATGACAGTGCCCGTTTGCTCCACTCAGTAGGGGCTGTTGTATTTTTTGTTAAGTCAGATTGGTGTGAATCAGAGACACAAACAGCGCTGTGAGTACTACTGGGACCTCTCAGGTGTGACGGTAATACAAACGATGATAACTGTCATCTCCAGAGACTTACCGATAAAAGTGTCTCAAGTTGTCGTTTAAACTGTGAAATAAATAAATGAGACGGCACAGTTATCAGTTGTCTCTTCCCACTCCATTGGACCCAGGGCTGGCTTCTGGTCCTCTTCAGGAAAGCGTTACGCATTTAAAACGGTGCGTGCGATGGAGCATCACAAAGACTGATCTATTTCTGAGTGCTAAAGCTGCCAAACTAAAGCTTTTGGCCAGTCTCTTTTCCATTGAAGAATTCACTTCATGGAACATGGCACCGTCCCTGGTGAGAATTAGCCAGTTAAAGCCACATATCCTCAGAATCATATTGGAGACAGTGGAATGACTTCAGATTTATACACGGAGGCTAGAAGTAGGGGTAACTGCAGCACTGCCTGGCTTGAAATGGTTTCCATCGTATACAAGGTTTACAGTTTGGTTCAATGGCTCTCAGCACCCCCTCTATACAAATTGTTCCAGCCCCCCTGGATTTGTATCATTGTAGGGCAGAAGTTTTCCCTTTGTGTGCATGCAGCCACAAAATAAGTAGAGCTTGCAGAGACTGTAAGACCCAGTGCTGCATCTTGATCTAAACAACCTCTGCTTGGATCAGGGTGGAGGTCTATATGCTGGGAACCTGTAGTCTCTGCTGGCTGCACCACTCACTGAAGGTGAACTTGAGTGCAGTGACTCCATTTTATACAAATCAAGGACATCCCGTAGGCCCTGGGTGCATTGCGAGTCAGCAGCCCCTGAGTCGTGCAAAGATTTGGTCACCCCTCTTGTAGGAATTCCCAGAGTTTGCCACTCCCGAGCAGATTTGTAAATTTCTTTACCATGACAATGGGGACTGTATAAAAGGGCTCCATTGGTTTGTTTTTTCCCCCTTTTCTCTCCATGGGAAAGCTCTATGTAACATTATAATTACTGCAAACATTGCGGTCCACTGAGGTGGGGATGAAGAGGATGGGGAGTTTTTTTAGACTTTATTTTATTTTTTCATTTGGAAATGCAGCCTATTGCAGTTATGTTGTCACAGTTAAAATAAGGTTTAAATTACAGGGCTGGTTGTGGGTTTTTTTCCCCTTTCTTTCAGAATTTTTGCCAACTTGCAATTTGCTTAATGAAATCCTGCTATTTCGTATAACGGGGATATTTTTTGCAGATGTTGATTTAGCCCAACTTTATGAAATATGTGAATTGTGCAGTTTCTTTCCTATTTTTATCTGTGCAAGGATTCTAGTTCACTAACTGGACAGCATGTATAATGCCAGCAGCATGGTTTACTGTATTCAGGTTAAACAGTGTGCCATCCTTCCCCACCACTCTCACACACTCCTCTCCTCACCCGAAAGAGTGGGAAATGGTAGGACAAAGAGTAATGCTAATCAGGTGTAAATAGGAAGTAAGCGTGTGCAGGCTGTGGAACTGTGTCACCAGCTCTGCTGATTTACTCCACAAAATATAACAGACCTCACTTTTTCATTGAATATTTTTTCGGCTGCTTTTGGGCTTATTTCTTTGTGTGTGTACTTGTGTGTACACACGCACACATACACGTTTGTGTGATCTGTACTCGCAAGGTACTTTAACAATGAAGTGAAATGAGATAGCAAATGCTATTGAACCTACTTTGCCAAAACTGTTTATTTCGTTATTTTTTTTAATCAGTTCACAATGAGGGGGGAGAGAGAGAGAGACTAACATTTGTCCCTTGGTGCTAAACTGTGTGTAGTGTGTACAGTCTTGAACTCGTTAGCCATAATGAAGCGTTCACATGCTCTGTTAATCTGACTGCCCCTGATTTGCAAACGTTCCTACTGCCTCTCCTGTTCTCTTTTCCTTAAATGAGAAAGTCATTTTGTGTTATACTCGATCAAGCAGTCTTAATTACCAGTGTTTATAACTGAATTCTTTAGTGGCTTCCCCTCTTTGCAGGAATGTTGTGTGTGCCTAGTGAAGGACTGGCAGAGCTAAGAGCAGTAACACTGATTTGGCAGAGCATTTTAGATTTGCTGTTTCTTGGGATTAAATTGAATACTTTCTAAAAAGGTGATTTCTTGAGCTTTAAAGTCTTGCACCCATCCCCAAAGATGTCCGTCCGCTTGTCCAAGTAAGCTAAGAGGATATATCAGTCAGCTGAAGGCCCCTCCCTTCCTGGGAACAATATTTCTCCTGACTACAATGAATCCCATAACAAACCCACAAATGATTACAGTTAAATTATGCTGAATGAGTGACACAGAAAACCAGGAGACTCAAAGTTAATGCTGTCCATGTGTCTTCACTGTATGCTTCATGCCTTAGGTACTAATGTGCCCACAGTGTATCAAAGCAGACACCCTGCTCTTTGGAGACACAATACAAGACATGATCAATGGAGCTATTCTGGATTTGTAGGAGTGTAACAGAGCAGAATAGGATCCACTGAGTTTGAATTTTCTTTCGTGAGTTGGTTTCTCTCCCATCAGTCACATCATTTGGGGATTGCATGTGTGTGTTTTGCTATTTCCTTTTGTTTCCACTTTAAAAAAAATAGGGATTTTTAGAACTGAAAATAAATTCCTCAGGGAAGGGTGGATAGTTGGCAGAAGTCACCTCCTTTCTTATGTGTACATGCTTGGTTAGGGATTTTGTCAAATGGGAGATTATTGTGAAAATGCTTTGGGGGATTTATATTACTGACTTGCTGGGCTGTAATGGATTTCTGCTAGATGCTATGGATTATCTTGAATATACCTGCTTTTTAGATAATGTAAAAATACATGGGGTCCAGTCTCACCAAATGAAAGTATGTGCAACCACAGAACAGAAGTTGCAGCTGCCAATTCCATATCTGAATTTGTTCCATTATGTTTATCTGATAGACTTCAATGCATTTATGGGGCCCATTGTAAGTGAGTATATAAAACATGGTTAAGTTTGTTCCACAACGGTGTTTTATCCACTTTAGCGGAAACCATCCAATATGTGCCCTCATGTACTACCACTGCTCCCTTAGGAGTATTAATTTTCTCTACTGAATTTTGAGTGCGGAGTATTCAACAACACACCTTGAACTACACAATCGGTGCTCCAGTCTATTATGCAAATGACAAAAGAATTATTTTCCACTGATGTTCTCTCTCTCAGGGACCGATTCATGATAATTTCATAGAGAGAGAAGGATAGTTCAGAGGGGCAGGAGTCTCCAACATGGAACTTTCAGTGACTTGATTAGGAATATTCAAAAATAAATACTGAGATAGAGCCGAAATCCTGTGGCCTTAAGTCAATGGGTAAACAATGAATTAAGTGGGAGTAAGAGACCCAAGTATTTGGGCCATGAGTAATCCTCAGTGGGGGTAGGCGGAGCAAGGGCTGGAATAGTTATTGAAATGTCTACACATACATAAACAAGCTAATGATCAGAAAAATGTACCTGTGTGTAGATGTGCAGTGGTGTATGTTTCTGTGCCTGTGTGTGTGTGTAAATATGTGTTTGGGGGTGTCTGTATGTGTATGCGCTCGGGGGAGTGAGAATACTGGTAGACCAGGGGAAAAGTAGGACTCTTTTCCACATTCTCCATCCAGATCTGGATAATTAAAAGTGCTACTGATACGCCGTAGTCTTATTTACACCATTACTCCAGTCCTGTCCCACTGGGCAGAGTTAACTTTCCTGGCAACACCCAGACCTCATCCCATTTTCAGTCAGCCTCTCCCCCAAAGAGAAGGGTAGAATCCACATACGATACAATTATATCCCTGTATTACAGCTCAGCTGGCTTCACGCATAGAGGGGAAAATTTGCAGAGGTACAAAGGACCTGATTCACACTGATCCTAACCCCCCTCTCCTCCCAAAACAAATCAGCAAAACCCCCAACTAGGTTATACAAAATCACATCAGTTGAGCCACAGACCAAATCCTGCTGTGCTTTCTCGAGACCTCAGTGGGAGTGTTACTTGGGGCAGGACCCCATCGGGCTTTGGCCCAGTAGGAACAAAGCTGGAATCTTACTTTCATGTTGCGAACCATGTTGTGTATTGCTCCCATGTATGTGTGGGTATTGATCATGTATTGAATAAGGCGGTTGGATATGGGGCGAGGGGCTGGTTCATGTGGGAAAGGGCTGGGAGTCACTTGCAAGAGCGTCCAGACCTCTTTGAGCAGAGAGAGCTCAAAGAGCTCGGATGTGGAGCTGTGTGGGGTACTGAGCGTTAGCATGGTGGGAAGGAAGTAAAAGGGGACTCCAGAGAACCCAAATTGTGGGGGACATGGGGACGATAAAACTTGCACCCCGCTGAAACAGGCACAGAACTGTCTTGGCTGCAGGGCTCCCTCTGAAGGTAATTTCCTTCACACTTTTCTAGGCACTGTGACTTCCTTTCTTGTCCCAAAATGCCAAATCATGCAAGGGAGAAAGAGAAAAGTCCCAGCCCAGCCATCCCATCCAGACCTGGATCTAAGGGTCCACTTGCCCCACAAACACATGTTAAATGACAACTTGTCCTTGCTATAGGAGCGTATTAAATGTGATCCATTCCTTTTATCACAGCGTAGATGTACCAGAGCAGGGATTGTTGCTTTTGCCCTGGTTTAACAGTGATGCCATGCTGTCCTTTAGGTAGGGTGACCAGACGTCCCGATTTTATAGGGACAGTCCCGATTTTTGGGTCTTTTTCTTATGTAGGCTCCTATTACCCCCACCCCTTGTCCCGATTTTTCACACTTGCTGTCTGGTTACCCTACCTTTGGGCCATGAAAGGTGGTAGCGACAAAGGAATGCCTGCCAGCCCTTGAAAGCTGGGCTCGGTTCCACATGCTGCTCAACTCAAAACATTCTTCCTCGAGCCAAGGGTTGCACATTCGTCAAGAGCCACGTGCGGTGTCACAGAATCACCCTACTCAGAAGCAGTTCTGTGGCAACGGGGTTGTAGAGAGGAAGCAAAATTATTCATCCTCAGCCATTTCACAGCCCAATTGGAGAAAAACACTTGATGGGCTCCTGCTTCCTCGCCCTCTGAGAGCTCTACCACCCTGACATTCCTCAGCCTGTGCTTGTTCTCCGGGTCGACAATATGGTTTCCTTAGAGCTTTCACAGTCAGTGGTATTATCAGTTGTACGGGTGTACAGATGCCTGTCTCCAAAACCCCAGTTTTCTCTCTAGTCTGCTGCTGGCAGCCATGAGCCAAATCCTACCATCTTCAGTCCATGATGGTCAACGTGGTCTCAGTTTTTTCAGACCTTTATCTGCCCCTCACATCCACCACCTCCCGCAGCAAAAAAATGCTAACAACAACAACAAAAACCCCGTGAAAATCACTTCAGTGTCAACATGAAGTCCGAGATCAGAATGGGGCTGAATGCATTTTTCTCTTAAGTAGGAAACAATTCAGTTTGGGAGTTAATTATGGGCTCCTTTAAAAAATAAATAAATAAGTATATCCATGAAATCGTATCTGCATCTAGTCAGTGGTTTGTTTTTTCTTTTTAAAGAAGCCTCGTTACTAGTTTTCTGGTTTATAGGAGAGCATTCGGAAGCTATTTTGCTCACAGCCTGCTTTGTATCTGATGTTGTTCAAAAACTTTTAGGCCTGAATTTTGAAAACTAAGCCCTTTGAGATCTTAGCTTTCAGATATCCAGCTGGGGAAACTCAAAGGGCCTGATTTTCAGAAGGTGCTGAGTGCATGCCTTTGGAAAATCAGTTTCCTTTAAAACGTCCCAAAAACTGAGGCATCCAAATCACTTTTGAAAATTTCAACTAGATTTGGGTTTAAAGATAACCTAGAAATGAGTCTAGTTGTTTGAACTGCCATTTGCCTGGGAGTCTCCCAGCTCCTTCCTACCGTGTGTGATTTTCCGCTGAGTCTGTTCATAGGCACAGAGCTTGGCAGGAGCTCCCACTCCCTCAGTGTGCAGAAACTTTTGCGACTGGCGAGTTGAAACAAATTTGTACCAATATTTTCACTCTGACAAATACAAGTGTCTTAGCAATATTGAGGCTAATGATGTCCAAAATGGCATGAATAGCCAGTGACACCCCTACTTAGCTAGCATGGCACTTGCAAAATTTTCTGGGCACAATTGTCCGTTGTTGTTCTAAAATGTTTATTGCCTTGTTAGTTGTTATTCTAAAACCCTGGAAAAATCTGCTACAGGTTTTCCTATCCTCAGCATGGAGGCAGCATCACTAGTGAGTAGAGGGAATATGAGTCAGGAGTTCTAACACTGCTTAACATACTTTTAAATTGACCATGGTCGGATGATGTGGTCAGTTGGGTCTTCTAGGGATTACGGCAGTATCATTAATACATAATATTGTATAATGATATCAGTGCTGGATGGACATTAATGTTCACACAGCTGCTTTATCGCCAGCAGAACTTCATTGGTGGTTGTGCAGCGGATGGAGGTGTGAAGATTTGAACATTTATAGACATATCTTTACAGCTGCCTGGCACGACAGCCTTACAAAAATTGTGCTGTAGTCCAGGTCCATATAGAACACCTTTTCAAAGTGGCCTTTCCTGGTCTACGCTGGCTGGAAGAGCAGTGTTTATGGTTTGTTAGTGTGAAGCATGCACAAACGGTGTTTTAACAGCCCCAAATCTCTGTGCTTCAGGTTATCCTCTTGTAAGATGATCATCCAGTGGTTAGAGCAACGGACCAGGATTTCTGCGTTCTGTTCATGGCTCTGCCATTAACTCATTGTATGGGGTTGGGTAAATCATTTGACTTCTCTCTGCTTTGGTTTCTCCATCTGTAAAATAGTTCTCTTACAGGGGTGCTGAATCTTAATTCATGAAACTTTGTGAAGTGCCTTGAGAGCTAGGCCTGAAATGGAAGTGCAAATTATTTCTGTTACTATTAAAGTGGACCTAATAATTAGTCGGTGTTTGTGGAATGCTTTGAAGTTCTCAGATGAAGATGCTTTACAGGCACAAATAATTATTACCCTCTTTTCGGGGTCTGCTGGTTTGGGGGAGCATCCCCCAACTTGGCTCCTTGATCAGTTTTATCTCCCTGTCGGTCAGGGTTAGTTTATTTCTCAGATTTAAATAGTTTAAAGTTGGGATTTTTCAGTATAGTGCATTGATCTAACTGTGCTTCCATTGAAGTCAGTGGTAAAACTCCTATTGGCTTCAGTGGGAACAGAGTTAGTCCAATGGAAATCTCACCTCAGCTGTGGGAACTGTATTAGATAGCTAGTACATTGGTATGTGTCAGAAGGGGTGGTTAGGTTTTTTTCTTTCAATGTTTGAGTCTAAATGTTCTTTCTTGCCACTTGTGGTCACAAGATACGGCTGAGATATTGCAAGGAGCCTAATGTAACTAAAAGGATTTGGCAGGCTGAATTTCTGCCCACCGTCCCAGCCAAAGTAGGAAGTGGTTAGGGTGGCCAGGAATGTAGCATGCGTCCCCTACATTAATTAATAACACGAATTGGCTCTGTGCCACCCCAAGCAGCGGAGAGATAAAGCAAACAAAGGATGGCTAACAGTGGGGGGAAGGAAGAGTTTGACTTTGCTGTGGCTAAAAGGGAAACATACAACTGAATGATTTATTATATGAGTTCTCCCAGAGCCGCAAGTTTTTTCTGTCTTATGTTGCTGGTAAAGGACTGCAGGCACACGTTTAGGATCTGAGAGGCACAGTTCCCAAGGTTTGAAGCTTTGGCAGAGGGTTTTTTAAGAGATTTTGGGGCCACTTCACACTCACCTGCTTCCTACCTCCAGAGGGCGCTGTGTGCATTGGGTGATTTCTCCCTGTAGCCTTTTGTGTCCTGAGAACAAAGCTGAAGGGTATGAGAAAAAAAGCAGAGAAATAAGCTAAATCTTGCCAGAATGAGCCCAGAAGCCTCTGGTAGTTGTAGGCCCCCAGATTTCTTGGCAAGTTGATTTCTGTTCCTTTTTTCTCCTCCCTTCCAACCCCCACTTCCCATTTTCCATCTTGTTTCTCTCCCCTCCTCCTGGACTGTAGAAGATTCCTGTCTGTTTGGGTCAGGGCTCATTACCCCAGGAAGACTCCTCTGCCACCAATCAGGACTGGCGGCTTATTCTCTGACATGAAGTACATATCACCCAGTTCTCTTTAGGCCTGGGTCTTGTGCCCTCTTGCTTTATCAGAAGAAATGTCCTTGACTAGAGTATTTGCTGAGAACCTGCTGTCGTTGAAGTCTGTGGTAAAACGCCCATTGACTTGTATGGGAGTGGGAACAACTGAAAAGTAACTGGTAGCGAGGGGCTGGATCTCCATTTGAGAAGCGCCTGGCAGGGAGCAGAGTAAGGCAGTTGATCACAGGAGTCGAAGCTGCCAAAGAGGTGCTGCTGTTTCACTACTGGACAGCTGCCGAATGCTGGTCAGAATCCGGGACCCTTGCTGGGATTGGAACTGCCCAGGGCTGAAAGAGGCACCGCCAAATTGGGGCTGATGACAGCTCTGCTGCTTTCGTCATTGGCAGCAAACGTAGGTGGTTATATTTTGGGCTCCTTTTTATGACATATTTATATGACTGTGTTAACTTTACAAGCCACGCACAGAGCAGTTACAGGTACAGCTTAACCCACCGATGTGCTCGAATGTCATTGATGTGCCTATGAAACTTAACCGTGAGACATGGAGATTAAAGGAACTAAGTTACCTTGGAAAAAAAAATCACCTTTGTACCGGAAAATACTGTACTCAGTGGAGTTTGCAAGTAAAACACAAAAAGGTCAGTGACATGGTCAGGGTGCCCGTGATGGACATACTTGGGGTTGGGAAGGAGTGTTTTCCTGGGTCACGTTGGTGGAGACTGTGGGTTGGTTGCTTTTTGGGTTGGGGTTTGTTTGTTTTTTGTCTTCCTCTGTAGCATGGGGAATGGGTCACGTGCTGGTTTAAACTAGTGCAAATGGTGGATTTTCTGTAACTTGAAGTCTTAAAAAATGATTTGAGGACTTCAGTAACGCAGTCAGCGGTTCGGGGTCTATTACAGGAGTGGGTGAGCGAGGTTCTGTGGCCTGCAAGGTGCAGCAGGTCACACTAGATCAGTGGTTTTCAGCCTGTGGTCCACAGACCTCTGAGAGTCCACAAACTATGTTTTAAGATTTCCAAAGGGGTCAGCACCTGCATTCAAAATTTTTAGGGGTCCACCACTGAAAAAAGGTTGAAAACCACTGGACTACTAGATGATCGTGATGGTCCCTTGTGGCCTTAAAATCTGCAAGTCTAAGAATAAATACTTTGTTTTCAGTTTGTTTGCTTGTTTTCATTGTTTCTCCTGTATAGCCAGTTTCACTCTTGCCAAAGAGATTGTCATAAATATCAACCGAGGAGCAGAAAAAAAAGTTGATATGATGTTTAAGTATAATATTCAGGACACAGTATTTAAAAGGCAAGCAAATGATATATCCGGAACCAGTTTCTTGAAATTAGTCAGTTTAAAACAACAACAAAAAGTTGTGTGTGTCATTTAAATAGGTGTTTTCAGAGCAGAGCTCAACTGGAATGTATTTGTATTTGAGGAGTGTGAAGGTTTTTCAGGAGCTGATGGTTTTGTGGACTGGTTTCTTTTATGCAGAAAAAGTCGTTGGTATGCTAATGGTGGGTATTGTCATTGGTCCCTTGTTCTTGCATGTAGTTTTCTGTAGGATCAGGGTCTTAGCTCAGTTGTATTTTAAATTATCTTCAAGGAGGCCAAAAGTCCTGCGCTAGAGTAGAAAAATTCTCAGCCCAGCTAAGTGGGATAGAACCTGGCCTTTATTGATTGGGAAGTTATTTAAAGAAATAAGATGACTGCATGGCTTGCGGGATTGGTAATTGTAGTGGAATCTTTGGCTGCAAAATCACTCATTCAAATAAACAGGTCAGTCAATTCATGATGGATAGCCTAGACCCTGTGACAGTTTCTCAGAGGCCTTTGTGAGATGGGGACTTATTGCTCTTGGTCTAGGCTGGGACTTTCCAGGGTCCTGGGGGGTGGGGAGTTACACCCCCCCAGGCACAGAGTATTTAGGCAGCAGGTGAGTGAAGTGCCCAAATACTTGGGAGGTCCGGGAGCCCAGTTCCCATGGAAAATCAGCAGGAGCTGGGAGTATATTGCCAGTGGCCCCTTAGAAAAGTCACAGTCCTCACTATTTGTCTCCACCTTGCGAGCATGGCTGCTGCGATTTGTTGCTATTGCTATCAATTTCCAGAGAGGAACCAAGGCATTACTGGACACAGTGGACAGCCAATGAGCTCCCTTGTTGTGGCAGAGGTAGGGCATGGCTGCCTCTGCTCCTGCTCTACTTTCCTTGTGGATAAATAAAGGATTGTTGTCTTTAGGCCTGTTGAGCCGGCCACTTTTCAGTGCTCTGCTTTCCACTTCCCAACAACAGCAACGACAAATGCCTTCTCTGCATGTTTGCTGAAGGACTAGTGCCATTGTGTAGGGGCCGTAGGTTGGAGCCAACGAGTCCAGTTTCTGCACTATCACAATTAGCAAACGAGGAAAGTCCTGCCATTGTTCAGAAGCGCTCTCAGTGCTCTGAGCACTGCAGTGCAGGGGGGTTGATGTCGGCAGGAAGCTGGTGGAAACATTTAATGGAGGAAGAATTGACATGAACTGCAAGTGCTGTAGTAAAGCGTTCAGCACCAATGCTCAAACCTTGCATGGCTAATGATTGTATTCAGTGCTCGAATGATACAATATTTAGACTTTCATCTGGGCTTATCGTTAACGCTGGTAAATAATTGCCCTATTGATTATAATCATAGAAGTGGAGGACTGGCAGGGACCTTGTGAGGTCATCTAGTCCCATCCCCTGCACTCGAAGCAGGACTAAGTAATAACTACACCATCCCTGACAGACGTTTCTCTAACCCAGGACTGGCCGAGCTTTCCGAGCAGCATACGGCAATCTTCAGAGTTTGGGTGCATCTGGTTGGGGCTTCTGCCCCATGGGAGGCACCTGCCAGGGCTTGTGGCTTCAGCCCCACAGCTGCTGAAGCCTTGAGCCCTGGCAAACACTGCCCACAGGACTGACGCCCTGATAAGCTGATCTATCCTGACTTTCCTAATGTCCAACCTATGGGATGGATTGTGCAGTCACTGGAAGCTTTCCCTGAGTCGGAATGGCAGGAGTGGTGCCCTCTGTGGATATCCATATGCAAATGGTACAAGATTGTCCTTTGTTTGTGTAGAAGGGAAGTCTGTGTTGTATTCCACAATGAGCGTTTCCTCTTCCAGAGAAGATCCTGCTGAAAGAGCGAAGGTACCTCCAAGCCCCTACGTTGTTCTCTGGACATCCTCACGTCCCATTGCCCTCTCAATGAGGCACAGTGGCCTTTTTGAAGGAGCAGCGCCTGTAGTGCCCATGCAATCCAGAGGCCTGTGGGAAATTCTCCTCAGCTGTGTAGCCCCCCAGTCAGACACATGCAGCTCAATTCCCTCTGCACACATTCTGGCTTTCGCTTGGCAGAATTTTGCAGTGGGCTCTATGTCCCTTTCTCAGGGAGACGGCCCTTGGCTCTGTAGCCATGACTCCATTTCCATGGGAGCTGTACATACGCAGTGCTCCTCCCCTCAAACGACATCCGCTGCTCCTCTCTCCCTTCCATTCCCTCAATAGCATCCTCCTGAGTTGTCCTTGAGTACAGGGTGCTGAGCTTCTCTCAATAGGAACAAACAAGGGGGACCCTCGCGTCTCTCATTTTTTTCTGTCCTACACTGGATTTTCCTGTGGAAAGGATAAACACTAAGAATTGAAGCCTGACACTGGGCTGTTTTTATGCTTTGTTCCGGCCCTAGAGGTGCTTACTTTGGTGACACATTGAAGAGACTCAGTATAAGAAATTGCTCTATTGAGAGGAACTTTTTTGTTTCTCAGTTCCTCTACAACATGGCGAAATGTTGGACCCTGAAAGAGCTGCAGAGCTCTCCTGTGAGGGGACAACTCACATTTGCAGAGCATCTGCCTTCCCTAGGGATTGGTGGCTTATTTTCCTAAATTTTAGAACTGAATGAAAAATGGCAGTTATGGTTCTTGAGAACAGATAGAACAGGAACCACTGGCTCTGAAGGTATCTCAAAGAATTGCCTCTCCATAAATAAGCAATGTTAGTAGTGACATTTTAACTGAAAAATGCTGCCATCTGTCACAAATCAATATCTCTGCACCTCAGAAAAGCAGATATAAATGCTTGTAAGAAAACAGTGGAAAATGAGAGCATTAGGGATTATCATGTTCTATTCAGTGTACATGATCACATATGTAATTTCTCCACAGGCAGAAAATCCACACAAGCTTCTTTTGGAAGTTGGAGTTTAATGTAATGGAGGAGTTGGGGTATTTTTGTTTCTTTTTTAGTGATCCATTCCAGCTGAAACTTGTAAGGCTGAAGTATGTTAAGTATATTGGCTTAACAGAAACGATTGTGAGCATTGCTGGGGCAGACTGACAATTAATTGTATTTTGTAGGGCCATAAAAATTCCATTTCTGCTGTGGAAAGTTTTAACCTCTTCACTACCCTGGAGCTTGCTTCAAAGAACATTAACAGGGTTCATTTCCGCTGATGGCTCCCTCATGGTCTGTAACAAGATTTTTTGGAATACGTACATTTTCTTTTTGCTGCACTTTCAAGCTGGACCTTGCTTAGGAAATTATTCACAGGCAACATTTTTTTCTAAAATTATCTCAGTTCTATGCTTTTTTATATGTAGGTTTTTTTTAAACAAAGGTAAGATATTACTGATAATAAAAGGAAGATTATCTATCTCTCTATCTATCTATCTATCTATCTATAATATAGTCTAAAGAGGGGTAAAAGTAGAATGGAAGACCTCCTGCAAGCTTCTCCATGGAGTGTGTAAAGGATATGATTCCATAATAAGCTTACAGAAATGGTACACAGCCCAGTTACATATTAGAAATTTTTTATTACAGATCAAGGATGGGATTTTTCAGAAGTCCTAAGTGACTTAGGAGCACAGATTTTATTAAAAGTTGGTGGGAGATGTGCTCCTAAATAATCTGGCCACTTCAAAATATTGCACTCCAGCTCTTTTACAGAGAGACCCAGATATTCAAATACCTGTCTGTTAAAAGAGTTTGGGTGATGCAGTAACTTTGTAACATCGCCTTTCCTTTGGGTAACCCATAATAAGTATCATTCAGAACATATGTAAACAACATCCCTTTGGGTTAGTGTAAAAATGCAATAAAGTGGGATTACAGTTCTTATCACTCTTTGGAGTCTCTGCTTAGAAAATAAAACAGCTTGATTTGTGACTGTTAAAATATGATCGCAGTTGAATGGTAATAAGCTTCATAGCATTTTATTAATTAAATTCTGTCTTGGAACAAAAGTACTACTAGTCTCCATTGCTTGTTTACCATAGTCCAGATCACAACAGAATAGTGACCAAACTTTGACAATAATTTTCTGAAAACGCACATGCTACATGATGTGTACTTCTGAGTCACAACCGTGTATCTGTATTACGGAAGCACTGCAGTACCGCTAAAGGTAAGGGTGGATTCAGATTAATGAATAAAGTACTGTTAAAATCCCTCTATTTCACATGCTAATGGTCACATTTAGTCTCCAAATTTAACACACTGAGAGCCCCAATCCAGCAAAGTGTGCTGCATGGAAGAACCGCTTTAGTCCTCGTGGTGGAGCCTCATTGATTTGCCACATGGGTGCTGAGGTTTTCCTGGCACAGAACAACTTGGACCTAAGCACATGCTTTACTGTATAGGGATGGCTTAAAGAATATGCCTATAGTTAAACCCTGCTAAACTGAGGCCTAAATTCAAACATTAAAGTGTGTAGCAGACATATGTTAGTCCTGCATGTTGTATAATATTTAGTGATTTTTGTGTGTGTTCTGGAAACATTTTGGAAAATTTGATGGACAATTCTGTTGTGCTTTTAAAGGTAGCATGAAACAGCCAGCAAGGACTTTTTTTGTTAGCGTTTTGTTCACAAGAAGCATTTTATTAGTGACGTGCTCTGAATGCTACTTACATTTAAAGTGCTGTCAGCTCACAAACCATCAAAACCTCAAGTTATGTTTTCTTTACCTTGAGACCCCACAGAGAGAGAGAGAATTTCCTTTTGGGTTTCCTTTTGGATGTTTCTGCTGCGAGGTACAGCTTCACCAAGGGAAATGGTGATGCTCACGAACAAGCCCACAAGTAAACAAGAGCCAGAGTTCCAGCGTGTACATCTGATCGATAAAGCCGGCTTTGATGGCAGAGATAGCTCTGACGCCAGCCGAAATGTGGCTGTTAGAAGTTGTAGCTGCCTACAGTGATAGTTGTTAAAAATGTGGCCTGTACCACCATTGAGGAAGGCAGTATAGGGCTAACATATTTCTCTTTCTTCCAAAAGAACTTGAACAAGCATGGCTCTGTCCCCAAATCCCTCCTGATCTTGTTGTCAGCACATAAAGAGCAGCATGCAAAAGGAGCAAAGGGGGATGGAGAGTGGAAATAGGCTATTTATTTACATTGCAGGGATATGACTTTCTGTCCATTGCCCCTGCTGTCTGGTGAGTGGTAGAGCCTAAAGCCTGGAGGCGAAACTAATACTTGGCAGTGGATAAGACACAGAGCAGGCTCTCTAGTAATAGAGGCTGGCTAAAGTGCTTGCTTTATGTCAGGGTTGCAAGATGAGTTCATCTTTTCAGGGTTTGTTTGAATACGCTGAGAGATAAAAGAATGAAAACCAATCCACCTCTGCACAGGCAGGCACTTTGTTTCGCAGGAGAGACTGCAGAAAGTGAGGCTATGTACCGGGCACATAAAGAGACTCTTTAGAAAGCTTTCCAGAGGCACAGCCTTTTCATGTGAACCTTTTAACTGTCTCCTTTCAGTGTGTTTTATTTGCCTTTGGGCGGGAGATGGGTTTCCCTTTCAGCAGTGGGATTGCAGGGGAGACGTTTAGCTGCCTTGTCCGTCCAAACACAGTTAACTAAAACTAACATCCATCTCTGCTCTAAACACAGGAGATGTTTCAAATACTTTTTCATTGCTTACCTCCCTCCTTTTTGGATATCCTTGAAAGGAACTGAAATGAGGGGAACAGAGATGAAGTGTGTTGGCTGGTCGTTTTCGATTAGAGATATTGAGTGGGTGTGTGGATGGATGTGTGTGCGTGTGTGTACACACACCAGTTTGAGGATAATTGATTCTCAAGTCTCAGTCTGGAAGTTATTTTAATAAAGGCATCTAATCTCCTGCCTTCATCAGCAGTGATGTAATGATTGATTAGGAACATCCTAGTTAAAAAAAAAAAGTCCCTTGTTTTCATTACTCCACACAGGGAGGAGGAATTCCTATCAAATTATTGGATATTCTTGGAAAGTATGCATACTGTCGGGGACACTAACAGCCTGCTATTAGAGCTGGAAATTGATGTAGAACGTATGCTGCATTCCTTCATCGTTGGTTTTATTGGACAGAAGGCAGAGCGATTTGCAGTAAAGAGTGGAAAACACCTATGAAATGTCTAGTGCTGGCTGTTCTGAAGAATTTTACTTTTAACTCAGTGCAAAATCAAGTTCTGAAGTTATCCTCTTTTTAGCTTGTAGGGAAATTTAGGGTTAAGTGGTAATTTCTGAAAAATATAATAACAAAAACTACTTACCTAATGGGCAAACAGGACTTTGCAAAGGTTATGAGGTTAAACGGATGCAGAACTCTGTAATTACTACCAGCTCAGACCTTACAGATGAAAAGCCACAAACTTTACTGTAGCTCAGTCTATTTGGTATGACTAAGACTTAATGTGGGACAAGAAAACTTGAAAGTTAATGTGGGGAGGGGATCAGATACATCGGGCATCTCCGATACATGATATTCTAGGGAAAAGATGAACTAGAAAGCTAGCAAAAAGATGCCATTTTTCTGCACAGCAAATGATGTTTGTTTACACTGTACACCATGGAAGATTTAATTACAAATGAAATTCAGCTGCTCAACACCTGTTTTTTGTTCTTTCTACTAAAGTTCTGTCTGTTAGTCATCCTCCGCCCTCCTCATAAAGTTAAGCATTTCAATAGAACTATATAGCTGTTTGTTTTAGTATTTTATAAAGAAGAAAATGGGCATGCAGACCTGGAACAAAATAGTATTCTCACGGGATGGCAATAGATGGGGGGAAATTGTAATATAAGGCCAGGTCAGTTATACTCATTCAAAGCTCCTTGAATTCAGTGGGTTGTATAGACGTAACTGAGGACAGAATTTGATTTGTTTCATAGTGTTTTGGAAATCCCTGACTGGGTGAGACTTCAGTCAGTACAGATTTATGTTAATATCATTGACTATATAAATGCAGGTTTGCAAATACTGCAGTAATACTGCAAAGTGGTTCAGAAACTTCTTTTTAGCCATTCCCTAAGTCTTAAAATTACTGTTCTTCATTCTGATTAGAGATTGGTGAGGTTGAAGAACTCGCTATGTCATATTTGGATCTAAACAGATCTTTTTATGAGTCAAAATTAACTTTGCTCTTCCCCAAAACATGTCATGATGTCTTGCCAGGCACTAGTCATGGAAACATGCAGTTTTAGGAAAGTGAGTAAGGGAAGAAGATTCAGAGTTCAGTTGACAGTATTTATTGATGTGCTTGGATACAGGTTCATCACTGAACTGTGGATGAAGTCATTATTCTTCCAAAGTAAGCATGCTGATCATTTAACTCTCCTGTAAGCAACGGGTTGTAGGTTCTTTCAAGATGGTAAAGGAGATAAAGGCTTTTCGTCAAAGGGTTAAAGAAAAAAAAATCTTTGGTGTTTACAAATTCGTTGTGCTGTGAACAGTCTGGAGAACTTGGAAGGGCGCTTTATGATAAAGTGACTCACTGAGCTGTTTCCAGCCCTGTAGGAAGATGGAAGGGAAATGTTGCCGGAGTTGGGATTCATTTTTTGCTTTGGAGCCCAAAGCAAACAGGTTGTAAGGGTGCTTTTGTTTATGTAGGTCAGTGCAATGTGTCGAGCCAAAGGGCTAAGTTATGTGATTGTGCTGGATGTTACTTCCCTAGAATAATTTTCTTAGTTGAACAGGAACTTTAACTTCCGCCTAAAGGTTTGACAATTAACTGTATTCAGTTTGGCAGCCCCTCCATGCTAATACTCAGTGTGTCAGAAGGCAAGTGGCAGATATTTTATGGCAAGGCCTGTTAATTTCTGACTGACTGAAAAATTGTAGGGTCCAAGATGGGATATGCCATTTGGTGTTTATGAGATGGGGAAAAGGTAACCTTGTGACTGCCTGTGAGCTAGTCAAGAGCTGACTAAACCTCTCTCTTATCTCTGGGTGTGTGCATGTGAAGAATGGCGGGGGATGTAGTTTTAAAGATGTCATCTACAATGTATAGAAAAACATGGATATGATTTCAGTGTGAGAACAAAAGACTCCCATTTTCTCAGTCCAGCCTTTGTAATTTGCTGATTTTCTGGATTCAGGCTGAGATTTTCAAAGGCGCCTAAGTCACTTAGGCAACTAACTCCCAGTCAGGCTCTGTGGAATTTGGGCACCAAACTCCCTAATTCTGTTTTGAAAACCACAGCCCCAATATTAACCTCATTCTAGTTATTCCATCTTGCAGCTGTTTGTCTTTTAACAGTGATCCTTATTGTAAAAAGAAAAAAGATCGAGAAGCAGTCGTTTAAACTCATATTGTCATTTTCATTGTGACCGTAGTTCTGGTCATTCCACTGCTGGATCGAAACCTTTTCATAATAATGGGTGATGTACTTGTTTTTAAAGTAGGGGTTCCATAAATTTGGACTAAACTTCCCAACAAGTTGCTGCTAAATTCCTCTCTAACTTAAGTGACTTTTGAAAGACTGACCAGGGAGGTGACACGCAGCAAGGGATGGGTCAGTGTTTAAGGAGTAGCCTACAAATGGGGAGATCTGGGTTTAAGCTCCTACACAGATTTCCTGGCTGAGTTTGGCAGGGAGCTCAGCCTCTCTTCAGCCCAGTTCCCCCAGCTACAAGAAATGAGGGTAATAGTATTTCCCCAATTTGTATTGTGAGGCTAAATACATTAAAGAATGGGAGGTACTCAGACACTGTGGTAATAGGGCCCATAAAAATATTTAAGATAGAAATTCAAGGTTTGTAGTAAGACTCTTGTGTCCAGAGGAAGGGTCTGTATGTTCGGGTACTGTTTTCAGAGCTGTGCTATTTGGTGCTTATCATCTTAGTTATTAGGGACCTCATTCACAGCTAGCTTGAACACAATTCAGGGCACTGTAATCCATAGTACGTATTCAGAAGCATTGTATATTGTGCCGAAGATCAAGCACAGTCCAGAAAGGCCCTTTTTCATCAGCCTGGGAACTCATTTTCTCAGGCTGGACAGTGGACATTGCAAACAGGAAGCACAATAGGTATTTCCAGTGCAAACAGGAGAACACTTTTAATACCCATTCCCCTTTTAATTACTTCAACAAGGAATGGGCCAGCCTGCAAGTCCCAGCGGCTTGCATTAACGTCTAGCCTGATCTCACCTTGTGCTAATTATGGATCTGAAAAAATAAAAACCCAATCAATACTAGCATATGCGCTCATTTATTTTATTTATTGGCATTTCTAAGGGGTCTGTCGCCATAGTAACCCAGTGCTATGCAAATGTTTGTCAACTGCTGCTCAGAACCCCATGTAAGTATTAACATTCCCATTTTACAAATGGGGGATGGAGGCACAAGGGGTCAGACTTGTAAAGGTATTTCAGCACCTATTTGTAGAAATACCCTTACAAATCAGCCCTGAAGTGACTTGCCCAAGCAGGAACAACTCTGTTGACTTCAGAAAAGCTACGTTGGTGTAACAGAGCTGGATTTGGTATGCCACATGTTACAAAGAAAGATTTTGGTGGCATTTGGGCTCCTGAGTGCAGAAGCTAAATATCAAAGGTAGCTCAGGAATGGAGAAGCTGGTGTATTTATTGCTAAACTCAGCCAAGAATGTCTTATTTTCTGTATATATAATACCTATACCAACAAAATTAACTTCCATTGGAGGTATTTCCATCCTGCCCCTCCCCTTCCCCCCACTGCTGGTTTAAAGATTCTGAGTGTTACTGGATGGGCATTGAGGTGGAGAAAAGAACTATAAAGGGGGAAACTGCAGTGATTGCAGTGTGTGTTTACTGTCCCACTTGGCCTAAATGTAACTCCACCCCTACCCTCACTCCTAGGGAAGCCAGAGTTCTCCTGTGCACAGAATACATAGAAACACAGCGCTTACGCTAAGGCACACCAACTTTGAGCTTTCTACAGCAACATCCTTTGCCTCGTTGTTTTGGATTTTTAGCCACAGAGCTGGGATCAGGAGATAGAAATGTGTGCTGCCACTTTCTTTTGTTCTTGCAGCAGATGAAAGTGATACCTGTCTGAACGTCTGTGTATATTTTATGCAAAATTCACCTATGAACTTGTGAGTAAGACATAACCAACAGTGGTTTTTGAATTAGGCCATAGTACACAGTGGAGCTGGAGACTTCTATTTCTTCGCAGATTCACCAAGTCTCACTGATAGAATCAAATAAATCTTCGAAACAAAGGCTGTTAGGAAGAGACTAAACGAGCTTCGTCTGTATAAACTGGCGAAGGGCTTGTCTGCACACACAAACTGTAAGGCTTTAACAGTATAGTTAAAGCAGCCCAACACCCCTAGTGTGGATGCAAGGGAAGGGGAATATACTGTATTGGTATAAGGCACCTTCATACCAGTAGAACTATATCTACATTGGGGGATGTTCCAATTTAACTACTTGAGTAGAGAATTGCACCGCTAACTGATATTGTTAGGGATACAGACCAGGACAGAGAAATGATTCACAGGATAGCACAGGCGGTAACAAGATAAAGAGAAGGTATTTTGGGTGGTACAAGGAATATCACTCGGCGTAACAGGGCAAAAGTAAGAAGGGAGAAATTAAGGCTGAGTATTAGGGAAAACTGCCTGACAAATCTATCTGACTGTGTAGTGATCTCCTCAGGGAGATGTGGGTGCCAGGGAATCCCATTGCTTGGGGCTTTACAAACTAGAGTAGAAAATGTACTATTGAGAACAGTCATGGGAGCTGGATTAACTAATAGGCCTTATGCATCTTCTGTTTCTAAGATCCTGGGAAGAAGAATGTTATCTGAAGTACATCACCTGTGTAACGTAGGAGTCAATTCAGCCCCAGGATCCTACCTTGTCTTTCATCCAGAATTTTAGTAGCCTGCTTATCAAAGGCACTCAGATAAATTTCCTTGTTTAAGTTTTAGCACTACTGACGGTGCAGCTTCTGAGAAATCCTGTGTACAACCAGAGCAACCGTAGAGCCAAAAGATGCTTTTAGTCCTGCCTAGCCTTTTATGGAGGGAGTTGGAAAACAAGTTTCAAAAGCTGGAGGACTCTTGAGGGTGAAATCCATGCCACATTGACGTCAACAGGAGTTTTGCCCTTTACTTCATTGAGGCCAGGATATTGCCCTACATTTTTGGTAGCAGCTGAGCACTGGCTTGCTCCTTTGTATGAGCCACCTTATGCAGCAGGGAATAATCTAGCACGGGGGTGGACAAACTTTTTGGCCTGAGGGCCACATCGGGGTTGTGAAACTGTATGCAGGGTAGGGAAGGCTGTGCTTCCCACTTCCTGCCCCCTGCCTGCCCCCCTCAGAACCCCTAACCCATCCAACACCCCCACCTCCGCTCCTTGTCCCGAGATTGCTTCTGACCGGAACCCTGCCCCCTATCCACCCCCCCTGCTCCCTGACTGCCCCGACCCGTATCCACACCCCTGACCCCAGCCCCTATCCATCGCTCCCCAGACTGCCCCCCGGGATCCTCTGTCCCTTATCCAGCCCCCCACCCCAGCTCCCCATCCACTTACCATGCCGCTCAGAGCGGCAGGAGCTCGCAGCCATGCCACTGCAAGGCTGCCTGGCAGGAGCAGCAGGCCAGTGCACTGGCAGCACGGTGTGCTGCAGCTTCAGTGGGACAGCGGGGGAGGGTCCGGGGCTAGCTTCCCCGCCAGAAGCTCAGGGGCCAGACAGGATGGTCCCACAGGCCATAGTTTGCCCACCTCTGATCTAGCAGGTCTCATTCCCCAAAATGAAAATGCCTTCAAACCTCTGGGTGGGGACTCGGTAGAAACAGGGTTTGAGCTTCTGCTTGGCAGCCATTCACGTGTCCTAGGTCCTAGAGATTATATAGACGGATGGAGAGTGGGGAGAACTGTTCTCATACTTCCCTTGAGGTTTGTGCCTGTGACCACTCATGAGCGTCCACATAAAGGGGCTGGTGCTCGACAATAAACATTCCCCGTCCTTGTCTTGCAGCAGTCAGCGCTGGCAGCCAGATTTTTGCCAGGCTGCTCTATGTTTAGAGGTGGAAAAGCCCAATTACCTTCCATTTTCCTCCTCCTTCCCGCTCTCCCCCCTTCCCGCCCATTAAAGTTGTATAGTTACAACTCAAGTTAAACTCTAATAAAGCAGCTTAATTCAAAGGCTGTTAATGGGAAGGAAAGCCTATTCCACTCCAGTGTAATTTGAGAATGAAAAGAAATGGGGCTGTAGGCCTGTGCTTTAAATCCAGTGCCTTAATAGAGTCTCTCAAGCAAAATAATGGCATCACCGTGTGTGAGTTAATCAGACTTGATGGCATGAAGGCAGAGAGGTCAGCAGGCCATGGTCTTGTGATATATTGTCAGGGAGCTTAATGCAGGGTATAGAACAAGGCTGGCTCAAAGCAGAGCTCCTAGCCGGGTTTATGGCTCTGGGACCCTTGCCCAAAACAAGAATGTTAGGCGTATTTTAAACAGAAGTGGCCAAATCAGATTGGTTATGAAAAGACCAGTCCCCACACGCAGTAACAAATGAAGTAATTGTTTTCTTTAATTTTTTGTTTGCTTATTTATCTAAGCATGGCATTTGCAGCTAAACATAGTTTTGCCAGCAAAGTAAACCATTTAGCACTCAACAAATCTGAAGCAGAAAAATCTTACCTCAAAGTTAACCTCCATAAAAAAAGAGCTTTGTATAGGTGAAGGAAAGTGTGCATAGCTCACTCGTCTGATGGGTTTAATCTGTGCATGTCATTAGTGTTTTGAATGTGGAGAAAACTCTGATGTGGAGCACGTAGGCTGTGTATCACTAGTAGCTGGAAGATGTAAGCTAAAGCTAACTGAAATGCAGCTGACTCAAATAGAAAGGAGAATTCGGATGAAGAATCTCTGTTTATGATATGGTCATCTTTGAAATCACAGAGTGGATTCTTGGAAAAAAGCCCGTAAGCATCGGGATTACGTGTTTGGAAAGAGCCTGTTTCACCTTCTACGGCCCCTTTTAGAGATGTGAATTCCTGTACAGTTTCTAGTAAATAGTGATAAGTGTAAATAGTGATAAGCATGAATTTTAAAGGCATCTCCAGCTGTCCCAATACTTCCATTCTTCATTCAGTGTGGCTCAGAAGGAAGAGCCTTCCTGTTGGTCAGGAAGATCAGTAATTCAAGGTTATATAAAATTATTTGTATAGTTTTATGGAAAATATTATTCCTTGACATGAAAGGGTGCCTCACAGTTCTTCTTCTCACTAGAGCGACACCAGAACCTTTGTCAAAGATTGTTAGCTAGGAGAAATCTTCCAGAATATACTTGCATTCAAATCCTTTACCTTGACAGGTAATAACATTTCATGGGGATATCTGTGCATTACATGTTAATATGAGTTTGCCTTTGAAAACCAAGATACATTGGTTTATAAGTGCAGTGACTATAAAAGCGAAGGCCTGGATGAAGTAATTTCTGTTTTCAAAAGTGAGTTGGAAGAAATTTCACAGACATTGTGTCCTTTGATCTCCTAGATTGTCAAAGGAGAATATAAATGTTTAAGTTAATATGGGAGCTTATTCCCAGCTAGTCTGATAAAATACTTCCCTCCTCCTCTGACATGAAGGAACTTGCTTTGGTTCTGTTGGTACTGGAGGAAAAGTGCAGTTGGCCAGCAGATAATATGTGTGATACTACAGTCTGAAACCAAGCAGTTGAGACACTTGCTGTGATGAACGAGAGCCGTAGGACCTGTGTCCGTCCTCACCTTTAATATTGAAAAGCAAACCATGGAGGCTAGAGAGTCCAGGCTTTTGTGTCCCAAGACAGAGCACTGCATACTGAGACTTTTGATTTCCTTGTCCCCTTCCCTGTGTTAAAGAGGAAGATCTCTACAGTCGGCTTGGTTTCCCCTTCCTCCAAAAATGTAAGGGGGCTGTTAACGTCACGACTCACTCACCTGAGTAGTGTTGCATGCTCATCCCCCTAAGTTGTAATCAGTGCTACTAACCAGCTAAGAGTTTGCACATCCTGTTACGTTTTTATTTTGTTTCTCCTGACCCACCATCCAATCTGGCCTTCCTGGTTTGTATCATCCTCCTGCTAAGTCTTGTCTTTTGGACTGCAAATTTCTTGAGGCAGGGACCGTTGTATAGCACCTCGCACAATAAGGTCCAGCCTGCTTGTGGGATTTAGACGGTATCACAATACAGATGTTGAAGTGTAGTATGTGGAATCTGTGGGATCCTGAGAAGTCACTGGAATGGCCCACAGTTTAGACAGTTTGGATAGCCCTGATATAGACACAGAGGGTTTGCTGTGGGATTGACTTAGCTTGGGGGTTTCTTTCCTTGTGTCATTTTCAAGCAATGGTAATTATTAAATGGGCTATTTAGTCATGTGTGGCTTGAAATAGGTCAGTGCTATATCAGCAATCTTGAATGTGTCTTTGCTTTTCCCCCCCACAGATGCCAGTATGTCGCCTGATGCCATTAAGCAGAGCCACTGGTGTAATGTTGCTTACTGGGAACATCGGACTCGTGTGGGACGCCTCTATACAGTGTATGAACAGTCTGTCAGTATATTTTATGACCTACCTCAAGGAAATGGCTTCTGCCTCGGACAGCTAACCCTGGAAAATAGGAGTGAGACTGTTAGAAGGACTCGAAGTAAAATCGGCTATGGGATTTTACTTAGCAAAGAACCGGATGGTGTATGGGCCTACAATCGCAGTGAGCATCCTATCTTTGTCAACTCCCCAACACTGGACATTCCCAACTGTAGGACTTTAATAGTACGCAAAGTGATGCCTGGCTATTCGATAAAGGTATTTGATTACGAGAAGTCTTGCCTCTTACAACACGCCACAGATCTGGATTATGCAGATGGGCCCTACGACCCAAACAGCGTTCGGATAAGCTTTGCTAAAGGATGGGGGCCATGTTATTCGAGACAATTCATCACGTCATGTCCTTGCTGGCTGGAGATATTACTCAGCAACAATAGATAACAATAAGCCTCTGCTGAAAGAAAGGAAAAAGAGAGAGAGAGAGAGAAACACAGACTATCCCAAATATCATCTACCTAGATTTAATATAAAGTTTTATATATTATATGAAAATATATATTATACTTGTAATTATGGAGTCATTTTTACAATGTAATTATTTATGTATGGTGCAATGTGTATATGGACAAAAAAAGGAAAATGCACTTTGGCTTATATAATTCTTACAATACAGATTTTAAAAAAATTATACAGCAAAAATAGGAGAAAGCCCTAATTTTGATGTATGGTTTTTTGAAATATTATTAATACCAGACAAAAAGCTAATACCAGTCACTCATTGATAATAAAGTATTCGCATTATATGGGGGTTTTGTTGTCTTTTTTTTCAAAGAGGGAAGAACAGTTATTTTTCTGTTTTTAAATGAAGTTCTGAGCAGTCTCTCAGGCATTCTGGAGTCAGTTTAGATTTTCTAGAGTGAAGATTGTAGGCTTGAATCCATGCCAATTCACTTAAAAATATCAACTCCTTTCTGACTAGAGGGCTCCAGTTGTCTCCAGTGCCTCATACACAAAGGGAGGCCAAGAGCAAGGGGGTGGAAAAAAGGATTAAAGAAAATCTGTTTAGAAATGTAGTTTTGTGTGCTGGTCTGTATTCCGGTTGGTAAAACCAGTATGCTGGCTGGGATGTACTGAAATGCACACACACACGCACACATGCACACACACACATTTAGCAAATTAATGTGTGACAGGATAGACGGAAAGGACAGAATAGAATCAGAGGCCTGATCCTTAAAGACTTAAGTCCACTGGGATCAGTTTGTAGTATCTAGGCCTTGTAGCTATTCAGTCTCTCTTCAGTTCTTAGTGGAGAAGCCCAATATTTTAAAAAGCGACTGGCAGTTTTGTGTGCCTCCATTTTTGGTATGGACAAGCTGATGATGTACCTTGAAGCAGCCTGAATTTCAGAAAGCTGGGAATGGGTGACAGGGGATGGATCACTTGATGATTATATGTTCTGTTCATTCCCTCTGGGGCACCTGGCATTGGCCACTGTTGGAAGACAGGATACTGGGCTACACAGACCATTGATCTGACCCATTGTGGCCATTCTTATGTTCTTAAAGTGCTCAAACACCCTTTTGAGAACATCATATGCCTTTTAAGTGTGTCAGATCAGGCACCCAAAAATGGAGGCACTCAAGATCTCCATTCACTTGTGAAACACTGTTGAGGCATTTTGTCACAGTGTTGTCAGGAAGCTTGTACTGCCTATCTTATAGTTTATTTCTCAGCCACTAAGCTAAGACTGAAGAACATTGTTTTGTAGTCACATTTGGATTGTGGGCTGCTGTTGTGATCAGAGAAGTGACTGAATAAAAGGCCCTTTCTGCTTTAGCAGATCTGCGCCCTTCGTGAATTCAGGGTAAAATCTGTTTACTTTTTTGATGAAAAATACGATTTTCCTACTTTTTATTCCTGTTAGCACGCCCAAGCCCACACAGCTGTGGGAGAATGTTCAGAGTTTTCTGGCTCCTGCATTGTTTGTTATCAGTACAGTTGATAATTGTATTGTTCATTTCTAATGTGGCTACCTCTTGCCATTTTATTTTGAGTCTCCCAATCTGTTTTCATAAGTCCCCAATTTCTGAAGTCCTGTGATCAAGTGAGAATTTCAGCTTTCATTTACAATAGTCGTTTTTTAGCCCTCATAGTTGCAGAGAAAAGCTTGAATATGTGACCCCCAAAAATTAACTAACTAGAAGGCACGTCTAAAGAACACCAAATTTTTTATTTTTAAAAAAAACTTTGTAACTTAAGTCAATGTCATGATTTTGGGGAACCTGATTAATTATTTTTTGTAGCAATAATGAGTGAGGATGCACCAGCCACGTGGAGTACTGCGCGGTTCTCAAATCCCAGGGTGAGTTTACAAGGCTGCCGTAAAAACATAAGAAGGGCCATACTGGGCCAGACCAATGGTCCACTTAGCCCAATATCCTGTCTTCCGACTGTGGCCGGTGACAGATACTTCAGAGGGACTGAACAGAACAGGCCTATTTATTGGATGATCCATCTCTTATTGTCCAGTCCCAGCTTCTGGCAATCAGAGATTTAGGGACACTCAGAGCATGAAGTTTCATCCCTGACCATCTCAGCTAATAGCTATAGATGGACCTATCCTCAGTGAACTTATCCAGTTCTCTTTTGAATCCAGCTATACTTTTGGCCTTCACAATATCACCTGGCAACAAGTTCCACAGGTTGACTGCATTGTGCGAAAAAGGACTTCCTTGTGTTTTTTTTAAACCTACAGCCTACCACTTTCATTAGATGACCTCTGGTTCTTGTTTTATAGGAAGGAATACAACATTTCCTTATTCACTTTCTACACACCAGTCATTATACTATAGACCTCTATTATATCCCTCCTTAAATCATCTCTCTTCTAAGCTGAACAGTCCAAGTCTTGTTAATCTCTCTTCGTGTGCAAGCTGTTCTATACCCCTAATCATTTCTGTTGCCTTTTGCTGTACTTTTTCCAATTCTAATATATCTTTTTTGCTATGAGTCAGCCAGAACTGCATCAAGATCTGGGCGTACCACATATTTTTATCGTGGCGTTATGATATTTGGGCAGTTAGGAAGAAAAACCTTCTCACTTATAAAATAAGCAAACTGGACTGGGAAGTTAGTAAGACACAAGCGTGGAATGCCCCGGTACCATTTTCACAGTCACTTTTCAAACTATAATCACACTTTAAATGATATTTAATTGGGACCAGATTGGTTGATGTCATACAGCATAAATATTAATATTGAACATCATTATTTTTCTGTTTACTTTACAACTGTTGTTGTCAGGATGGTGTCAAAACGTCATTTAAAGCCGGCACTTGAAATATTGTACTGATCTTTTTCTTTTTGTTTTTAGTTTTGTTGCATAAGGCCATTCCATCTCCATCACAGGCTGCATCTGTCACATGCAGTATTTTAAAAGGCCACTTTCATGTTGTGTCACTTCTCAAAAAAAGAACAGTTCTCCCTTACTCCATTTCTGATAGTAACTTTGATTATTTAATTTTTTAAAAAGTCTAATTTACTGTTCACCATCTATGCTATTTACCTTTTCCAAAGTTCTTTTTGCCTTCCTCAGAGAAGTCCAAATCTCACTGAAATTCAATGAGTTAGACACTGAATGCTTTTGCCCCTTTGAAAAACTACAGCCTTCATGCATTTCAGTCTGTCTGAGCAATGAAAAGAGAATGATTTGTTTCATTTTCTGATTCACGTGTACTGGCAAATTCCTCAGGGTTTGAATAAAACAGTATGGGGGATATTTTAAATGCAAACAACAAAAAACCCAAGCCAAAACCCTTCCTGTTCCCATTACTCATTTACTCTTTCATGTTATGAGAACAATTACAGCGTTAGATTGTATAAAACTTGTTCTTCTTTTTACCATGCTTGTATTTAGGGCTTTAGTAGCTGATAGTCTCCTCTTAAGCAGGGCACCCACATTTTCTCACATGGGGTTCCAAAATGGCAGTTTACCAGAATCCCAAAGGACCGTCCATGAAATAGATCAGTTTGTACTACCCCTCACCTTTAATATGGGCCAGATTCTGCCTGTGGAGACTACAAGTCCCAGCATGCACTTCTGTATCGCTGAAGTATTCAGCACCCAAAGTTGGTGCAGGCCCCTGCCCAGTAATAAATGTGTTGCCACCATGTAGAAGGCCACAGAATGTGCTCCCACCCTGATTCTCAACTGCACCGCCCCTGCTGTCATCCTTTGATGCTATGCTACCATTTGGATATGATAGCTTTACTTTCGTTTTCGACAGGTGTCAATTCCTAGACACAAGTACTGCAGAGTCAGGTTCCATCTCTTGATAACGTAATTACCTGTGAGATTAATAACATTTTGGCTTTATAAAAGAGAATGAATTTCTGACATCCCATTTGCTGTGCACGGTTTCTGCTGTTTAATGTTTGCATGTCACTCAGCTTGGAAAAATGTTAGTGACTTTTCCTTGAACCCAGTTCCTGGCCAGTATTACTTACAGGTCTTTATGAAATAGCACAGTGGTAGCGTTCAGGTTCCCAGCATGCAATGGAATGATTACATTTGGGGTTTTGTTTTGTTTTTTTTAAAAAAAATTAATGCACACTTTTCCATGAATAAATCTGGAAGCTAATTTAAATTAACAGTGACTCTTTGAAATGCGATTTAGGTTTTAGAAAGAGGCTATGAAATAAGACATCAGCTTTTGTTTTTCATTGCCAAGTTGCATCCTTTAATATATTTAACTATGACTTTTAGTCCTTGCCCTGTTCTAGATCCTCACTGTGCTTAAGTTAAATCTTCTGTGAACTCAAGCCCCTGCACTACTTTTGAACCTGATGGTTGTTTGGTAACTATAAATCAGCACTTCCAACAGCCCTCACTGTGGTTTCAAGCAGTGTCCTGTTAAAAAGACCTTGTAATCAGACCACCCAGAACTCCCTTCTAGTCACTTCATGAGTCATGCTTTGTAAGTTCAAGAAACCCAGCCTAAACAAGATGGTTTTCAGAAGTCAGATGAAAAAGAAAGAATGTTCCCTCTGGCCTCTGATGAAGGTGAATAAGCTTCTCATTTTGCCTTTTCTGAGAGTAACTGCAGCTGCTTTTATTTTACCAATATCCCTTGTCTATGTTAATTTAGTTTGAGAATGCATTAGTCAATGCACCTACTGCCAGCATGCCTCAAACCTAGCTCAAAGACACCAGCTTTCAGGGCAGGAAGGTAGATCAGTTTTCAAGTCTGTTCACATTCTTATTTCCTCAGCTAGAAGTACCCTCAAGGGTCACCTGTGGTGGTGGGTTTTTTGTGAGTTGGACCCTTGCTTTCTGGGAATGGGAGTGAGGCCACAGACACATTTCACACAGATGACCAAGCACCCATCTAGTGATACATGAGCTTACTACTAACATCCTGCTTTTGAGCTAGCGAGTTCCTCTGGACCATAGCTCCAACCCATCGAGTCTTCAAATCTTCCCGTTTTCACACTGAGCTACCCATCAGATACTTCAGTTACACATCTGCTCAGCACCAATACCTTCTAAACCAGCTCAGTTATTTTTAAAGATTCAGATACTGACTCTCAAGCCAAAAATATGCATTGGAATCACAGGTAAGCAGTAAATCTGTTTTCTCCCCTAGGGTGGGAAGAGACTTTCCATCTGTCAATCAATCACATGTTGAGGTCTCTCCCTAAATGCTTATGACTCACAGAAACCTGATGCAAACAGCTGCTGAAGTTTAAGTGGAGAACTGCCTTTAGCTCCGCCTCTTGCAGTCCTCTGTATAAATGGGAAGAAAACAGCTACCTGTTCCTAATAGTAGGTTACCTAGGTTTTAAGTTGTGCTAGTCGCTTCTCCATACAAACCTAGTTTCTTCCAGGCCCTGTTGGAACAACATTGTTTTTGCCTTACCCAAGGTAAGTAAGAGGTTTTCTGTTCTTGTTTGTTCCTGTATCAGAGACTAAATGCACAGTTAAGTTTGCTCCTGCTGGAAGAAAATAATTACTTTGGTGTTTGGGTGGGAAGTGCTGGTACGATGGGGAGGAAGAGATGGTCTTATAAAGCCTAAGATATGTCTAAGTAGTAATCGTGTTCTCTTACTTGTGGTGCAAGTTTAATGGATATAATGCAAATAAACAAATCCTGCCCTGAAAGTGGGTGCCAACAAAGAAACCAGACATAAGTAGAAATAAACTACAGGAGCAAAGGTCAGCGCTAAGCATCCCCAAAGTTTGGTGGCTGGCTGGATTCAGGGGTTTGGATCAGGCCCATCACTGGAAATGGTACAGTAATGCAAATTAAAGCTTGAAATAATAACACTGCTACAGGTCTTTGCTCCAGGCTGGTCTTGTGTAAATGCGCCCCTCCCACCCCCCGCCAGCACCCTGCATTTGAGGGTGGAGGTTGGTGTTGAAAGGCCCATGTTAGCTAGCCCTGTTCAAAGCAGGTCTAGGTAATGCAGCAGGTAAAACATTAATATCCTCTAACACCTTGTTTACTCCAGTGCTCCTGCTGTTCCTGCCCCTCCCTCTCTGGTTTCCAAGCAGTCAGCACTGAGGGGAGCAGGCTGCTTCACTAGTCACCAGTGATGTTATGGATCTGGTAGCTGTTCCCCTAGCAGACCACTTTGATTCCTGACTGCAAAAGATAAGGGCAAAGAGACATTTGTGTCTTTGATTATGGGCTGCACTGGGGACATCAGTTGCTGCATAGAGACTCCGGAGACCAGTGAGCTTGGTTTTGGCTACTCTGGGAAATTTTGACTCATTTCCTGACTGGACATTGTATGATTGTCATTTAATGTAGGGTCAGCCACGTTCTTCCTAAGGGAAGCGGCCTCTCTCCTGCTTGCATTGTTTGAGGGTATCACAGGGTGATGTTGTCCCTTTAAGAGGGAAGAGGCCAGTGAACCCATGAGTGGGTCAGTTGAGGGAGGGAGGAAGCCTGGGTGAGTGTGAGCTGTCGGAGATGCCCCTGAGGACTGCCCAAAACTGGGAGCCCTCCTGGGACAGGGGAAGATCCAGCCTGGTCGGGGGAGGCCAAGCCTGGAAGCCAAGGGGGGTTGCTGTAGGAGGGTGGATCCCTCCGAGCACAGTCGGACTCGGGCCGGGAGGCGTAGGAACTGGAACCCGCAGGGAGTGAAGGGCTGTGGGTAGACTGGCTGCTCTCAGGCAGGGAGTTCTGGAGGGTGGGGTCCTGGCTTGGGGAGGGGGGCAAAAGAACAGGGAACAGAGGCGACTTGGTGGGGTTCTCTCTGGAGAGGGGACTGGGAAAACCTGCTGTAGCTTTAGATGTTTACCGTGGGGACTGGAAAATGGTTTTATTACAGGGTTAGTGAGGAGCTGCTGGACTGGTGGATCTGAATAGCGTGGCCCCATAGATGGGCTTGTATCAGACCCTGAAAGATTGTCCTTTCATGGATGAAAAAGGTAAACTGAGGCAAACACGCCTGTGGTGCTGCAGCCTGTCACTAGGCACCCCAGGCAGGGCCACCCCATGACACGAGGCACAGGGAAGCGATACCTCATGGCACACCTCAATGCTATTATCTCTTCTCCTGCCCTCAGCGCCTGCGTATGCAATGGACAAACTGACTATTTGCCAAAGAGGAAAGGACAAGAAAATCCTTTCCAGAACTGGCTTCCCCTGGCAACCAGTAGAAGTGGCACCAGGTCCCTAAAAGACTTTGTCAGTGGCAGAGAAGAGCAATAGGCTCCAGGTATGTCAACGTGTAGGTCTGGGGAGGAAACAAGGAGCTCCCACGCCAATGAGGAATTACTTGTATTTAGGGTGGGACAAATACCAAATACTGAGAATGCTCAGCTACAACAATGGGGCTACGTGCCTCTCGCTAACACCAGCGACACACTCAGGAAGCTACCTTGTGTGTTAAAAAAATCAGTAAGAAAATAAGTCGTACTGGGTCAGACCAATGGTCCATCTAGCCCACCCAGTGTCCTCTCCTTTGACAGTGACCAATACCAGATGCTTCAGAGGGAATGAACAGAAAGTGGCAATTATTGAATGATCCAGCCCTTGTTGTCCAGTCTGAGATTGTGGCAGTCAGAGGTTTAGGGACACCTGGAGCATGGGGTTATGCCCCTAATCATCTTGGCTAATAGCCACTGATGGACCTATCCTCCATAAACTTCCCCCATTCTTTTTTGAACTTGGTTATATTTTTAGCCCTCACAACATCCTGTGGCAGTGAGTTCCACAGGTTGTACATTGCATGAAGAAATACTTCCTTTCGTTTGTTTTAAACCTGCTGCTATTAATTTCATTGGGTGACTCCTGATTCTTGTGCTATGTGAAGCGGTAAATTACAGGTATTCACTTTCTCCACACTATTCATGATTTTATAGGCCTCTATTGCATCTCTTAATCGCATAGTGGAATGAGGCAGGGCTGCAGGGGAAGGGGCATAATGAGGAGGGGCTTGAGGCTCCAGCCAGGGCTAGGGTGACCCGATGTCCCGATTTTTATAGGGACAGTCCTGATTTTTGGGTCTTTTTCTTATATAGGCTCCTTTTACCTCCCACCCACTGTCCTGATTTTTCACATTTTCTGTCTGGTCACCCTAGCCAGGGCAGAAAGATCTGCCATGGACCTAGCTGAGAGTGAGAGCTTGACCCCAGCCAGGGCTTATCTCTCAGCCCCTTCCCATTCCCCCAGCCAGTGGCCCTGACCAAACTCTCAGCTCCCCACACCCGAGCCAAGGGGAAGCTTCGCCCATGGTAATGGCAGGGAACACTAACTTAATTCTGAGGGAAGAGTCTGAGGCAAATGATGAGTGATCTGGATGGATCTTGCTCATTTACGTGATCAGGCATCAGAGGTCTAACGAAGGGGCCTAATTTCCCTCTTGGTGACACTGGTGTAACTGAGGTGAGCATTACACCTGAAATAACTGTGGTTACTGTACTCCCCTGTCACTCTGGCTCTTTGAGATTGTTGTCTCCAGGAGGCACATTTCTAAAGACATGGCCCAGAGGGAGAAGGGCACAGGTGGACTGGAGCTCTCAGGGGGTGAACTTAAAGGCCATTTATGGCAGCCCCGTCCTATAATTGGACTAAGGGAATGTCCCCTTAGGGCACAGGTCTGGATGCTGTATCCCATGGCAGAAGAGTATGGAGGATGGGTTGGACAGAATTTGTCCTGTGGTCTAACAATAAAATCAGAGGGAAGTACGGTTCCTGTTGCTTTCTGGGGCAAAACAGGACCCCAGAAAAGTACTGGTCCCTATGTGTATTCCACTCTGGGTATGCATGAGCTCCATGCACCTGAGAGCAGGGAATTCTTGCAAGCACTGTCCGGTTGTCTGCACCTCTGCTCTCCTTGCGCTCTGCACCGCGAGTACATGGGGCAGTGTGGATCAAGGCTTCTCCAGTTCCTTCTTATTGCCACATGGCATGAGTTGGAAACTTGCAGTGTCTAGAACTGATCCTACTTTACCAACTGGTGCACCTGCCTCCTCGTGTGGGGTAAAAGCTCATTCCACAAGGGCTCAGGCAGCCTCAGTAGTACCACTTCAAGGTGCCTCTGCTTGATATTTGCAGGGCAGCTATCTTGACTTCCATCCACAGTTAAGATGTTATGCCCTGGTCCAAGTCTCCTCTGCTGATTCATCCTTTGGGAAGGCAGTTCTGCAAGCAGCTATACCACCTGCATCCTCTCCCCCTTCTCCTCTGGTTGTCGGTCACCTTCAGTGCAATACACACAGGAACCAACACTTGAAGAGGGGAAGTTGTTTACCTTACTGGAGTTCTTTAAAATGTCTGGTCCCTATTAGTCCCCCTTGCCCTCTACTTTGGATCATGACTGGATTTGGAGTAAAGAAGGAACTGGAGAGGTAGTTGCTCCACTCCGCCCCTCTTCGCCTGTTCTACATAGAGGGTAAGAGCAATGGCACAGGTGTGGGCCGGCAGGTGTTGATTGTGAGAATTCTCCAGTCTCGGATGCATGGCGAGCATATGTACCCACAGTGGAACACAGATAGGGACCACGCATCTCAAAGAACTCCAAACACAGTAAGGTAAGTAATCTCCCTTTTTGATGGCAGGTTTGCCTTTAGGCAACTGCTCTCTGGTGGCTATCTTATGGGCAAGACACGCTAGCTGAAGATGAGGCCTGTTAGGTCATCTAGTCCAATGGTTCTCGACCTGGGGCACGCAGAGGTCTTCCAGGGGGTAGGTGCATCAACTCATCTAGATATTTGCCTAGTTTTACAATAGGCTACATGGAAAGCATTAGCAAAGTCAGTACAAAGTAAAATTTCATAAGACAATGACTTGTTTATACTGCTCTACTGAAATGTAAGTACAATATTTATATTCTAATTGATTTATTTTATAATTATTTGGTAAAAATGAGAAAGTCAACAATTTTTCTGCGCTAGTGTGCTGTGATGCTTCTGTATTTTTATGTCTAATGTTTTTAAGCAAGTAGTGTTTATGAGGTGAAACTTGGGGGCGCACAAGACAAATCAGACTCCTGCAAGAGGTACCGAAGTCTGGACACATTGAGAACCACAGATCTAGTCCATCTTTCTGCCAATGCAGAATTGTTCTTATAATATTTTTGGTGCTCTGTCCAGTCCTAGAAATGTCTCAAGTGCTGAAGCTTCCCCCACTTTTCTCTTGGGAGACTGTTTTGCCTTCTGATAGTCCTCACTGACAAGAAAGGTCTCCTAACATTGAGCCTGTTTTCTTTTTTTGTTCTGTTACTTCTAGTTACACCTCCATGTTACTGCTCCTCAAAGTCTTCGGTAGATGCAACTGTCTACATTTCAAAGGGAGCTTCACTCTTGTAAATGAGAGCAGAATTTGTCCCTCGTTCTTCACTCTTACTTATCTAGGGTGATTTTGAGTGATGAGCCCAAAAGGCCAGGCTATAGTGGGTTGTGTCTATTCTATGGTGGTAGAGGGTCTCTGCCAATACAGAAAATTTAACCTCCAAAGCCTATCACAGACTTGGGTTGTAATGTGATTCCTGGCTTTCAGCTAGCAGCAACTTTCTCTGGTTAGGCTGTCACGGGTGTTTTCCATTTCTATGTAGAACAGTTTGTTTTAGCCATTTTACCAACGGGCAGACCAAGGCACGGATCACTGGAGTGACTTGCCCGAAGCCAATGGCAGAGCAGTGTCTGCTGGTCAGCCACGCAGGGCAGCAATAGTCTTTGATCTGGGTTTGCACAACACCTGGTGCAGTGGGGTCTCAGGATTTGGTAGTGTTATATTTTCACTTACCTAAATGTTTTCTTTGAGAAGAGAATTGTTATCAGGTATATTAGTGACTAGTTTGTGGGTCAGAGTTAAGGTTAAATATACTTTAACCTTTAACGCATATACATTTTTTTGTACTTGACAAGAATGCATTTATTATATAGCCAGTGTCAAATTTGTAGGAGCCAGAAAATGAGTAGTTCCAGTTCATGGTGGGAGTTCTGTGAAAGATGGGGCCAGTGAAGACGCTGCTGTCACTTAGCTATGTCAATTATTATTTTACTCTAAGTCGTTTTAAGGGTAGGGTGCTGAATTGAGTCAGGAGACTTGGGTTCAGCTCTGCTGCTGAGCAGGTGTGACTTTGAGCAAGACACTTCCCTTCTCTAATCCACTCTTTCCTCTCCTACACTTTGTCTTGTCTTCTTAGATTGTAGGTTCTTCAGGGTAGGACTGTTTCTTACTATTGGCTTGTCTACACTTAAAATGATACATCCTCACGCAGGGGTTCTCAACCTGGGGGTTTGACCCTTCAGGGGTCATGTGGTTATTACATGGCAGGTCGTGAGCTGTCAGCCTCTACTCCAAACCCTGCTTTGCCTCCAGCATTTATAATGGTGTTAAATATATTAAAAAGTGTTTAAAATGTATAAGGGGGGATCGCACTTAAAGGCTCGCTGTGTGAAAGAGGTCACCGGTACAAGTCTGAGAACCCCTGGCCTAGTGCTCCAGTGTAGACACTACCCATGCTGATGGGACAGCTAGCGCTGTCTACACAAGGATTTAGGTCAGCTTTAGTTACACTGCTCGGGGTGTGGATTTTTCACACTCTGGACTGGTGAAGAAGTTATGCCAGCCTAATTTTCTAGAAGAGACCAGGCCTTAAGTGTCTGTACAACAGCATCTGGTTTAATGTAGCTCTGATCTTGATCTGAAATAACCCAGGAAGAAACCTTTCTCTCCTCTCCTTTCTGGAGACAACCAGGTGCACTGAATTGCTGAACTTGTGAAAAATTATGCAAGAAAGCCAAGTACGCCAGTCAAATAGCTGTAATTGATATACTAATACATCACAGAGGGTTGCTTCATGCCATTTTATGGCGCTTGTTCAGAGACCTTGTAACACTCTGTATTTAAGGAGAAATTGGGCAGTTAGAGGTAGTAAAAGATAGAAAGAGAAAAGAAGGTAAGAGGAGTCCAGTGTAAAGGAGAAATTAGGAGTAGTATGGGACCTCTTCACTGCTCCTCCTTCTGTTATTTCTTTCCCTTCTATCCTGATCCCATCTTTCATACCATAGGAGGACTGGACCGTTCTCCCCTGCACCTATCTTGACTCTTGAAAGACAGGCACATGTGTTATGCACCAGCCTTACAGCTGAGGTGTAAAAAATCCTCTTTCAAAGACCTGTATGTTTTTAGGGAGAGATCTTCAGAGGCATGAGGGACAGTGACGCTCCTAACTGACCCCCATTAACTTTCTATGGGACTTGGGTGGCTAACTGCCTTAGTGCTTTTCAAAAGGCCCACCCTAAATGATTGAAGGCAACTGCTTAGATGCCTTGTGGTATTCTAGTTCTAATTTCCATACGGGTGCCCTATAGTCTTTATGATCAGTCTAGGAAAGTGTCTCAGTGTGACACTGCAGTTCACCACTGATCACCGAGGGTTATTTCATACTGCGTAGTTTTATTCCTGCTTTCCTAGACTGTTTTAGCTTGTTGCTCTTCAGTGAAGCTTTGCTTGCTGCTATGTTGGTAATCCTATTATATTTTCCTGATTTATGACCAGGCACAATGTAGCATCTGTATGATGTACACTGTGGGAACAACGCAAAGTTGCTCTGCAACTAAGCTGGTTTACAATTATACTGAATCCTATTAAAATAAAACACGTAGCACATATATTACACAATAAGCCACAGCTATTTCATGGATCAAATTAAATTTCATTTGGGCAAATTACAACCTTCCTTACAATTGTGCCTTTGTGGAACCATTCCTTTTTCATAAAAGCAAACGTTTCTGGTGAACACTCTTGAAGTGTGCATTCCCCAAAATTGCATAGACAGTTGCTATTTTTTAGATGTATGTGGTTAATTATCTTTTCCCATTTAGGACAGATTCAAACACGAGAGCAGCAGCATCCTCCTATCCCATTCTTCGGACTGCTGGAATTTCTTATTCCTTTCCATTTTTTATTAGATTGGCTGTGGAAGTCAGCAGAAAAACCTTCTACTCATTAAAAAGCAGAAAAGCATTTCCCGGAATTCTTGAGGAAATATGATTCACTAAATCGCCCTCTAACAACTGCTTTGCTCACTCTGCTGCAAAACAAAGTAGCTGGGTGGATAGCGGTGCCTTGGAAGACGAAGGTCAAAAACAAATCTCTGGGAATGTGGATGCAGATCAGCTTGAACATAGAGAGCCATAAGCATCAGATGACAGGACTAAAAACATACCCAATGAATGGAGTGGAGAACTTGTTGGCTGGTAGTGAGTATGAAGAATGTTTATAGGCCCGAAAGAGAAATTATGGTTTGGGAATGGAGACAGTCTATAACCCAAGATTTCAGTGGTTCCTGGCCCTTCTTGTTTTTGTTTTTTGGCCATTAATTGCCTAGTGACAATCTCACACAGGGGATTCCCATTGACTATCCCTGTGGGTGTGGCACAGAGAAGATGCATTCCTATGTACTATGTCCTCAAGCACAACCTTCTGTCTTTATTCATTAATTTCAATCTTCAGGTAGATTCTTTCCTTAGCTCTGCTCAGAATAACTTACTAAATGTGACTCTTTAGTGGGCAAACAGGTTTGGATAAAATAAAAATAACCCAGACAACTCTTTGTGCGGCTTGAAAAAATGTTGCTTAACTGTTTTTCCTGCCTCTCTGTTTTCCGGTTTCAGTCTGGGCCAGAGGTAGAGCCACCAATTTTCTGTGAGAAAAGCTTTTCCCACATATTCTCAGCCAGGACCAGGAAATACAGGATATCTCACAAGTACAGGCTTCCTTGGGTGTTATCCAGCCCAATTTGTAGACCAATGAGATTTAGGTAAGCATCAGATGAGCATCCAAACATTTAATTTATTTAATGAACTAAATGGAACCTTTGCAACTCTTAAGCTCACACTTTTTAGTTGTCATTGCTCTTGGGGGAAGCGGGAATGATGCAAATGCATCTATTAACGTTTGACGCTGGCTCTTTACCAGGCAAAGCTAGTGTTCAGATTTTCCAACTCTCCCATTCTATACCATGGCAAAACATTTGCATCGTCTCATTTCTCCATGGCTGGAAGAAAAGTCGCCACAAAGCAGGGCACTGGAGGGCAGTGCAAGAAGGAAGGATGGGGATCTAGGTAGATCCTGGATGTGTGCTCACCAAGCTCCTGAAAGGTCTTTGAAACTTCTGAAAACTAAAGTTTTAGACAACTAGAAAAAGGGCCAAGTTTCAAAGTTCCGATCTGGATCTAGCATGACCCAGGGAACCTGAATCTTGCACCTTGGGGGTACGACACTCAGAGGTAGTGTCTTTCAGATAAGAGGGTTTCCTTTTTCTTAGTGCAAATTTATTTGGATAAAGTATTTGCTGCTTGTCTTAAATTGTAGTGGAGAGTTGCAATATACGGTTAGGACACGGCATTTCTCCCCAGAGGCGTTTACCCAGCAATAAGGGATGAAGTGACCCTTTCAATTCTTTTCACGTTTGCTGGTAATGCGCTCTGGAATGAAAGAGGATACATTAAAATAAGAGGATTACTTGACATAGACGAATGCTTAAATGAGGAATGGCTTTGATTTTTCTCAGTCAGTGAAGCTGGCCAGATCCTAGTCCCACCATTGTTTTCACCATACATCAAGAAGGAAGTAGCAGACCCAGGTTAGAGCACTACAGAGCAACCCTCAGAAGAGACAGGTATGTGGAGCATGGGATGTGTTTTCTTGCCTGCTGTTGCCAGTATTACACCTGTAGCACTGTTCTGGAAAGCAGTACTTTCACAAATGATGTGGCAGCCCCATTGCTTGTCATGGTTCTAATATGTCTTTATATGAGGCACTACTGCCTTCCAGAGAATAAACACTACTTTGGGAAATGACACCACAGCCAGAGTGTTTTGACATGGCTGTCCAGGGTATTGTGGGAATATGCCATAGGCCCTGGGGTGTAGCAGGTATTTTCTGCATGCCTCCTGTAGTTATTCCTTTATGTACATGCCTGTTTGTGTTTGAAGGTGTGCAATGGCCTCTACTGGTGCACATGTGCACAGGAGGCACCCGATCTGTGTCTCCACATGCTGCTTGATAATAGTGCAGTGTGTCTAGCCTGTAGGGCAACAGTATCACCATTGCATTGAGTCTGTTGCTTTGAGGAGTTGATTGAACATGATCCTAGGAGGCTGTGTACATTAATATTAACTGGGGAACTCGTCTCAGTTTTGATATTCTTCTTAAGCAGAGTTTTTTAAATCTGTTTAATCTTGACATCAGTCTGGGTTTACTGGTAAGCGCAGCTGGCTGAGTGAAAAAAAAATTGTGAATAAGTTATCTGCCAACTGCAGAAAAATAATTGTGATTACTTTATCTGACAGACAGGGTTCAACCTGGTAGATCTGAGTGGAGTAGAGGCATTTATTCCTGTACCTGCACATTATAAACTTCAGGATCAAGGCCAGAATACTCAAGACTACAAAGAATGGGTTGGGTTGGGGGAGACTCATTGTTCCTGTTTTTACAAATGAGAAATTGACAGAGACTAAGTGACATGGACCGAGTCACACAGGGAGTCTGGCACAGCTTGGAATTGAACTCAGATATCCTGAGTCTCAAGCTACTCTTGTGGCTAGGGCACTATGAATTTCTCATTATGAAGGTCTCTTTAATGATGTTTAGCTCTCAGCCCTAATTTATTCTGGGGGTTTAAATAACCCCAAAGCAAATCCAGGGGTTTGGTTTGGTCCTATATCTTTCTCTAAGGGGTATAACCAAGAAATCTAGATTGGCTTCATTACATGAGTGCACCAGGAGCTCCATGACTTGGTCTGCATAAGCTTGACTCTCTTGCTTCAACCCCTTCCCCCTCCTACTTGTCTGTCAAATGGTTTAACTTTTTTCCACTATATATTTTCCTCTCAAATGGCAGATTTCCCCTCCACCGACCCCCATTTATTCCCTAAAATACATCTTATTGTGGGCTGATCTAGCAGCTGAGGACTGGTTAACAGCTATGAAGTGCCTTGCTCCCGAGTCTGACGGTGGCCGTTCTTGTAAAGTTGTTTTTCCTCCATGGAATGTCAAGAATATTTTATGCTCCTTCTCCCCTGGTTCCTCCCCACACCAACCCCCTTTGTACACGTCAAACCACAAATAGAAAGCAGAGGGGGGAAGGCCACAGAATTCCTGATGCACGGAAAGCTTTTTCCAGTCTTCTTCCTGTCTCAGCATCTGAATCCTTGTAAAATCTGGAAATCGACACACTACAGGAGCATAGGGTGGCTACTTGGTGCTAATCAGTTATGGTTTCATGTATACAGCTTGTTGGGATACCAGCATAGGTCAGTAGCATCTGTCTGATCTGTATGAGAAATGCGTTCAACCAGCCGTTTTAACACTGCAGGTCAGGGCTTAGGAAGCAGGGACGACAGCGTCCTGTTAGCGGTCATTGCGGCAGTGTTTGGGACTACCTCCTCATGGAACCCTTCTGAAAGAATACACGGCATTTCACAAATCCCTCTGGGCACTATTGTCATACAGTCAAGAGCTATTACAATGCAGTCTCTGAAATCACATCTGCATTGGATTTATAGAGTTGTATTCAGTGGGACTATGGCCACAGGCAGTTGACTGGTAAGCTGCAAATGAAATTCATAGCATAAAATATAATTATTTGTTGGTGGTAGCTGTCTCAGTTACCCAGTGAACAGCACCTCTGACACTCTCTCTCCTCCACTCCCAGACACTTGGCTTTGGTCTCTCTGAAGGTGGAATTGTGACTCCCCACTCTGAGGTTGCAGGGCTGGGGAGACGGGGGAGAGCATGTGGGGCTATTTGCCTTGGGCCCCACAGGGGCTCCCACAAGAATATAGTACCCAGCAGTGCTTTTACAGACGGGGCGGCACGCCGGGTTTTTGGCGGCATTTTGGTGGCGGGTCCTTCAGTGCTGCCACTCACACCCAGAATGAGTGAAGGACCCGCCGCTGAAGACCTGGAGCGCCGCTGAGTGAGTAAAAATTAAAAAGGCACAAAATTGCTTTGCCCCAGGTCCCCGAACCCTCTGGGCGGCCCTGTTTGGCTGGGTCCTGGGTTACGTTCCCCTGTGATGAACTATGATTACTTCAGCAGCCCTGACTTCAATGGCTGTTTCCTCTCCCTCCAGGAGCAATAGTGGTGGTATCCACTTTAGAGTAAGGTGTTAATTTAGAACAAAAGCATTTAAGAGAAAACACATCTTAAAGCTATGAACCAGTGTTGCCTTTACTCATTCCTTTCCTGGAGTCCAGGCAGTGATAAGCCTTGGGGGGAAAACCCATCCTTTCAGACTCCTCTGTAGAGAAGCTCTTTGTCAGCCTGTCTCCTTAGGTTGACTCCTGCCCTCCTCTCCTCTCAAGGGCTTTTTAGCTGATGAGTGCTTTGGTCGCTGGCTTGCAGCCTGGCAAAATGAGGTTTGCATCTTCACTGGAGACAGATCCAGGCTCCTCAAAGCTGATAGCCTCTCCCACTGCCTTGTCATTGCCACCAGGTGTTTGTCTTGGAAGTTATGTATCTGGACCAATAGTGTTTGTTTTCCTGCTCGTTTTCCCTACAGCCTCCTATTAAGCTACAACAGCACAGTCCTATGGGAAAGTCGTATAACCCAACATACAATAACGTGCCCTGTACGAACCAGGTCACCTATGGGGTTAATAAAACAATTACACCTCAGTATTCTTAGGTTATTACATAGCAATTCTCTGGCTATCGCAGTAGTATTCATGACGCACTTTCCAGGCCTTCAAGAAAGAACTCACAGTCTGAGGAAGGCTAGACAATCAAGGTCAGTGCAAGGATATTTTGCACCCTAGGCGAAACTTCCATCGTGTGCCCTCCCTCCCTCTTCCTCTCCCCGCAGAGCATCGGCTATTATAAACTTTCAAAATACTTTCAAAAATACACCCCTTTTTAGTCACGTATACTTCCTTCCCTCATTCATTCATATCAAAATCTACCACATTTTATTCTACCTTTAGAATATCCTATTATTATTATTAAAATTTATAAAAATTAAAATGGCAGATACTCCATCATACAACTGACCATATCAATATGACAAATTTCAACAACCTACACACGCATATTTGCACATAAACATATACACTCGAATACTGAACGTACGCACACAATTGACACAAAGTATTAGAGAAGTGATGCAGCTATACTTGCCAGAGTCTTAGATCTGAAACAACTCAACAAAAATAGTTGGCCTCAGTTGACAACCTCCAAAAACTAGTAAACTTAGCATTATAAACAGCCTATCAGAACGGGTAACGGCTGCGCACGATGAGAAAAATGATGTCATTGCCACTTTGTACCACAGTGAAGCAGTACACTTATGCCTGCAACGCAAAGCTGGTGTAGGCTCTAGCAGTAATGTATGAGAGAACGACAAGTTAAAATGCAAGTTCAACGACGTTTCTCTTTTCTTTATTCATTCATTTTCCATCAATAGTGTAAAAAAAATTTTGGGGCATCACTTTTTGGTGCTCCCAAATCTTGGCGCCTTAGGCGGCTGCCTAGTTCACCTAGTGGTTACACTAGCCCTGCAAACAAGCAGGGGATGGTCAGGGAAGCAAACGAATGGGATTGTTCTCCATGTATGAGCAAGATGCACAGAACCGCCTAGAGTGAATCTCGTTGACTTGTCCTCAAACTTGAGGTTTTCCTGCCTCCTCAGGGAAGGCAAATGCTAGGGGAGGGGTTCTCCCTTCTGCTATGGCCCCCTTATGCTGCTACGGCAGCACAGGGGAGGGGAGACGCAAGCCCTGGATCAGACTTGGGTAGTAGGCCCCCGGTGCAGGAACTGAGTAAGACAGCCACCGGTTGTCTTGCGAGGTGCCTCCTGTGGTGTGTGTGCTGGGGTGGGGCTGTAGTGGATGTTGCTATGGCGATTCTGGGTAATACTCTCACACACAGACAGCCTGTGATGCTGCAGGTTAGGCAGGGTGGCATAGTCCAGAATGGAGAGGGTGTAAAGGTGGCTCCGAAAGTTCCCCGTGCCTAGGCTGTGAGCTTTGTGTTGCGCCTCTGAGAGGCGCAGCCCATCCCCTGTCCCTCACTGTCTAAATTGTCCTCAGCCCAAACGTTTCCGATGCTCTCGCGCTGGCATTGGAATGCATCCCACAGGCCTTGGGTCAGAGCAGTCAGCCGCCTGCCTCACACCCTTTCCAAAAAGCACAGGGGTTCATCTGCAGAAACCCTGGTAGCTAGCTATCCAGCACGAGTATCTCCAGCGCTTCCTACGAACAATGGAATACATATTGCACTCCTAGAAGGAGTCTCTTAATCCAAACAGAGGGATCTGCGACCTCATGCCACTGGGACCTCTTGAACAGGACCTTCAGCTCCCTGGCTAAGGTTAGCTCTTAACCCCCCCATGCCCTAAGCGCACACACACACACACAGGTAGTATAGCCATAAAACATGGAGCTTCCGAGGGAGTGAATGTAACGTTAGTAACTATTTGCATTGACTGCAGTTTCAATTGAGTTTTGTTGTTAGTGCGCTGTCCATGCCAGGCGAAATCATGTTCTGTCACCATGGCGATTCCCGTGATCTGCCGTTATTTCAGAGCAGAGAATGCAGGGAAAAGAAAATGGGAGCGGGGGAAGGGAGAGCGCCTGTAGATTCCAGGAAATTTAGACCCTGATCCCGAAGACAGGTAAATGCTTAACTCGCGTTGGATTACCTGGGTGCATACTGAAGCCTGTGCTTGTTTTTGCAGGATTTGGGTGTTGTGGTTTTTTTTAATCTCATTCTGCAGCATTGAATGGGAGAAGCTCTTGCACTGGAAGATGAGGAGATAATTCTCTCTGTCCATGGAATTTAAATACCATTACCATAGTCTGAGCGCCGAATGTTATCTTCACAACAGCCCTATGAGGTAGGGCAGTGCTATTATCCCTGGGTATCAGAGGCACAGAGACGTGACTTGTCCTAGGCCAAACAGGATATGAATGGCTGAGCAGGGACATGAGCCCAGGTCTCCTAAATTCTAGGCTTGTGCCCTAACCACTGGCCATCCCTTCTGCTCTAATTGTGTAGTCCAGCTGATTTGCTGAGTGGGTGCCATCTTCCTTCTGCCTGATGTCAAACGTAAATCATCCATGATTATTCCTGGTTTATTTCAGGCCTCTCTCCAAAATGTTGAGTATCTTCTACTTTTTGATGAACTTCTTAAAAAAACAAAAACCTCAAGGAAGGTGTTAGATCTTCGCACTGCACCACAAGAGTGGTGAGTTGTTATAAATCTGATTGACGGTATGTGTATCCAGAGGCATCAGTCAGACCTACCAATTCTCCTCCCATTCTTGTAAATGTTGAAGAAAACGACCCCCAACACCTAATGAGGGCTGAGGGCAAAGCGAAAACTCCGAGTTTCTGTTGGTTAATGCAGAACATCTGAAACCGTTTTCACCAAGCAGGCGCTGTGTGTCGTTTTGTGGCAGTGAGGTTACTTAACACTTCAGGGGATGCTGCTTTGGAGTGCAGAATTGAAACCACAATCCAGTGTACAAAGAACATACAATGATATCTCCTGGGAGAGGAATGCTTACCCTCCAAATCTAAAGCGGGGGGTGGGGACTACTCAGACTTCTGCAAACTGCTTCCCTTCCATTTATTTTTTTCTAAATAGTGTAACAAATAGACTGAACATCAAAATGCCGTTCGCTTCGTTATTGTATGCCAAGTTTGAACGCACAGGACTTAAAAGTACTCAGAGCCTACGCAGTGAACAGTTAATTATTACTGAAACGATGCATCTGAGTTAAACTCTTAAAGGACTGAAGAATTATGGAACTGTAATGAGGGAGACCCATTCTTGGCAAATACTTAAATCATTCAAATGCTGGGGAATTCAGCATGTTTTTCTTCTTCATCTTAACACATCATAAGCAAGCTGATGGTCCAGATCGCAGAATACGGGTTGAACAGTCCCATTTCTCTAAGGAACTGACATTATAGTCGAGTTGCCACTTAAGCATCAACCAACTGAAGCTATTTGAGCCCACTGTTTTAGAAATTACCAAGTGTTGACTTTTTAGATGACACTATTGACTGTGATCTGAAAGAGGTTTGCACCGGGGTTGGGTTCTTCTCCAACCCGAAGAGCGCCAGAAGTAGCACAAAATGGGAGTTGTACTGCCTTGTAATGTGCGGTTGTTGATCCCCCGTACTCCACTCTCTGTGTGTAGTGGAGGTCTCTTTGTGGTGTCTGTCAAGCTGGTCAAAAAGTAATTTACAAAAATTATGCAAAATGAGGTTTAGAAGAAAAGTAAACGTTCATGGGAAGTGCCCGGCTGTCCCTGAACACTTTCAGTTTTTTGTTGGAAAACCAAAAATTGAAAATTATTTTTGGGGGGGCTGGAAATTTTCACTTTTTTTTCAGATAAGTTTCTTTTCTACAGACCACTTCCCTGTCCGTTCTCCAGCCAGCTCTGTGTGGTTTGTCTCTTCTTAGAGCCTGGCCAGTCTGTGCACCACCTCCCTCCCTGGGCATGTCTACACTGCAGTTGGGAGCATGCCTCACAGTGCGGTTATACTTGCTCTAATTCCGTTTGAGCTAGCGTGCTAAGAAATAGCAGTGTGGATGTTGTGGCTTAGTAGGTGGCTTGGGCTACCAGCCTGCTGGACACCCTGAGTCCAGGCTTAGATGACTAGCCTGAACTGCCACCAGTTGTCTGAGCTATTTTTAGCTCACTAGTTTGAACAGAGCTAGCTTGAGTCTGTCTAGCTGAGCTGGGAGGCTTGTTCCCAGCTGCGGTGTAGATGCCCACTGTGGCTCTGAGTATCCATGTAGTTCCTTTTAGTCAACCATTATGATTCTTTCTCAGAGAATTGTGGGAGAACTTGTCTGTTGTGGGCGCACGGGGCAATTATGGGGAAGCACCAGAGGATCAAGCACTCGAGTTGTATGGCTTGTATCCTCATTCCTTGTGAGTTACCAGCCTGAATGCTAGATTCCCTTGAGCAATGCCTTGAAGCACTGATAAACTTGAGTGTGAGGGTTTTGTGTGCGGGAGGGAGAGAGGTTAGGGAATGCAAGAGGAAAAGAGTATAGACTAACGCTGCATTGAAGACACCCCGAGTGTTCTCCTGAGACAATATATCTTTGTCTCCTGACCCTTGATCTGCTGTGCCTCAGTTTCCCCTTCTGCCACAACACTGCCCAGGAGCTCAGAAGGACGAAAGTTGCTTTCTCTGTGCCCTTGACCCATACGCAGGTCATCTACACAGAGAGCGGAGTACGGAGGCTCAACAACCCCACACTACAAGGCAGTACAACTCCCAGCTTCCTGGAGACGACAGAGAGCTCTTTGCATTAACGCTAGCCCATAAAGAAAAGAAAAGTAGAAAAGTTAAGTAGAGCTGGTTGGGAAATGAAATCTGTCCTATGAGAAATTCCAAATTTTCTTTCATACTGCTTAAGGGGGAAATGTCAAAATTCTGAATATTTTGTTTTGGAAACATCAAAATGATTGAATCAAAATGTTTCATTTCAATATTGACATGATTATTTTTGATGTTAAAACTTTATCATATGAAATTTCATATAAAGTTGTCAGAACAAAATGAGAAAGCTGGAATGAAATATTCCATTTTGATTCAAAATATTTGTGAAATTTTTCCATCAGATGGTATAGAAATCAACATGCTCCTCTGCAACATTTGGACTGACAAAACAGAGCAGTCCCATTTAATTTTTTTGGCCTGCTCTGTAGTGTTAAGATAGTGGGCTTTTGTACAAGGTAGGTTGGTCACATCATATCTCTGTCCTTCTGCCTTTTGGAATTCCCATGTGGTGTATGCCTCCCAGAGAGAAATTTATTATAGTGTGGTAAGCAACTAGCTCTTTTATGGGTTTCCCGGTCTTTGAAGTGAAATTGTCTCAGATTGCAAAGAGATAATTGATCAGATATGTCAAAATGCACATTTGCTTTTATTTCAATGGATGCAGTCAACAGGAATTTCACCTGCCCCAAGTCCAGTTTTTGTAGTTGTCCCATTTTCCTATTATAAAGATGTTTTTAATCCCTATTGCTCAGAGTGAAGGATTTGCACAAACCCCAGGGGAAACAGATTGACCACATAAATATCCCAATTGTGCAAAGATGTACACCTGGGCATAGTTTGATTTAGATGAATAGTCACATTGAAGTCAATGGGACTGCTCACGTACACAGCTGTGCTGGTGTTTTGTCTTTGCAGGATCAGGGCCAAAAGTGCTGACAGAAGCAGAAAGTAAACAATCCCAAATAACATAGCTAGTTGGATCTTGTTTTGGCCCCATTATTTTCTGCCTGAGACACTTAAAAACCCGGTGCTAATGTACACAAATAATAGTGGAAGTCAAATGCACATACCAAACAGGATTGTTGATGGCTATTACATACATACACAGTGAATATAATGCAACAGATGTACACATACTCACATGCTGCTGTACTTGACCTACATGATTTTAAAGTGGACTTAATGGAAATCTATCCATGAAAAGTCCACCACTGCACTGGAATAGATTTAAAATAAAGCCCATATTCAAAAAAAATTCCCACTGACTTCGGTGAGAATTTTGCTTAAATAAGGACTTCATGACTGGACCCAAAGCTTTTAATGATGATTATGTTGCTGAGTCTGCTCATAATGGTAGCTGGTTGGCATAAAAACAAAGTGATGTTATTTGTGACAGGTAGCATGGGAGCCACGTGTGTGAAATTCATCACCAACTTTCCTTGCACTTTCATGCAGGGTTAATCCCAAGTGTATTACATATTGTGGTTAGTTATAAATGTAGGGCTTTTTTCTGCTGGCTAAAGCAGGTGGGCTAATGGTTCTGCATACTCCCCCTTAGCGTCCTCACAGTGACGCCTCTTTCAGCGAGATGCAGGTGGCTCAGCACTGACATCCGTAAGTCAGTATTTTCTTTTCAAATACCATTCCCTGTCTACTCCTGCAGAGAAGGGTTGCTTATCTTTTGAACTCCGAAAGACTGAGGCTTAACAGAGGGGAGCTGTGCAGTAACATATGGGCAGGACAGCTCCATCAGAGCTGTAGGTGGCCGAGTTGGCCTCATATGTGCTGCTATTAACTAAGATGTACCCTGAAATATCCTTATGCTGATACAAATTTGGAAGCAGCTCTGTGTTCTTCCCTGGTAAATCAAGTTACTGAAATCTTTGTGGGGTATCCCCTGACCCAACTGTGGAGAAGGTGTTTGGAACAATGTCCTTAATATCAAACTGCCTGTGGGTCCCAAAGAGATGGGGCCAAATTCTGTTCTCCATGTTTACACTGCTATAACTCAGAGCACAGTTTGGCTCAGTTGTGTCCTATAAGGGCAGCTGAAATGGGGTCCTCTGGAAGCCAGACTGGGTTGGCTCTAGATCGACTTCAAAGACTCACTTGCTGGAATACCGTAAGGTACTGGCTTGGTGTGTGAATGAGGGCTGTTGCTATCTAGGGGCTAGCTGACAAGGCAGATGAAGGAACTACCATTCCTAGCACCTACAAGAGTTCATTCTTGGATGTAGTGGTACAGGCCCGTTTAAAAGCTGAAGGAGAAGAGTTTTAATCCTGGTTCCTGATGTGGGTGGAAGAGATTTGCCTGGTAATTGGGGCTGTCGCTTGCAGAATGTGAATTTGTCACAATTCATTGTACAGCACAAGCTTTAGCCAAAGGTGGAATGGGCAAAGTCTTAGAGGTTCACCCACAACAAATGAGAGACATGAGATGATGAATTCATGCTCACATCAACATTGGGATGGAAGTGGTGAGGGCTTCCATTGGTCAGCGCTACAGGGAGAAGTAAACTGTGCCAAAGAAGAAAAAATGGCTGCAGAACAATCTGACAGGAAGGCAGTGTACATCAGGAGACCGTTGTCAGAGGAAAAAGAAATACCAACAAACCCGGTTCAAGAAGATGTGCTGGGACCCTGATTCTTTTTGGGGCCTCTCTCTAGGCACCATTATACAAATAATAAACACTTAAAAACCTCTAAGCTGTACATTTTCCAAATGTGAGCAATTCTCAGAGAGGGCTCGTGGTTATGAGCCCACTTTCTTCCTAGCTGGGAATCTGTTTCTTTGTGACAATGTCCCACTTAAACTTTATTAACTGCTAAATTTTCTATAATGAGTAATTTCCACAAAGTGCCTCTAACTGTGAATGCAGAGATCGGGGTTTTGTGTTCCATTAAAACTGAAGTGCCTGCTGCCTTTGCTTTCTTATTTTTATTCTTTGTCTTGCAAGAAATGTACTTGACCCTGTAAAATCCAAGCCCATTAGTGACTCCCACCCTTGCCCCAAGCATACGAAAAGAATAGTTGAGATAAGATCGTTTATACATTTTAAGTCAATTTTAGAATATTATTTCTGCCAAGACAGTGACCTCTTGTGGATTTTACAAAAGTCTTCTAATCTATTTTGTTTTATTTAGTCAAACTCTCATTTCAGACCTTTCCTTTGTCCCTTGCAATGCTGAAGTATCAGAAGATTTATTATTAAACAGAGGCTCCAGTATGATTTATAAAATTATAGCTGAAGTCTATTGCGTGCTGCTTACAAATTGCAAACCTATGCTGTGGGACATGAGCTTCAATGAGCAGTGGATATATTACACTGTAGGGAAAAAGAGAGTTTAAAACCAGCTGGCCAACTGTAACAGCTACAGCCTCTCTTCTTTTGATGAGAAGATGATCTACATCTGGGCTTAATACAAAACATGATGGATTGACACAGAGTTTCATAATATCTTATACAAACTGGATAACTTTCACTCGGTTTCCTAGAGCTGCCATTATAACTTTGAGTAGAGGGCTCCATTCCTATTCTCCTCTTGTTTCCTCACATGTCCTTTCATTGTATGGGCTGCTTATGTCTGAGGACTTTTTAAGATGCTGTGCCTCATTGCCCACCAACATCTAGAAAGGGGTCGGAGCTCATGCTATACAGATGGGCAGTAAGTCTGAGAGGTGGTAAGGCAACAGTACAGCACCATATGGGGGATCATCACTTTGGCTAAATCAGTTACCTGCAAATATGCACCAGATGTTAATGGGGAAGTGGGAACTGGAACATATTATCAGGAAGGGTGTGTCTCTTTCTAAAATGAAAGCTCTCCCCTGGAGACTACTCCTTTAGCTGCTACTTCTAGCTCTGCTGTTTAAGGGAAAATTACCTGCGAACCATATGCTCTTGCTATCGCTCTGAGCTCTGTGTGCATACTGAAGGACATACTTCAAGCTCCTTCCTTCCAGAGGAAGCATCACTGGGCTGGGTTCTCATCTGGTGTAAACTGGTGTAGCTCAACTGAAGTCTATGCAGACTTCAGGAAGTTTTTAGTCAGTAGAACTGTGCTCATTTCCACCAGGTGAGGATCTTGCCCAGAATCTTTAGCCTATCTGAAATTAAATTACTAGTTAAAGTTGGCCTAATGATTTGTAACAAATAATTCATTCAATGAATTTTGCCTCCTCCTCTTGTGGTGATTTTCTTGAATGAGCCTATTCAAAATGGAAAAACTTCCACAAATACAGATTCTCAGCCTGTAGCTTGTCTGTGAGCAGGTGACTTTGTATTTGATAGTTAAACTTTTTTGACTGGATACAGAGATCACATGACGCTCTTTCTACTTCTTGACTGGATGTGTGTAACTCTTAGGATCAGATTTCTAATGTGGTGACCTGGAATTTCAAAATTGGATTATTTTTTTTCTGCCGATATTGTGTAATTGACTGCCTTAAAATCGGCTGTTTGGGCGAATAGTCCTGCCAGGAAACTTGCTTCCTGAGAATAATTCAGCCAGTCCAAAGGAAGTGTGACCAGAAACTTTAAAGAAATACTTTGTAAATATTCATTTGAAGTCTCCAACCAGTTCCACCCCTTGCAAATAATTGTTCTAAATGGAATTCCCCTTTTCTCCTCTAAGCTTTCCTGGGACATCGATTTGGTACCTTACATGCAGCAGGCTCTTTGAAATGGAGTGAGTTGCAGACGGGTCAACCTGATCTGTGTAAGAGAGGCTCTGTGATACTTCTGTCATTAAGACACGTAGGAGTTAACACTGTCAGGCACTTAGAATGGATAAATTTATTGAGAACCAATAAGATGACAGAATTTCCAGTAAACTGTCAAGGCTTTCATGTACCTTGAAGAGATGCAGATAGTGAGACAGGCAGTTGATCATATTTTGGGTCTAATAGGCTCCTTTCCTCTTAAAGGGCTTTTATAGACGTCCCCACTAAGTACTAGAACTGCCATTTTACAGATGGAGTGGCTACAGCAGTGTTTGCCTTATCCTAGGCAAACGTGAAGGTGGGATTAGAATTCTGGGGTGTCTGAGTGTTAGTCATGTACTCCCACCAGTAGACAATGCCTCCCACTAAGAGCAAATATATTTCGTTTTAATGTATTTCATGGTTGGGATGTTGGGAAGCACTCAGCGGTAGCATCATAACTTCCTCCCATTGCAGTCAGTAGTAAAGTTCCCACTAATTTCCATAGGAGCAGGGCTAGGCTGACATTGAGAGCTATTGAAAGCTCCAAAGACAGTTGCACCAATCGAAACAAAATCCAGAAGAAAGGCAAGTAAAACACAAGATCTGGACACTTGCTTTGGTTTGGATAAGCTCCCAAAGTATAGATGCTTATCCAGGCTTTAATGAATTCAACTCCTTGAGCAGGGGTTTGCTTCCTTAGTAAACTGAAATCTACTCCCACCCTGCTGCGTATCATCAGTCATGCAAGAAGGTCACTAAATATTTTGCTGCCCTAAGCCAGCACCTGTTCTACCCTTGTGGGAGCCCATGCCAGAGATGAGGAGATTGGTGCTAGGAGGATTGTAGCATTGCCAGTATCCACTTAGGAACTTGAAATGCTTTCTAAACATGTTGTGTCCGCAGACCTTCCAGCACTCCTAATGCTTCACCAGGCTGATGGCACTGTCTGGGAGCCAGTGTTCAAAGTTCCCCCTGCAACAGTTCAGTCCAAATGACTGCAATACTAAGTGTGGATGGCCACCAAAGCGATGGCAGCTATACAGCTTCAGCTGAGTCCCCCCAGCATGTTATCTGCCAGTGTTTGAGAATTTCCATCCCAGGAAGCCCTGCACTAATCTCAGTAGGAGTTTTGCTGGAGTAAGGACTAGAAAATGGAGAATTTAGCCTACAAGTTGGACAGAGGAGGAAATATTTACCATTCAGTCCTGGAGCTGTGATATTGCGGGGTTCAAAGTGTTTTGAGTTTGTCCATTAGAAGCCCAGATGCTCTAACACTATTGTGCTGATTCACATAGCTTGCTTCTCCCTGCAATGTGGATTTAGTGTCTAATCCAGGGGTCTCAAACATGTGGCATTATGTCCTGTGGCCTGCCAAGCCCGCTCCCTCCTCTCCCTCTCCCCCACAGTGTGCCGTATCCCCACTCCTCTGCTTACCTCCAGGTGCTTCCCGCTGACAAACAGATGTTTGGCTGTGCTTAGCGCTTTCCAGGAGGGCCGGGGCAAGGGAGGAGTGGAGAGCCACATGCTCTAGGGAAGAGGTGGTGGCAGGGGCAAGGATTTGGGGATGGGGTTGGAATGGGGGTGCGGCAGTTTTTACTTGTGCTGTATAATAGACTGTGACAAATTAGGCTCTGCAACTAACAGTCCCAGCTACTGGGCAAATCTCTTCCACTCATGTCGGGAACAGGGATTAAAACTCTGCTTCTTCAGCACTTAAACGGGTCTGTACCACTGCAGCTGAAAGAGAATTCCTTGGTAGCTTCTAGGAGTGGTAGTTCCTTCATCTGCCTTGTGGGCCAGCCCCAAGATAGCAACAGCCCTCACTCACACGCCAAGCCAGTACCTTACAGTATTCCAGCAGGCGAGTCTTTGAAGTCGATCTAGAGCCAACCCAGTCTGGCTTCCAGAGGACCCCATTTCAGCTGCCCTTGTAGGACACAACTGGACCAAACTGTGCTTTGAGTTATAGCAGTGTAAATGTGGGAAGCAGAGTTTGGCCCCGTCTCTTTGGAACACCCAGGCAGTTTGGCTCCTAAGGACGGTGTTCCAAACAGGATGGAGAGTAAACTCTAAATGTCTGGAACACCACGAATCCTGGCTAAGACTCATTGTTCTCATGAGGTTATGAAATACTGACATGGATTTCTGAGATATTAATTAGGGATGGGCAAACTGGAAGGGAGAAAAAAAGAAATCCCCTTGCACTCTTCCTGGGGTTAGAGCAAGGTCAGTTAACTTTCCCCCCAGTTGCATTTTGTGCAGCAGTCCACCTTTAGGTTCCAGCAGGGATTGAAAGGAGAAGTGCTAAAACACTGTGGAAGGCTGTAGTTCTATTCACAGCATTTCCAGACCAACTCAGGGCAGGATGGTAACCCAAACCTCCTGTGGGAGTGCCTATTCTTGTGCGATTTCCAGCTCCCTTTTCGGACTCAGGAGCCTGGAAGAAGATCATAGATTAGGTGTGCAATCAAAACTTTAGATGCTTCCCTGAACCTCCAAACTGTTTGAGATTCATTTGTCTCATTTAATACATCTGCTTTGTACAGCATCTCTCCTTCAAAGACCCGAAAACAAGTAAATATTATGCTCCCCATCCTCCATTTGACAGATGGAGGAACCCCACTTCATAGGGGGCAAGTAACATTCCTAAGGTCTCACATTGAGTCAGTAGCAGAGTTGGGAACAGGCTCCAGGAATCCCATCTCCCAGTGCTTGTCTCTAACAGCCTCAGTGTAGCTGTACGTAGAGCCCATATGGATATCACAGGGGCAAACAGTGTTCTTTGTCTTTTGTGTATAAATGTAGTGTGCCCATTCTGACAGGTACACAGAGAAATTGGTTCCCACTTTAAAACCTGCAGTAAGGTTGCCTGCTCCTCCTCTAGGCAGCTTTCAGTTGTCATTTACTACCTTAAAGTATTCCTGGTTGCCAGTACAATTCTGTTTAACTTCAAGAACACAGGCCAAGTTCTTCTGGTCCCAGGTTTACGCTGGTTTCTGGCATAGGTCCCTGGGGGTGGAAAATATTGCCAACTCAGGAAGAGGAATTGTCATTATTGCCCCCCCAAAATACTGGGAATTGGGTACTAGCAGGGAAAGTAGGTGGCCCTGTTGGTGGTTTCTGCTCGTTCGGTACTTCCCCTGATGAGTCTTTGCTGGTGATGCTTCTGTGGAGCCTTGGCTCCATATGAACACTGCCCCTTCCAAGCAGTAATCCTAAGAGAGAATCCACCATCTGCTGGGGTGGATTTCATTTGGATTACCAGCCTGGCACAGGGAGGTGAACTGGCAACAGCGTATGCCTAGGAACCTGGTCCCACCCCTTGAGAAATCTGTGAGGCCAATGAAGGCTGCTTCCATTAGTTACACAGTGGTTGGTGCGATATGAACATCAGATAAGTTCTATATGGATGATCACATGGTATTACCCCTGCAGCATGGATACTTTCTTTTACAGAGCTTGTTCCTCATTTGATAAACTCCCTTCTTTTGGAGTTTCTAGGTTTAGCAGCCAGATAAATGCACATAACACAAATTTTACTGGAAGTCTGGAAAAAATGTTTACTGATAGGAAACCTGGAGAAAACAAACTGGGAAGTGACATTCTGCATCTTGAATGGAGTGGGAGCCAAGAATTTCTGGTTTCTAACCTTGCCTGTATTCTATTAACTCTGCTACTGGCTTTGGCCCAGTCATTTCCTCTCTCTGAATGTGAAATAGGGATAATGCTACTTAATTTGGATTAACTAGTTAAATATTTATAATAGAAGGTGGCAGGAGCCGTGCAGGTGCGTTGAGTATAATTATTGGAGGTGGTGTTTGTTAACACAAGAGCTGCCCTGAGTTTGTCGCTCACGCTGCAAATAGACCTAAACCACAAGTCTGGTTCTGCCTTGAACCAAAAGCAGAAGTTCTAAAATTCCCCTAGAATGGCCACCCTGGGTGAAACTCCAAGCCTTACAAGAAGCCAGGAAGAAGTAGGAAATTCTCAAAGAAGCCTGTTGTGGTGATACAATATTTCAGTCCAATTTTACTCATGAGGCCTGGGTAGCTGAGGTGAATTTTCCTTCCACATGGGAATGTTTGGGTACCTGCATCCAAACGTCATCTCTGTGCCTTTTTTGAGGTTCACCGTAGCTTGGGCATTTATTCAATGAGACCGTGGAGTTAATGTTGCCTTGAAGAACTTCTGCGATGCAGCACCTGGGCCAAATTCAGAAGTTGGTGTAACTTGCACCTTCATCCAGTCCCCTCAGTACTAGGACACTAATTCAGACTCACTTCTCCATGGTTGGATGTTACCTCTGAATTTCGCCAACTTAATATAGGAAAGTCTAATATGGGTGAAAAATGATGTAGCATGATAGATAATTTACACCAGTTTACTCGTCTCGGAATGTGGCACTCACTCCATCTTTGCCCACATCACCAGAAATCTAGATTCCTCCAACAGAGGGAAGACCTCAGCGGGAGAAATTTGTGGCTATCTGGTGGGCTTGTCATGCTTCCTGCAGTTCTGCGAGCTGAATGGCTGCTGCAGTCAGCATGCGCCCATTGAGCAGCTCAGCACTGTTGGTCTTTCCTTTTCCCTCCTTTAGGTTTTGTGGCAAACAGAATCTCAGGGAGTCCCATCATTCCCAAAAGAGGGTGAAACGGGAATTTTTGCTTGCTCATTTGTTTTTCTCCATCTGGTTTTCATTTGTTGTCCCCCATAATTGTTTGAGCCCTGAATTCAGTAGTTCCTCCACTTAGGCTGGGAAAGGGGCCTTCTGCTGTAGATGGGCTTCTTCCCGCCCATCTTCTGGCACTTCAGTAGGTGTTTTCTCCATCTTCAGTTCCAGATTAGGAATGACTTTCAGAGCCAGGGGACTGCAGTAGTAATTAACCTAGCTCCATCACTTAACAGCTTGTTCAAAATTATAGTCCTGCTGCAGGGCTGAAGAGGTGATTGTGTTAATACTGTATTAATAGCAGAAAATGAGTATCTGTAAATCTAGCGCAGCAAACTGTGGCTGAATATATCTGACTGTCAGGCATCTAAGCCAAGGGAATGCCTATCACGTCTGAACAACACAACTGAAGATGCAGAAAACAAACCAACAGGTCAGAATTTCTGTTTTCCTGTCTACTGGATCCAACTAATTGAAAGTACATTTTCATCCAAGAATCTTTCTGGTATTACTGTTTTATTACTAACCAGATCAAAGCTGATAGGAAAGAAGTCAGAACCTTAAACCTACTCATTGGTTTTGCTTTTTTTTTTTTTGTTTTGTTTTGTTTCTTCAACTAAGCAGCAATGGGACATGTTTCTAATTTTGTGTGTTAGCTAAATTGGGCTGGTTCTGAGAAACAAAGGCAAGATTGCAGTCAGAAAAGCTCTGTCATCTTTGCTGTCTATCAGTTCATGTCAGTCCATGTATGTACATAACTTGTTCTAGTAACTCATCTTTTAATAAAAGGATACCCACAGAGGTGTTTCAGTTAATTTATGCAGTTACATCATATATGAAGTAACAACTTATCCTAAAGTATATCTTTTAGATGAAAAACTCTGGCTATATTAGTTCTTTCTCTACTGTACTAACATGATGGCTGCTACTAGGCCCTTTCCCCATCCTGCAATTGCACCTCTCTAAGCATCCACTAAATCCTTAGACTTATGCACGTGGCTGTTTTTTCATGTTACACATGGCATATAAATTAGCCGAGGTAAACCTGAATTAACTGTGTGTAGTTTGTCCTGTATTTATCAAACCCAGTATGGAATTTCATTTTAAGATCTATTTTCCATTGTAAACTTAAAATTCTTTCCGTAAAATGCAGAAATATGGCATTTTGGTATATTTACAAGTATAAAGACTTGTGAATAGTATGAGACACACATAAGCATAGGGTATATGTTACTTATAATTCAGGGTATATATTACTTATAATGCACAGGTCAGATTCAAGCCTGGAGTCAACAAGTCCAATTTCCAATGAAATCATTGGAGAGTGAGCCAGCTTACACCAGAGCCAAATGTGTTCTGTGCCCAGTTAAAGGGATACTTAGGCAAAGATATGTACTTTAGAGTGTTAGTAATGAAACCCTCAACCCTGGGTGAATAAATACAACCGAAGAAATGATTCAACAAAACCAGGAGAAACAGAAAGCAGATCTTTGCAAACTCTCCTTGTTTGCTATTGAAATGGCCACACTTCCCCTTCTCAGACTTGTCTGATGGTACTAACAGTAACACTAGTTTATGGCAGTGAATGTTTTATTCTTTCCATCCTGTAGTGGGGCAGTCACCATGCTGCAGGATGGAAAGGGTGCTAGAGGAGTTAGAGTACAGAGACGGGTCTTACTACAACTTTACAAAGGTATCATAACTTTGTAAACTTACTACAACTTTACAAAGGTATCCATTTCAAAAGGTATTTTTTTCTCCTACTGATAATGGCCCATCCAAATTAAACAGCCTCTTAGAATTGGTATGCTAATGTACAACTTCTTTTTGCTTTCTGTGTATATAAATCCATCTTACTTCTGTTCCATTCTATGCATAAGATGAAGTGGGCTATAGCCCACGTAAGCTTATGCTGAAATAAACTGGTTAGTCTCTAAGGTGCTACAAAGTCTTCCTTGTCTTATTAAAGGTATCATAAGCACCTCCATCCCAGAAACAGCCATCATGGTGTGCTGGAGTTTGGTAGGGCCCCTGATTGGTAGCTGTGGACATAACCATTTGTGGTCCAGGAGAGCTTCCTCCAGGTCTAAGTGGCCCTTTTTGCTTGGAGGCAGCATCTGTTGTGAGTGGCGAGAGCTGGGGTCCATAGTCACAAGACAGGAGTCGGGAGTTGACTGAGTCAGAATACTGGGAGGCCAGAAACAAGAGCCAAAGTGCAGATCAGAACCATGAGTTGTGAGCCAGAGCCAGGCTAGATCAGGATACCAAAGGGTCAGAGATAGGAGACAACCTGGAGGTTGGGAACCACACATCAGATGCTAGGGCAGCAAGAATGAGGAAGGGGAGCCGGAAGCATGAGGCACACAGTCCAGAGGAGGGTAGAGCCCAGCTGTTCAGACAGCTTCCTGTTCTTGATGCCGGCTTTAGTAGGGCCAGTGAGTTGATCCGACACCCTGGGACTCCACCAGTCAGGCCTCAGGGGCAGAGCTTCATGGGTCCCAGGTAAACTATGGGCAGCAGGCTGCCAGTTGGAGTGTGACTGCTCCTTGTGGGCTCAGGTTTGAGAGCTGAGAGTTGTGACAGGCAGATTATGCCCGCTCCATGTGCGGGTGTATGGGGAGAATGGGCTGTCTTCCCAGTGATACATCCACACCCGGGTGGGCAGCTATACACTTATGAGTGATTTATAAGGCCTGGAAAAAAGTGCCCTCCATAAACCCTGTTGGCTGATGTTATCAGTATAAGTAACCATCTCTTTTATTCTAAACACTTCCAGTCCTGCCACTTCTGTACAATGTGGATGTAATTGATGTCTTAGATTGCAAGCTATTTGGGAGGGGGACAATATCTTCCTTCATGTATCTTTGCAGTCCTCAGGACAACAAAGCCCCAATCCCAACTGGAATTCCTAGGGGTGATTCTAATATAAAGAGTAAGTAAGCGTTAAAGCTACGTTTTAGTCACTGGTATTTTTCGTAAACATCATGGACAGGTCATGGGCAGTAAACAAAAATTCATGGCCAGTGACCTGTCCATGATTTGTACTATATATGCCTGACTAAAAATCCACTCTGGGGTAGGGGATGGCCTGGGGCCACCGCGGACAGTCCCAGGCTGGTTGCACCAGCTGCTGCAGAAGTCTCTGACTCCATGACCTCTGGTGAAAGATTCACCACCTTAGTAATTGTAATTTGGTGCCACCTGAGTTCACCTGTTACCAATGAGATTGCAGCATTTCTAATCAGTTTGCTGAGGGATGCAGATAAAATGCTGTTGGAAAGAATGACTGTTACACTGGCATAAATTACATATGTTTAAACTGAACAGCAATTGGTAGGTTCTTACTGAAGATGAACATTAGCAAGACTGTTTTTGCACCAGGAAAGGGTTTTTTTAAATGACCCATATTGGCTTTGTTACAACTTTATTGTAAACGTTGTGACACTTATTCAAATGCTATTTTATTAGCAAACAGTCCCCTAAGTGCTATTCCAGATAAACCCATTTGTATTGTCTATAGGTCATCAGACCATAGATCACCACATGGACAGTATGTGCATTGCTCCAAGAACAGATTTGCAACCCTTAAAATTATAAACATGCGTTTCTGAGGATTTATAACTAGGCTGTAAACATTAGCTTCAGGGTGAAACTTGGCAGCTGTAGGCTATGCTGTGGACTATGCTACGCATTAATAAAAGCAATTATTTGGCACAAATCTCCTTGTCTAATCATGTGAGTACCAGTGTAAAAATATATAATTGTTCAGAAGTTTTGTCTTTGTCTGGACAATGGTTTCTTTTTTACATCATCATATTTGGTGGTTTAATCCATAATATGGATTGAATTGCTTTTATAAATTGTATTCAAGTTTTTTAAAAGTCTAAGCTATCAAACTTTTAAAAAATCATTTTAAACTTAAGCCAACACTCAGCCTAACCTGATTCAGTGCTCTGGACAGCTGGGAAATGAATCTTTTTCCCTTGGAAAATTGTCAACAGAAATGGAAAATAGTATTGATTGTTGCTTTTCGTTGAAGTTGTTTCCACTGAAAAAGCTGAAAACTCCACCCCCCCAAAAAGTTCAGCTTTTTGCATTTGTTTTTTAGTGGAAATCCTAATGTTCTGATAAAAATGGAAATTTTCACACACAAACTAATCCAAAAGCATTTTTTTATTGAGAAAACGTTTCAATGGGGAAAAAAATCATTCCTATCTGTCCAGTACCTTCCAGCATTTAATCAATCAAATTATGATCTTGGCTTCATTTGACTTCAGTGGCCCCACACTGATTCACACTAGCCATCTAAGCTTCAGGCCTCTACATTAGGCCTTGACCCCACTCCCATTGAAGTCATTGGTGATTTTACCACTTTCTACAATGGGAACAGTGTTGGTCCCTTGGACAGCTAATGAGGATGTCATGTTTTGAGGTATAATAAGACCACAAGCTAAATGATCTTCAGTCAAACACGTAAAATGATTCAACAAATACATAGTTTGTGCTACAGGAGGGCCAGGGGAGATATATAAGCTCAAGGCTAATTAAGGTGTGGCTCCCTGTAGACTAGGGAGGGTTGTGACAGGTTAATTGGAGCACCTGTAGTCAGTTAAGGCATTGTCAGGAACCTAATAAACCCCCCTGCTCCAGGCAGTCATGGGGTGCGAGGAAGGAGTGGGGACTAGAGTTTGGAGGTGTGTTCCTGAAGAATTGAAAGACCAGAGAACAGGAAGAAGGGAGACCCTGCTCCGGCAGGGCAAAGAGACTCCCTCCTTCAGCATCCAGGACTGAGGATAACCCTGTCCAAGGGGGAAGAAGGTAAAAAAACTCACAGGGGTTGAGAGGGATTGGGCTCAGAGTGAGGAGCATACCCAGGCCCTTCCCCTGCTTCCCTCCTCTACCACCTTTCCGGGCCACTAGTTGAGCCCTTGGGGCCCCTAGAGCAGGGGCAAAGAGTGGCGTCTTAGCCCCCCTACCAAGAAAAGCGTGGGACCCTTTTCCTTAACTTTTGTTTTAAACCTGCTCTTTATTAATTTCATCGGGTGACCTCTGGTACTTGCGTTATATGAAGAGATAAATAACACTTCCCTATTCACTTTCTCCACGTCATGGATGATTTTATAGACCATCATTCCCCGCCCCCGTCATCTCTGGTCTGGAGAGATCAGTGGAGCTCTGTGGGTGTTGGGCAAGTCACTTGACCCTTCTGGTTCATTTCCCCCATTTGTGCAAAGGGGATAATCCTCCCACGCCCTGTGGGAGGAAGGCAGTTGAGTATTAATGAGCAATTAAGTGCTGTGACTGTGTTAAACACTCAATACTGGTGAAATGTCAGAACTCGTAAGGCTCCTGATCCAAAGCGTACTGAGGCTGATGACTTCGGTGAGCTTTGGATCCAGCACTGATTGCACTGGACACAATCCTGCAAGTGCTTACTGCTGTGCCTACTGCTTATTGCCCAGCGGTTACCCCACTGAATTTAACGTTAGTAAGAGTTTGCAGAATTGGGTCCAGTATTTGATCACTGCTGCTCATGGAGTCAGAGCTACGCATACTGTGTCCTAAAGTGCCCTGTTGTATTTTACTTCATCGGTTCTTCCCTCCCAAGTCTCATTCACCTCTCATTGCTTGTCTTTTAGACAAGTTCTATGGTGAGGGGATTGTCATTTTGTTTGTGTTGTGCCTAGAACAACGTGGCTGAGGTTTCTAGAAACTGTCCAACACAAATGTTTAAAAATAATTGTAACCTATTTCTGCATCGCACTGCAGAAATGTGGGGCTCAGCCCTGTAAACCTCCTGAGAGATTCCCTAATCAAACACTCCATTGTTTTTCTAGGCTCCATTTCTTAGGATAGACTTAAGATTTTTTAAAATTATCTGCCTATGTAGTCAGAAAACCACATTCCAACTTTTGAAAGGTCACCAAGAACTTTAGAACTTCACCGGAGACTCTGTATTGTTTCTAGCAGTGCCCTAGAAGGCTGTGGAAAACAAAACCAAAGAACCTCTCCACCTTTGCTGATCACTGTCTTTTAATATGTAATACTTAATACTTTTCTGTAAACATCACCTGGACACCACTATATAACAGCCATAAATGTTTTCCCATAAATAGGTTAGAGACTTCTACTAGCCCAAGCCTCTCCCTATGCTATTAAACCAACCACTCCCAATACAGTAGAAAAATCTGTACTCCTCTGCAAATTGCAAGTGTTCATGAATTTATCCTTTCTATGGGCCTGATTCCAATCCTCACATGAGTAGTTGTCACTTGTGTGAGTAGCCACTGAAGTGAATGGAATTGCTTCCATGAGTCAGCCCCAGGTTAATGGAGATGTCTTGAAACACACATTGGTGGGGAGGAAATGGGCGTGGGACTTCTACCTCTTTCATTAATTCGTTGTGCAAATGTAGGCCAAGTATTTTGTTCCCTGGTGCCTTGTTTTTCCTCTCCTTGTAAACAGAACAAAAGTTTAAAATCTGAGAACCTAAAGTTAGACTCCAGAATTTGTTTGACATGCCTAAATATGGACTGGCGGGATTAACCTTAAGAACCCACATTTGTGGTCACAATATTTAATACCCTCAGTTGGGTGTTGAGGGTTGTTTAATTATTGGTACCCCCAGCCCCGAAGATCCTCAGAACAAAGGTGCTGTGTGTTGCTATTATAAACTCTCTCTGCTAGTAGTGCTTGTTGAAATTGATCGTACTTATAACTGTTGATTACATTGTACTTACTTTTCTACTGCAGCCATCAGTTATATTATCTGAAGTGCACTATGAATGATTTGCAATGTTGAACTGGTTGAGTTAATTGGCACTAACAATGTTGTACTATTAGGTGTGCCATAATGTAACAATCTCCATTTTCTTATATTTATTCTGTACTACTGAGCAAACGCAAAGATAAAAGAAGGTGGATTTAGTACTCTTAGCACTTCTCTATTTTGCACTCAAACCAAGTTGTATTATTTTCTTTTCTGCGGGTTCAGGCCTAAAAGCAGCTCAGGTATGTGCAAGTTTAAACAAGACAAACCAGGGCCTCATTAAAAATTACTCTCTCCTGGATAATATTCAACACAGGATTAATGGTAAAGTGAATGATGTCATCTCTTAAGCTCCTGTGACCCTTTGCACTTATTTAGCATGCTGTTGAAATGAAATGTTTGTTACATGGCGAAGTTCTCATGCTGGAAAAAACGCATGCTACTGCGTTTAGGGAAACCTAAGATGACTATATTAAGAGCAATGTGAAGAATAATTAATTAGATATTAATTAATAGATATTAATCTGCAGAACCTTCTTTTTGTCAGTGCTGTTAAATGAGAAGTACTTTGCCTTTGAGCTATGCCAGCATTCCATTTGCCTCTGCCTAGCACTTTCCAGCACATACCAAATGGCTTGTTGTCAGTCTGTAGGCTACCAACAGAAGCTACACTAAGTTACCTGTGCAGAGAGAGGGGCTCAGACTGGCTCCTCTCCACGGCCTAACAAGTTAATGCTTCAGCAGTTCCCCAGCAGTCAGAATAACTCATCTATGCCTTGACATTTTTTTGAACCAAGCTGTCTATTTTTGAGGCTAGGTTCAATTTTTCAGGCGTTGGACCGGGATCTAATTTAACTCCATGGGGTTTTACATGGATGTGATTCCAGTGATGTTGGAATTACTGATGATTTACCCTAGGCCATAACCAGGATCTGTTCTAGCACCTGTGCTGTTCAAAATATTCATAAATGATCTGGAAAAAGGGAGTGAACAGCCATGTGACAAAATGTACAGACAAAACCTAATTACTCAGTAGTTAAGTCCAAAGCTGACTGAGTTGAGTTACCAAGGGGTGTCTCAAAACGAATTGACTGGGTAACAAAATGACAGATGATATTCAATGTTAAGTACATAATAATGCACGTATGTATACTTGAGATTGTTTTCCAAAGTGATGGGGTCTAAATTAGCTGATTCTACTCAAGAAAGAGATCATAGCATCTTTGTGGATAGTTTGCTGAAAACCCCTTGTGCATAGTCAGTCAAAAAAAGTAAACAATCCTAAAAACCATTAGGAAAGTGATAGATAACAAAACCAAAAATAACATAATCCCACTACATAAATCCATGGTACACCAATACCTTAAACGCTGTATGCGATTCTGAGTGCCCCATTTCAAAAAAGACATGAGAACTAGAAAAAGTACAGAGGAAGCAGCAAAAATTATTAAGGGGATGGAACATCCTCCCCAGGAGGAGAATGGCACTGTTTGTCTTGGAAAAGAGATGACGGGGGCAGGGAATGATGGTCTATAAAATCATGCATGATGTGGAGAAAGTGAATAGGGAAGTGTTATTTATCCCTTCATATAATACAAGAACCAGAGGTCACCCAATTAAATTAATAGGCAACAGGTTTAAAACAAACTTAAGGAAGTACTTCACATGATGCACAGTTACCCATGGAATGTGTTGCTGAGGATGTTGTGAAGGCTAAAATTATAACTGGGTTTTAAAAAGAATTCGATAAATCCATGGAGGACAGGTCCATCAGTGGCTATTAGCCAAGATGATCAGGGATGCAATATCATGATCTAGGTGTCCCTAAACCTCTGACTGCCAGAAGCTAGACCTGGATGGCAAGGGATGAATCACTCGATAATTGCCCTGTTCTGTTTGTTCTCTGTGAAGCACTGGGCATCAGCCATTGTCGAAAGACCAGATACTGGGCTTGACTGACCTAAAAGGCTGACCATGTATGGCCATTTTTATGTTCTTTTGTTAACCAGGTCCTATGTCATGCTCTGGGATGAGTGAAAGTGCCAAGAAGTTTGTGCTTCACGTTGGCCTCGGTGCAGTGCTGTACATGCAGCCTTTCATTCTTGCGTTTTACCCTTAGCTCTGTCTTCCAAATAGAGCGGTTATTCAGCACAAACTAGACTGTGAAACCTGAACTCGGCTCGGTGAACACTTACTGACCTGTCGGAGCACTGTTCAAATGCTCACCAACAGCCAGAAGGGTTTGCAGCCCAGCCCAATGTCTATCAGATGCCACCGGGATTAAATTGTAGTGAAAGTTGGCACAATTAAATCAATTAGTCATTCCAGATTAAGGACAAATCTAATAAATTGCGTGTGCAATAATAATTGTATAGCAACCTTTGTCTTGATGTTTATAAACAATTGATTGCACAACATCAGTTAACTAATTTACACAACGTCCCTGGGGCTAGGTAACTGGCCTGGCTCTGTCACTACCTTGTTGTGTGACTGAGAGGCAAGACTGATAGCCAAGGACCTGTTTCTGTTGTCACACCAGTTGTTAATCTCCTATTGCAATTAACCATGGGAGAACTCTAAGATCTAAGATGCAGCCGCCGGAGCCCCGCCGCTGCTACCCTAGGGCTCCGGGGGCTATTTAATGGATCCACGGTTCCCCTGCTTCTACTGCCCCTGCCCTGGGGTAACAGCGGTGGGGCTCCCATCCACTGCTGGGAGCTCCAGGCCCTTTAAATTGCTGCCTGGGGAAACCGGGCCACCCCGGTACGGTGCACCGGCTCTTGCCGATATGCCGTAGTGACTTATTTTCACCTCTGCCTCCTGCATCAGCCTTTAGTTGCTGTTGTAGACAATACAAGTGAAGGGTTTTCCGCCATCCAATGGTAAGAAGTTACAAGCGGTTCGCTGTTAATGCTGGAGGAAGTTGCCTTTATGAAGAGGAGCTGGAAGCTCACCAATGCCCTTAAGGGAATCCTTTTGTGACTGCCAGCTTCCTGGAAGTGACATGGAGAGAATGTACCCACTGGAGCGCAGAAGGTTATTTGCAGACACACCCTGCAGAGAAGGGCCCAAGCAGCAAATTTGTAATCTGGATCTGAATCCAAACTTACATAATGTCTGAGGGTGTTCTTAGATATTTCCGTGGCACCATCTTCATAGTAGGTCAGTGCCAAGGGCTTAGACTGGGTTCTGCTTTGGGATAGTCTCTAAATTGTGCTATTTCATGAGAGTTGTTAAAACAAGGAAGAAAATTTAATGCAAAATGTTGAGACACTTACAAGGCAATGTTCTCACTGGCAGGGATGGGAGGTTGCTTGGGTTTAGGGCAGGGCTTGGCAACCTTTCAGAAGTGGTGTGCTGAGTCTTCATTTATTCACTCTAGTTTAAGGTTTCGCATACTAGTAATACATTTTAGCGTTTTTTAGAAGGTCTTTTTCTGTAAGTCTATATTATATAAGCTATTGCATGTATGGTAAATAAGGTTTTTAAAATATTTAAGAAGCTTCATTTAAAATAAAATTAAAATGCCGATCTTATCAATTTAGTGTGATCCTTTTCTTTCCTTTTCCTTGCTGAGTTTTCCAATGTGGGCCACAGCAGGAGGCAGCTGAAGAGCACTGAGCTGAGGCCAGGAGCAGAGCCCCAGGCCGGCAGTGGGCTGAGCGGGGCTGTCAGGAGCTGGTGGCCAGAATCTCAGGCCGGCCCCGCTCAGCCCGCTGCCAGCTTGGGGTTCCGTTCACCCAGGCCAGCAGCAGGCTGAGTGGGCCTGGTGGCCAGGACCCCGGCTGCAAGGGACTGGCTGTCAGAACCCCAGACTGGCAGCAGGCTGAGCGGGGCCAGCGGCTGGGACCCAGACCAGTCGCGGGCAGAGTGGCTCCTCTCGCTGCCGGTCAGGGGTTACGGCCACTGGCTCCTGCCACCCGGGGTCTCGGCCGCTGGCCCCCCTCAGCACACTGCCCGCCTGGGCTTCTGTTCACCCAGGCTGGCACCAGACTGAGTGGGGTCGGTGGCTGGAACCCCGGGTGGCAGCAAGATGCTATTAAAAATTGGCTCGTGTACTGCAGGTTTAGGGGCTCAGATCTGGTTCTTTTTTTTCCAAGTGGGGGAGCTACCAGCTAAGAATCGCTGCTGGTGAAATAATGTCCTTATCTCTGTGCCCAAAGGTCAGACCTCCCTATAGCAGCTTTATTTATGGGTGGAAGTAAGTGCTTCAGTGAAGATAAAAATCAAGCTAATGAGCTGGCTTGACGGGGCCATTTTCAAAAAGCAATATAAATAAACCACTAAAGAGGCAGAAGGTGGGCCCAGTCATCGGCTTTGCTCAATGTGCCGGGACTGCACACGGTGACTGGCTCTAAACAGATTTAGTCAGCAAAAGCTATAGTGGGCAGCGTCCTTTGAACCTCCCCATTCCAGAAGGAGAGGAAGATCATGGCATGAAGGGATTCATCCAAGATATCTTTTTACTCGCCTTTCAGAAACTTCCCAGTGAAGAGGAAGGGACAGAAGCCTCGTTAACTCCTGGAATTACAGTCCTGGGAATGCTGTCTGTCTATCTATATTTTTTAAGGTTTAAAATAACTTGCTTAGTTTAGTTATTCACAAGTTGATACAGAATAATATAATGTGGCCCTACCATAAATAGAGGGTTGAGAAGGTCTGAGGTATTATTCTGCGCCCTATTCTTAGAACAGGTTCTAGGGACAGGTAAGCAGGACAGTTGCCCCAGAGGGCCAACTTCTAGGAGAAGCTGTTCCGCTCCATCTATTTTTGCCTCATTCTTCTGATTGACCTTCTTGTCTTGGCAGTTTTGGGGGGAGGGACAGGGACTGTCTGCCGTGGCCAGCGAAATGTCCTGGGCTGCACCTGTCTGCGCATAGACTCCTCCTCCCCACACAGAATTTGTGCATGAAGCAGACAGGTGTTCTAAGCTGTCTTGGCATTGATTTACAAACAGTATTTAAAGGGGATCAGCTTAGGATCAGAAAGGGGGGGCCAAAAAAAGAAAGCTTGAAGTTACCTCTGTGCCCTTCAGCCCTATGACCAGCTGGGGCAGCTTGGAGCAATTTCCAGGGCCCAGTGACCCAAGGGGCTGTTGTGCAGCCAGGGACTCTGAAGTGCTCTGGGTCATGCATCTGATAGGTTACCTAGGCCAGGGCTGCAAAGGAAATGTCGGGCTGTCTAGGGCGGCACTGAAACACCAGAGCAGCGGTTCTCAAACTTTAGTAGCCTGAAGACCCCATTTTGATTTAAAATTTTGCCAGGGACTCCCAACCCCCCCTCCCCACTCAGGCCCTGCCCAACTCCTCCCCTTCCCCCAAGGCCCTGCCCCACCCCTTCCAAGCCCTCTCCACCACTATCCCTCCTTTTCCCTGCCTCTTTCCCCCTGAGTGTCCCCATCCCCCTTCCTCTCCCTCCCAGCACTCGAGAGAGGGGGAGCAGTTAATCAGTGGGGCCTGCAGACCCCTCGGAGTACTCTCACAGACCCTAGTTTGAGAAACGCTGCGATAGAGGATTATTCCCCTACATCACAGGAATCCTCAGGAGACTACTTCAGCCAGATCTGTTTGCTTTGTGACATAGGAGTGGCCTAAAGCAGATTTCCTAAGGGATGGAGTATCTAGCTCCCTATGTCTCTAACGGCCCAATAGGAAATAATTCTGCCCCATGTTCGGCTGTTGCGTTGAACACATGGAAGCTCCATAGGGCTGTTGAAAAAGCCCAGATAGCCACTTAACATTCTGCAGAAAACCTTCTACAGTTGTGACTTACTCCCAAATCTTTTAACCTTCATATGTTCTTATGACTTACGGTCTTTTCTGTGCTACTGAAGAAGGAAGAAAATCGGCTAAAATATGTGCATCATTTCTCTATCAAATACATGCTAGCAAATCGCAACCGCCTTATGTTATCGGTGTCTAAGTTACCGGCAATAGCTACTGTTCCCTGGAAAAGCCTGGTGAGTGGGTCTTTTCCACAACAGGGCCCTTGGTTAGTAGGTAAATGTAGTAGAGTTGCTCTGTAGGCATATTTTTCTTAGTTCTTCATGTGTTTGCAGGGGCATCTAGACAATATGGTGACTACAGACAGTCAAAAATGTTTCTTATGGACCAGCTTTCCATCAAACATTCTAATTCAATGAGATCAACGTGTTCCACGCGAATGCGTCTGTTCTGCCAAAACGTTCAATGGAAGGCAGGCTGGCTATCTGACAGGCCAATCTGCCAACAGGCTTTGGGCAGGTTGCCCGGACTCCCTAGACTTCCTTGGCTGCTCATCTGCCCACCTAGCCAGTGTCTACACAACTGTAGCAATAATTGTCTGTGCCAGACAAGATAGCCATTTAAGCGAGAAGTGAAGCCTTTTGCAGGGTGGATTTTTTGAAAAAGTGCCCAGACACTTGTAATAAAACGAGTTGGGCTTGGTTTTTTTCCATCTTTGTATCTGTGGATTGTGCCTTGAGATAGTAAAGTTCCTGCCAATGGGAAACAATGCCTTTAGCGTTTGGTTTTCGGCATTATAATCAGTCTGGCATTTTTCTGTTGCTCCAAGCAATATTTTGCATCACTGCTGCCTTCAAAACCAGCCCAGCCCAGCCCTGCCCTGCCCTTCCCGTCCCTTCCCTTCCAGCTTTGCTGCTGGAAATGCTCTGATGAAAAGTTTAGATGCTGCTACTATGAATGTCATGCATCATGGGCTAATACATATTTTTATACTTTAATTCAATGTTATGCACTATCACTAGCTTAAGAGTCTAACATAAATGCTATCTGTGGGGCTGACTATCATACTGTATTGATAGGACTGAACAATACATCTTTGTGTGCAAATAGTGAAATATATTATATATGTTGCAAAGCATGTCCCTAGTGACACACCTGCAACTCCTTGTTGGATAGGGCCAAAGACTGTTTTGACAGCTGTCACACAGGCACCCTCGCACAGAGGACATTGAGACCAAATTTCAGCCAGGCTCTGAGGGTGAGTGCACACTTCGTGGCCATTTGCACAGGCAAGCTGGGAGTTTGGGCACACAACTCCCCAGTATCTGTGTGCAAATGGCTTGCTGAGGTACAAAATGTTTACGTACCCACTTCTGCAGGTGCAATCCGTGACTTGCACAGACCTCGACCCCAGTGTTGCCTGTTAAGTACTGTACTTTTGTGACACTCATTTGGATGTTTTTCAGGATAAATCTATTTTCTGCAGTGTTTGCTAGGTAATGTTCATATAGAATTGTTAAATGCATTGCCAGATTTGTCGGAGTGCCTTGCCAGTTTCACTTACCAACCTATAATAGATCTCTTTAGCAATGGTGGATCTCTTTCCTACCAATATGGTCTTTGGTGAAATTAGCACCTTTTAAATTTAGCCAACAAGATTTGTTTGTACACTAAATGTTGTGTTATGTGCAGTATTTAAATGTGCTACCCAGTGCTGACAGGAGGCAGGTAATGGATTACTGATTTTCAACTATGGCACATGCTGCAGGCTATAAAAGAACTGAACCACTGAGAAAATATCTTGGATAATGTACCTGAAAAACCAGTTTGCTGATAAACGCTACATATCCAATAGGGTTACATTCATATTTCAATCTTTAATTCTTGCAGGTAAATTGGGCCCAAGGATGATGTCCGCTACACATCAATTGCCAAATGAAATGTGGTTAACGCATATAAAATATGCCAAGATTAATCCAAAAAGGGGAATGAAGCCAATCCTTAAAGTCAGACTGGTAAGTGGTACCTTTTGGAATAATGTTTGTGAAACATGTAATCAGCTGTGCTAATAACCTTCGCTGTGTGGTCTTCCCTGGTGGTGGTTAATTAAGCATTAAGAGGGGCATTGTATTCATCAGAGTTGGGAATGTTAAACAAGAATCCCATTCTGTGATAAGGTTCTTGGACTGTGGTAACTCTCTTGTCTTGAAATCCTGTTGATCCTTCTACTTACAAACAGGATATGGTGGGTTAGCTCAGTAGGCAAATACAAAGAGTTTGGAAACTGAAAAAACTCTCATTTCACAACAGCTCTCTAAGCCCTGCGTGAGCAATTGCTTATCTGATTTGGGCTTAGCTATGGTTTTGTTCTTCTGCTCGCCGCCTTTCAGTTTTCTCTCAATAGACATTGACGTGCTAAGGAAGAAGCTCGATATTTCTACCGAACAGTCTGCCGCATCATGAAAACCACCTTTGTTACTGATGCTCCCTTCAGCAGGCTCAGCTGAAGGGGCAGAGGTTGAATGGGCTTTGGAAACTGAACTAGGGTTGCTCCATCTACGTAAGAATGGAGGGAACAGTTTGGGGGAATTTTAAGCTGCTGACCATGATGTTTGGTACTCTGAGGTGATACTTGACTCCTCATTGTCATCTCAGAGTTCAACCAGACTACTCCTGGAGTAAGGTTCTACACAGCCTAAGGAAGGGTATCAGAGTCTATCCCCTAGTAATAGCATGATACTCCACCCTTCTATTTGAAGCTCTCCAAGTGCTTTACAAACGTTAGTGAATTAAGATTCACTGTCCTTCTGTGAGATAACTATTATACCCATTTTACAGATAAGGAGACGTAGGCACAGACATTAAGCTGACACAATGTGGTAGAAACAGGAATAAAACCCAGGTTTTCTGATTGCCAACTGTATTCTTTCATCACAGGATCCTTCCTCCCCAGTAAGAGGCTAAAGTACTTCTCCCCTTTACTGGCAGCTGGGTAGGGGTGTAGTGTAAAACTTGGATAGTGGCCACGTATGCGTGAGTGACTCAATACACAAAGGGAATTCCCAAGTGGCCACGTCTACTGGGTGAATGTCAGTGTTGTGCTGAGGTGATGGAAAAAAGTAGACTAGGTCCATTAGAGGAAATAAGACCTTCATTTTTTTTCAGGCTGCTTGTTGACTCAGGAAAACCTCTCTGCCTCCGTTAACCTTCAGAACATGATCCAAGTGTAATCTTTACAAGTTAATAAAGTCTTGAGAATTAAATTTTTTCTAAGTGAAAGTTTAGATGCTGGATCACAAAACAGTCACTAGAGAAAACAGCCAGGTCATAGAACTGCTGTAAACTGGCCCAATTTGACCGATGATCTTAACAAAATGACTGATCAGCAATTCAAATCAGCATGAAAAAGACATCTGTGCATTTTGTAGATGGCTCATTGATATTCCAGTCTAACAGTACTGTTTCCCAGGTTTGTTTGCCCCATCACTATTTTTACAGATTAACATGTCTCTAATAATTAGCATGCCATGACCTTTTACACCCTTTCTCACATCATTATTCAAAAACTCTTGCAATATAAAATTGCTGCTTTTAACGAGTCTTGGAGTTGCTATGTGCACTCTCTAAGCATAATCCTATAGTATCTGCTAAGCATCACAGTCCTGTTCCATAAATGTAAATGCTTTACTAACTTACAAAAGAGGTGCAGATGTAGATTTGCAGAGGTGACTGGAAAATGGAAACCCATCCAAAGTTATCTGTGCGTTAGCCAAATTTTCCCCCTTAGTTAAGTGGTAACCTGCTGTGGTTGGTGGAAGCTCAGAGGTAGTACTGACTTAGAACACGAGTCATTCATCTCCGAGAGAGCTGAGTTAACATCTGTGTCTGGCAGCCAATGAAATGTGTTTGGTAGCTTCCTCCTAGTCCACGTGACAGAGAACCTGAACAATCCAATATGACTGGGAGAGGCTTGGCTTAGGACTACAGGTGGTTGAAACCTGGATGTTCTAAACTTAAAAAACCAAAGTTGAAACTCAGTTGAAAACACAGATGAGCCCAAAATGAAAACACATCCCTGGACTGAAGTCCCACAGAAATGCTAGATGATGAAATCTAGACCCAGAGTTTCTAGCCAGGTTCCATTAAAGAAGGGCCCCTAGGGTTCATATCAAAGTATTAGCTTTTCTATGGCTTCTATGTGACACCGCAAACAGACTAGGTTTCTAAATAGAGCCACAGGACCCCAATGAGGTTTGGTTTGAAATGAGCCAGTGAATTTTTGGTGTCAAAATCATTTCACTGACTGTAAAGATTAAGAAGGTTGGGGTTCAGACATGTTTTTCCCATGTCTAAATCTCACTTGCCAAACCTCTATGCGAGCTGTGTGTGTGTGTGCACACACGCACCCTCCTCACATGGATTCATCAGGACTGACAAGGAAACTGTGGCTACACAGGTTTAGTAATGAGAAAAAGAAGCCATTTTAGAGAGTGCAGAGAGCAAATTCGTGAGAGAACTTTTCATGCCCACTCTTTAATGCTAGGGGTGGAGGAAAGGAACGGGGCAAGGAGGAGTGTGGAAGAAGACCGGAAGGTTATGAGAAGTTTAAAGAGGAGCAGCCAAGTGCATCTCCTGATCCAGCTGGTCACCAGGATAAAGCTCTGCCTTGGCTGTTCTCCATGCTCTGGGACCAATTTGCTGCAGGATGTGCCGAGCGCAGTGTCACCAGCAGTTTCTTCCTCAAAAAGCCGACTGGTGGTCTGAGGAAGTGCTAATCAGGAGATCACCATGCAGAGGTGTTGGATGGGCAGGGTGGTCATGGCCGAAACGCTGGGGTGCCAGGACAAGGCAGCTGACAAGAATTGCTGTGTAGGCATGAATTGCCCCTGCTATATACAGCCATAGCAACAACGGTTAGGTCTGTGGGTCTGGTTGCTGAGGTTGGGGGCACTGGCTGAGCCTGGACTGAGAGCTAGGGAATGCTTCATTTGCAAAGCCACAACAGTAACGTGCTGCAATGAAGCTAAATATTAATACAGTTGTTTCCACCAAGGGACAGAATTAAAAATAACAGCTAACCTGTGCAGCAAAGGGCCAGTCGAACGCAAGAGCTAGGGGAAAATGTCCTTTCAAAGTTAGGATTTGGGAGCTCAGCATAAAGCGCAGCATTTCTGAGAAATTAAGTGATATTGCTTCTACTCGCTCTGCAAACCACAGAGGGGAGGCTCAGCAATCAGCGAGCGCATGACTTGTTCATTGTGACTTTTAGACTTTAGTCCAGCCCAAACCAGGGCTGAGTTTAGGTGCATTTGAAATGTAGTTCAGTGTTCAACCACTTCTGGAAGAATCTGGGTTTCAAGTTTGTAACAAAACTATAAACTAGGCCAGTTGCGTGTGGTTTAGAATTTTTGCTGACTCAGGACTACAGTAGCAGGGTATTCTAGGCTATGTCTGAGGTCCATTAACAGAGCTGCTGGGAAACTCAGCATAGCAGGAACTAGCTAATGCTATCAACTTTTGAAATAGTCAGTATCAGCCATAATTGTTGGCTGAAAATCAGGTACCATTATGACTGTGATGGGTATGTTGGAGACTTTTTGTTAGTAGCTAGACTATAACCACCTCTGCTGACTAAGACCATTTTAATTGATTCATTCTAATTAAAGTTAAAGCAATTATTTTTGTAGCACACTGTGGTCCTTGACAACCAATGACTGGCTGGTGGTCATCGTCAGTGATCCTTCAGGGTAAAGGATGGTCTCTTCCACAGGTTTTATTTTTTGGGGCCCTTTGATGACCGAGGAGACCAATCTTTGAGCCACAAACCCTTTGGCAGATGTTGCAGACAATGTTGGAAGGCAGGGTTTGGCCATTATTTCTGCATGACTTGTCCCTCCTTTCTTGTCTGGTGTTTTTCTGCCGCCAAAGCAAGGCAATTTTCCTCAAGAGTGGTCATTCCTTCTCTGGCAAGTCTTTGCCAGTTAGCCCTGTCCTGAGTGTCTGTCTCCCAGTGTGTGGAGTCGATGCCACATCTCTTGATGTTTGCCTTTAAAGCATTTCTTTTGGTCTCCCCAGTTCCTTTCTCCTTTGAGTTGGGCGTACAGCAATTGTTTCAGTAGGTGAGCATCAGGCATGAGCACACAGTGCCTGCTCCACCTCAGCTGGAGCTGGATAATCAGGGCCTTGATATTGATGATGTTGGCCTCTGTGAGGACACTGACATTAGAGCGGCGATCCTCCCATTTTATATTGAGGGACTTCCAGAGAAAGTGCTGGTGCTGGCGTTCCAGGTTTTCAGGTGTTGTCTGTAAGTCACCCAAGTCTTGCAGACATAAATGAGTTGGGATTAGCACAGCTTTATAAACTAAACGTCTAGTGTGTCTTCCAGTGTGGTGGTGCTTGAGAACTCATTGAGACAGTCTGTGAAAGGCCAGGCAGGCACAGCGAATTCTGTGCTAAATCTCTACGTCTATGTCTGCCCTCTGAGAGACCTGGCTGCCAACGTAGGCAAAGTGTTCTGCGTTTTCCAGTTCTTCTCTGTCAGAGTAGAACTTCCTTGCTGGGTCTCATGATTGACTATGAGCTGGATGTTGGAGAACTTTTGTTTTGCCAATGTTCAGGGTTAGCCCTAGGCTTTTGTAAGCTTTGCAGTTAAGGATATTTCCGTGCTGTAAAATGTTCCTTCTAAAAGCTCTATTCAGCCCTGGAGTAAGCTCTCTGAAACCAACAGAGTTGCATTCGATAAATATGGGCCAGGATAATGTTTTTAAAAATGCAACTCTCTAGTTTTTACAAGCTTGTCCACATGTGCAAAGAGACTCTGAGATAATTAGTGTTGAAAATATGTTGTTTCTCTGGGAAACTATTTACATAACATTTAAATGGAGCATTTAAACCAAGGTTTGTTTATACAGAAAGTCTGTCATGCCAACTAGCAAAGCAATTTTAGTGTTTTGGCAGATGGGACTGAAATCACAGCCTCCTTTTTTTCTGTCCCGTGCTCCACCCTGCCATGTACAATGGTTTGCAGCTCTGCAGTTTAGAGGATTCCAGTGGCGCCCTACCATGCCACTAGAGTTCAACTTGTCAGTATTTCCAGGACCAAATCTCGCCAAGAGGCTTGTAACGCCTCATAAAAACTGCACTTTGAGCTGAAAATTGGCCTTTTGCACGGGGAGCAACCTTCCTTTACTGAATCTGAAATAAAAAATGTCCAATTTTTTTTAACACTTACCTCTATCTCAAATCAGTTCTATTGTTTTAGATGCCTTTCCAGGATGTTAATTTAGAAACTGGGAGGAGGGGGGAAGAGCGATTTTATTTAGAACTGCAAATCTGGGCCTACTTGTGATACGTTTTCTGAGTGAATGATTCCTAAAGTGTTTGAGCTTGTAGGCTAAACACTGAGCTTAGATGTGTTGGGGACTGTTGTCACATCACTTCAGTGATTGCCTATGTGCAGAAATCCCCTTCAAGGGCGCGCGCACACAGCCAGAATGATCCCAAATTACCATAATCGCGTTATACTAACGTCATTGCTTGGGACTTATGAAGGGTAGGAAACAATCCTCGGGGCAACTGGAAAATACCCCATGACACATCCTGGGTGCAATCTGGTCTTTGGAACCCCTGTGCCCCCTCTCAATCTCCTACACTGCAATGCCAGTGAACAGCAAACCCCTCCAGGCTCTGATCACTCAGCCAGCAGTGTTCAGAGGCATCTCCAGCAAAAGAACATGGAGGCTCTCTTAGCCACTTGTGAACCACGTACAGGGAGACCTCCAGGAAATTCCTCCAGCCTTGCACCCCAGAAATGTGCCTCTTTTATTCCTCAAGACCATCTTGATCAATGCAAGCTCATTAATTAGTTTGCCCCTCCTTCAAAGGGTAGACAAATTCACTGGTTTTGATGAAACATCAGAACAGGTTTATTTGCTAGAGAGAGAGATTTTAAGAGACTAAGTGGTATTGGTATACAAAAAGAAATAAAATAGGAAACAGCAATCTAAATCCTGAACTTTACCAGACTAATCTTTCTAAAAGCAGAACTTCCCAGCAGTTTCTGCTAACTAGAATGCCTTCCAATTAGATCCAGCCCTTCCCAACATCTCAATGGAGATTGGTTTTCCAGACAATCTTGCTCTCTTATATAGAGATGGGAGGGAAGAGGCAGGCCCCCGGTGATGTCACTGTCCCTCATTTAAACTTTTCTCCAGCTGCTAGAAAAATCCGTGTTGTATCAGGGGCTAGGCAGCCCTCATGGTGTATGTGAGCTGCCGACCATCCTTGATTATGAATTGCAAAGTTTTGCTTGCACCTTTTGTCTATGTGAGGCCTTGGCATGAGGTCTCTGTTTTCAGTTTTTGGCCTCTCTGAGGGAAGAGTCTGTGGGCGTTTCCCAACTTGTGACGTTTCAGTAACAAATGTAGCAAAATGTTACAACTTCATAGACACAACTACATGGATTTCCACAGAATAAGGAGGTTTCATCAGATCCAGACTTTTCAAATTATACCTCATAAGGCATACTTTGTACACCCCAAAGCCTATTCTAATCATAACAGTGGTGACTATATGGTGTGACCAGGTCAGACCAGATGGCTATAGGAGAGTGCTTTTTGTGTGTGTTGGTTTGTTTTTAAATGAAGACAGGTATATTAGTCCCAGGATAAGCAGGTCCCTTTTCCCTTGGTGACTGAACAGAGGTTACTCTAGGTTAATTAGGACACCTGGGGCCAATCGAGGGCCTGCCACAACCTGTTAAAAGCCTCCCCTCCAGCCAGAAAGGGGTGCATGATAGGAGTTGAGGGAGAAAAGCGTGCTATTGGAAATCTGGGCGGTGCAGACACTAACAAGCGCCAGAAGGGAAAAAAACAGGAGGCCGGGTGGAACCCTGCTCAAGCAAGGTAGGGACAGCAAGCCTGGGGCGTGGGGAAATTCTGAGGTAGCAGTGGACCCGGGAATTCCTCTCTAAGTGGAAGCGCAGAACTTACCAAGGCAGAGAAGGAGCTCTGTCAGAGTACAGAGAGTAATGTGGAGTACAGTATGTCATAGCCCCTAGAATGGGTATAGGTAATCTCATCTCCCCAATATTCAATGGCAAATGCTCATTAAATTTAATGGAAGCAGGATCAGGACTAGAGGCTTATGAGATTATTGGAGTGGCATTTACATTGTATGTGATATGGGTTTTCTATGGCATTTTAACTCCGCTCCGTGAGGTTACAATTCCCCAAAGTACTCTTCCGCTCAGCACTGATAGCTCACATCCTCAAAGGCCAGGCAGTCAAAAAATAACCTCCGGAAGGGTTCTGGGTGATTTTCACCCTTGGGGGGAAATGCCTGAACAAAAGGATACGTGCTATGCATATACCACAGTATAGCGTTTTTAGACACTAGAAGCCACACGTTAACTGCATCCTACAGCTGTCTTCTGTTTTCCAGTAATAAATCCCCAAGAACGTTCTACATAACAGTTGCACTGATTTAATTAAACTCGGGTTTTTGGGTTTTTTTATAACCATACTGTGTAAGAGCTTTATTCATGAACCCAGACCCCATTGCGCTTTGGTTCTATACAAACGAATTGTTTTAGTTAAACAGGTATAATCCCCTAGCATGAGCACTCTGATTTTTGGTAGGGTCATCTTATGCTGGTCAGGAATCAACTTGCGCTAAATTCGGATCAGGGTAAGGGCGGAAACGGGGTAGGGGAAGGGAAGATTAGCTCCAATGGAACTAAACTCAGTGCAGCTTTCTCATGTGGGTAACTGGCCCATGGACCGATGAGGCCTTCGTTTTCAAAGAGGCTGATGTGGATGGCTTGTTTCTTGGGTGCCCAGCTTGAAACACCAAGGGACTTGATTTTCAGAGGGCGTAGTTAGTCAATGCTTCCTGAAAATCAGGCCTTTAAAACTGTGTCAAGTTGGACACCCAAAAAATGGAAGTACGTGCAATCGTTTGACAGTTTTGCAAATGTAGGCCTGGATTTTTCCAGGTGTATAATCGCTGACTGTAGACTGTAGGGTTCACAGTTGAAATAAGGGATAGAGCTCTCAGTGGAAAGAGGCATTATATTTGTGTATACCTTTTTCTGTAGTGCACCACACCCAGTTGTGGAAGTGATTGTTAGGAATGGCAGCGCTCTCACAAAATAAATATTAAATGAAAACAAATTAATTTCAAAACTGTCACAATAAAGCATAATAAATGCATATATGCAAAATCACATATTTACATGCACAAATATGCAAAACAATATACATATCTATTATTGCTTCTATCGAGACCAAAATCATTCTAGATAACTTATCCGTTCCCAGGAACTTGCTACTGGAGCATAAAGTTGTTGACTTTGCAGCTAGTTTAACAGATTATTCTTATTTATAAAACTGGGCAAGATTAAAACTCTGAATATAGATATGCTGCAGATGGTAGGAGCCAGCAGGATTCTGAAGTCTGTAACAGCTGCCAGTGTGCAAAACTTTTAAACAGTGAGCCCCTCAGACTAATCTCTTAAATTGATGCCACGCAGGGAAAATCTAGCATTTTGCAAAAACTGGTATTTTTTTCCTTTGGGAGACGAGCATTCATGGGTTGGTTGTTTACCTGTAGGGTGAATGCAACAGCAGTTTCCTTTGACACTGCTGACTGACTTGAGAAACTCGACTTTCTAAGAGAATAGCAGCCTAAAGACTCAGGTTGAAAAACAACAAATGTCCAATCCTTTTACTGCTATTAAAGAAGTAACATAGTACAATTCTGGCCCCAGCAACAGCCAGAGGCTTCAAATTAAATTAAATGCATGAACAATATCTGTAGGCAACATGGCTTCTTTTAATGCAGTGGAAGATGTGTGCAGTCAATGCATCTCTGCTACTGGAGAAAGTTGCTGTTCTGTAGAACTTTTCATGAGCTAATTAGCACCTCAAAAAGTGAACTTGTGCTTTTATAAGAGACAGAGAAATTAACTAACTCTAGCCATGAATTGGCTTTTGCCAGAAGTAAGCACAGTGCAGAGCAGAGAGTTGTTTCTATGGCCATGCTTACATGTGGAACCCTGTTTAGTATACGGTGCTATAAATATTACATTAGAACCACTAGGGAGGCCAGACTGGTCCAGTCCTAGGATTCAAGATGTAAGCAGTGTCAGGAATGAGATATATTCTGACATCTGGTGGCGAACTATGGGAATTGCAGTGAGTCTTGGAAAATAACTTTGGGGCTGATCAATTTGCATAGACACACCCACTGCGCCTAGCCTGAGCCCATAGCAGCCCACATGGCCACTTCGGCTGATGAGGGAGCCCCAATTTCTATGTTATTGGGGCAGGAATGATAAAGTGATGTTACTGTGATTATGTGACTGAAGGACTATGGACATGTACTTGGCCCTTGTTATGATGGAGGGACTCGCCATCATCTAGGTAGCACTCACTGGGCAAGGGCCATGCGTTTCAGAACACTGTGAGATTGAGAGAGGTGGTGAACAAGCACTTATACGTTTTGGTGAGGGCTCTGTCTGAGGGCCTCCCAGACCTATTGCACCCTGCCTCTCTCCACTGTGGAATGTCAGAATTGAATTTTGCTTCCATTAGAAGCCTGGTTTCAGGCTGCTGAGCTGAAAATTGCTTTGGGCTCACTGGTGCACCTGCACTAAGGCTTCCTCTACTGTATGCTGAAATCACTTAAAAGCTGAAATCACCTAAGAGCTAAAGAAATCACTGAGCACTGTCTTAAGTAGGGGGGCCTAAAAAAAGTGCAGAATGGCTGGTGCAGCAGAGCAGTCTGCGTGTCGGCTAGCAGGACGGCTAGCAGAGTTGTTGGTGCTGCGGAGTGGCTGGTGCGGCAGAGCTGTCCGGGTGTCAACTAGCAGAGCCGTTGGTGCTGCGGGCAGAGTGACTGGTGCAGCAGAGCTGTCTGTCGACTAGCAGAGGCGTTGGTGCTGCGGGCAGAGTGACCGGCGCGGCAGAGCTGTCTGTGTGTCGGCTAGCAGAGCAGCTAGCGGATCAACAGGCAGAGCAGTTCGTGGGACAGCCAGTGGAGCGGAGCAGAGCCGATTGCGGTGAGAGCTGCAGCGGAACCTCACGGAGAGGCGGCGCAGTCAGCCTCGGACCACGTAAGGTGCCCCTTGCCCTACCCTCCATTTCCACCCAGGCTGGGAGGTAAGACTCTGCAGATTAACTCTTGAACTCTGCACTGACCAGGAACAGAGACTCTTGGGCTGTTGGACTTTTGGGACTATTGGGTGATTTCTGGATTGCTGGGCTCCAGAGACTTTTGGGCTGTGGGACATTTTGGGGACTTTGGGTGATTTTTGGGCTACTGGACTCACAAACCTAAAGAAGGGGACACGGCCTAATCGGCTGGGGTGGCAGTTTGCTCAGGGGTTGGTTCATGACCCTAGTTGTGGTGTTTTTCCCAATTTGATGATGTCATTTATCTTCTGTTAATAAAAATTTCTGATACACCAATCTGTGCTTGCAAGAGGGGAAGTACTGCCTCTTTGAGGCACCCAGGGAGGGTGTTAGGATTTTTCCCAGGTCACTGGGTGGGGGCTCGAGCCAGTTTTGCCTTGTGTTGTTGAGAGGGGACCCCTATGTACTGAACCCGGCCCTTGCTGCTATTAACCCGGCCTGGCAGAAGGGTTACAAAAATAAAGAGAGGAAAGTTTGGCATGAGTCGAAGTGAAGAGTAAAAAAAAGTATGTTCTGTTCTCAAACTTCTCTTCTCCCTTCTAAAGCTTTGATGACACTCCCTGTACCTATTGTATGATGATTTCATACCAAAACTTACTACACGCTAGCAATGTAGATCTGTATTTCTAGTTACCGTAGAACCTCAGCGTTACGAACACCTCAAGAATAGAGGTTTGTCTGTAACTCTGAAATGTTTGTTACTTTGAACAAAACATTATGGTTCTTTCAAAAGTTTTCCGCTGAACATTGATTTAATAGAGCTTTGAAACTTTACTATGCTGAAGAAAAATGCTGCTTTTAACCATCTTAATTTAAACAAAACAAGCACAGAAACAGTTTCCTTAACCTTGTCAAATCTTTTTTAAACTTTCTCAGTATTTTTTAGTAGATCACATATAACATTTGCTTTTCTTTTTTTTTTTTTTTTTGGCCTCTGCTACTGCCTGATTGTGTACTTCCAGTTCCAAATGAGGTGTGTGGTTGACCAGTCAGTTCGTAACTCAGGTGTTTGTAATATTGAGGTTCTACTGTAAATTGGACTGCGCCTTTAAGGCCATCCCAGGAAAGGTACTGGCTGGATTTCAGTTTGGTACATACAGAGGGATCTCTGAGCATGTTTCTTGGAATCTCCTGAACTGACTGTGCTAGTTGTTTGGGTCTAACACTATATGAAAAATATCACAAAACATCTATCCTACACCATGAACTAAGGTAGCATTATCCAACACTCCTCTGGTAGGAGGTGGATGACCAGATGAATTCTGTTCTGCTACTTGGTATAAAATGCTCAGTTACACTATAGGAGACATTCACCACTGGCATAAACAGACACATCTGTGTTTAAGTCAGAATTCTTCTTTTTTACACTGAGGGTGACTTTTTCTGGTTGACTTCTGTGGAGTTACCTTCGAAATTGCACCAGTGTAAATGAGAACAGTTAGTCCTGGTGTTCATAACTCAAGCGGACACAGTGTTCACTTACAGGCTTCTCTGAAGTCTATGTCTTTTTGTTACCAGTCAGAAAGAACCTGTAGAATTGGTTTGATTTGTCTAAAGTACTCTGACTCTTAATTAAACCAAAGTGAATCCAAAAGGAAAATAAAGACTTAGAAATAATATAATAAAAGGACAACGATATGAAAGGAAACTTTATTTAATTTCCTCAGTGTAAGTGACACTACTGGAGGGAACAAAACAAAAATCAGATGAAGCAGCCTTCTGTACTAAATGTTAGGACTTGGTGAAAAAACCTAATTAGGAGGAAAGGGCATATGTGAGAACTGGATTTGGACACTAATCTTTTCCACATTGAAGCTGAAAAGGAGACAGCTCAAGAAATACTGTCAAATGTCTTGCTTTCAAAAACTGCACTATGAGGTTTGGCTTCCCTTTGCCATATTCCAAAGCACTAAGAACATTCCTTAAACATGTTCAAAACAGAAAATGTTTTTTATTAAACTCCACAAATTTTGCTCTGATTTAGATGGAAAATTTTCCAAGACAAAAGTACAGTAAAAATGGTGACCTAATGAGTTCCATCAGGCAAAAGAGGCAAACAAAAGATGAAGCATGTGGACTCACCTCAGTGTGTATGGTTTTAGAGACGCAAATACCATTAACATAACTAGGAGCAATAGAATGAGACTGTCTCAGTGCCTAGAAAGGAAATTATACCCTTTAGTCTGCCCAGGTGCCAAATATAAAAGCCTGGAAGCTGGACCTCTTCTGCTTCCCTTATGAGTCACCAGTTATCCTCACAGCCAAGCACCAATGATTACTGTGGATTTTGTCTGTAACTCGTCACCACTACTACTGGGCCATGTGAAGCCTTCTCTCCCTCCCTTAAACCCTGAGTGCACTTCTCTCTGTGACATTCTCAGCCCCAGTTCACTGGCCAGGACTGACAATCACTTGGGTTTCCTGCATGGCAGTGCTTTCCCTGACCACCTTAGGTCTGTGCCCCCACAAAATGGCTGAAATGTTGGCCCACTACCCACAATCCTTCTGCAATTTGGGTCACAGCTTCATTTTTATCCCCGTTGAGAAGGGGAAGTGGCTTCTGCAAGGGGATGTGGAAGGATGGGGGGTTGCTGAGTGTGTGTGGACTCTTGTTGGTCAGTGAGGACAGGGGCTAGGTAAGAGGGTTTTGTGCTGTTATGTTGTGGAGTGGGAAAGCTCTTTGAGAAGACCAAATGTGTTACTGCTTTGCAACCATTGGCAAACTGACAAGATGGATAGTATTATTGAACTGTCTCGAGAGAACAGCCAGAGCATTGCAACCGAGGTGAAAGAGCAGACAAACGTGATTCAACCATCGTTCAGGTTTGGATTTTTATTTTCCGATGTGCCAGTTCTTGGTTAACTGCATCATCTCATCTTGTTATAACGTCTAATGGCAAAATAGTCTGAGCTCAGGTGGACTATGCCATAGGTCTGTTATCCATTGGGAAAATCCCCAAGAGAAGCATGGTGTGGGTGTAACCCTAAAACCAGACTGGAATTTTTCCCCAAGGAAATGCATCGACTCTGGGAGGGATTCTCCAGCCAGCTTTGGCCTCTATGCTGCTGGCAGTGGCGAGAAGGTTGCAAAAAGCTCATTTGCCAGCAGGCCCAGGGTAGGATCGGCATAGGCTGCCCTGTGTAGCCTCTTTGCAAACTCTGGAGCAGGGCCGGGCCGCGGAGTAGAGTCCTGTATATTCTGCTGTCACACCAGCTCCACGAGCTACTCAGAATAGCGAGGGGGCAAAGGTGGCTTAAAGCTACCTCTACGCCAAGAGATGCAACACAGATGCTCAGCCCTGGCTTTTTTAAAGAGAGAAGAGAGCAATGGGCCACAGCTTCACACAAATAAAGTCTCTGCCATTTAAAGTAACCTGAACCCGTTTGCGTGAAAGTGGAGTGTGGTCCAAGTCCTTGTCAAAGCTGGCATTCGTATCCCTGGAAACCAAGTTTGGCTGCCTCCTAATAGGATAATATCTGTAGGCAGGAGTCATTAGGATACTAACACACCTATTCCGACTTATTTCAAATATGATTTAGTGTCGTGATGGCCCATCCAGGAATCCACCGCGTTAATGTTACCAATCAGCTGTTTCCTAATGGCATGAAATGTAGCCAGTTGCATGGTTCTACTCTGAGTGCTGAAGGCCACGAAGGAAAATTGAAAATGACCACTTTAACATCAATGCGTGCAAAACTGACTGGAAACAATGTAAGAGATTTCGCTCACCGGCTAGTCCTGTCTGTACGTGGTGGCTTCAGCTTCAAGAAATCTCCATCAGGACTATGGAATAGAAGAGAGGGAGGGTGTAGCTTGTGGGTATAGTTCACTGATCCCATTACTCGTGATGCTTGTTATCATGACTGAGGGAAGGAATGAGTCTTCCTTTCCGTTTAAACGGAGTTCCCCGAGGAGAGATGTATGGCGCTAGAGTGGCCTGGAATTCCTGTGGTGGAGGAGAATGCATTGTGATTGCTGGACCTCTGGCAGAACAGATGATTAGGATTTGACTTCCCCATATCAAAGGAAATCTGTGGTAGAGCAGGGAATGAATCCCAGCTTTCCTGAATCCCAAGCTAGTACCCTCACTGCTAGCCCATCCTTCCTCTCAACCCAATGATACCTTCAGCCTCCTGGCTAATGAATGAAATCTGCTTATTTAGCAGTTTTTAATTAAATTCACTGTGCTGAAGTTTTTTATCTTACTAGCTGTAATTCTAGCAAGAGGCAGATCCTCCAATTATGTTTGTGGGTAACGGTACCAGTGACTCTGAATCTCTAGGAAGTCAACAGCAGAAATGAGGGATTTTTATGGCCATTTATAGCTGCTGTTTTGTTCCTTTCGGTCAGTTTTCACTCTGTGACAGCAAGCTAATTTCCCAGTTGAGAATGTGTTTTGTTTTGCTGTTAACAAAGAAAAAGGGGAGGGGAAGAGGATTTAAGGAGGGGAAGTGGAGGAAATCAACATTCTCCCTCACACCCAACGCATTCACAGGATGGTATAACAGCAAAAGAATGGAGCATATGGGTCACGCTGCGAATCCACGGTCCCTCTGATTTCAGAGACAACGTGCATGAATTTTTTTAAGGGCTTTCCAGATCAGAACATTTCAAGGAGGAGGCTCAAATCCAACTGAAAAATTTGTGAACATGTCCTTCAAATCTGATCCCTTCCTGAGGCCTAGATGGTGACTGGACCTACATGTCAAGGGGGGAGTGAGAATCCCCCTTACATGGACTATCTGGACCGGGCGTCTCTGTATGTAAGAGTAAGGAGAAGTGGGCAGGGAATGGGTGGAGCCATGACTCTATTCTTTGTATTTACTGGCCAGCACAGCTTAGCTGGGGGAGAGGGGCAATGTTGTACCTCCTCTTGGTACAAACCAGAGGCAAGGAGCAAGCAGGATCCCAATACTTTCTGGGACCACTCTTGGAGGAATGCAGACAATGCAGTGTAGCGCTTCTTGCTCAGGGCTCGGCCTAAATTCAAACTCTAGCCCTAAATTTGCCACCACTCTCATCCATCCATACTGCAGTCACTACATGGTTAACGCCATCTGTTGGGGGGCTGTGCCAGCTCCCCTCTTGTATGCTCTCTTCTGATTTCAATGCCACTCAGCCGGAAAGGGATTAAACACAATTGTCTGGAGTTGCTGTCAGAGCAGATTAGGTCGCTTTTAGTAGATGAGGATTCCTTTTACATTTCTTGTGGTTCTATTTCTCCCCCTCGCCCCACCCTACCTTCTCAGAAACCCAATAGTTTACGAGTTCACAGTGATCTGGATTAGCGGGGTTCAGACAGAGTGTGAACTGCTCTAAGGTTCCCATCTAACTCTTTCCTTCACATCTATCTGGGAATTCAGTGCTAGATTGTCAGTCCTGGGGACCAACGTTCTTCACCCACAGGTACAATGTGGGAAGCAGCATTTCAGGTTTCCCCACTTACTGGGTGTGTTGGCTCTGCCTAAGAGTGATCACCTCTAAGGAGACTTGGTTGCTCATTTCTCACCCCATTTCAGACACTGCTCTCTAATCTCTCCTTCCAAAGCACAGAAGCTCCTGTGTAAGTAGGCTTGGCACAATTAGCTTTTTATTTATGATTTTGGTGGATAATTGATCATTTTAAAGCTTTTATGTTTTGGTTATCTATTTAAGTTTTCAGTTGTGGGAAACTATTTGAGGGCTAGACGAGGGGGCAGTCAGGCAATTATTTAACGATTGTAACCCATTGAGATTCAAAAGTTAAATATGTAACTGTGAAAACACAAATTGTCAACATCGCATGTCAGAATGTACTAAGTAAATCAAGCTCCAACAATGTCTCGAGCAGCATTGACTTACTTTGCCTAGCTGTAAATGTCAGTTACCAATAGAAATATTTGTCAGTTTGTGTGTTTACAGTGTACATGTATCAATTTAAAAAATGTAATCCTTCCAATCCTCTGTATAAGGGGAAAAGGACTCGGAGTAAACAGCAAATTCATGGAAATGGCTGCTAGGGTGACCAGATGTCCCGATTTTATAGGGCCAGTCCCAATTTTTGGGTTTTTTTCTTATATGAGCTCCTATTACCTACCCCCCATCCCAATTTTTCACACTTGCTATCTGGTCACCCTACACTTCAGACACGGGCATACCCTGCCACTGAAGTCAAGGGGAGCTGTGTCAAGAGGGCAGAATTTGCTTCTGCATTTTGAACTGTAGCCAATGGATCTTTTCCTGCTCACTCTCCTCCCTTAGGGCCAGATCCTTGGAGTCAATGGGGCTTAGCACCTTATAGGCTCTGGCTTCTCTTTGAAGGAGAGGCAATGTGTCCTAGTGGGTGTAGCACTGGGCTGGGATTTAGGAGGTTGGAATTCTGTTTGCAGCTTTCTTGCTGCCTGGTTGGTGATTTGGGGCAAATCACTTCATTCTTCTGTGCCTCCATTTCCCTGTCTCTAACATGGAGATGATTACCCGCCCCCTGTCCCACTCTACAGTGAGCTGAGATCTACAGATAAAAGGAAGTGTTATTTTGTAGGCTTTCACTGTGAATATACATATGTATTGGGAGACTTGAACTAGGCTTTTGCTTCGGATTCTGAACATTGACTTTGAATTCTTGCCTAGAAGCTAATAGTTAGGACCGAATTCTAGGCAATCACAAGAGAAATGAACTATTCTGAGCTGCCCTTAATGAAAAAAAAAATAAAGAAAAATATTTAAAGTAGCCATTCCAATTAGGTGACCTCACGTGAACTACTAAAGAGTAGCAGTGATCAGATATGAGATCTCCTGTTCTCTTCCCAGTTCATGCTAAACTCTGATCCTTTGGAGCTGGAACTGGTTAAGGGGAAAGGAAAAAGTTCCCCTTGAACACTAGTGAACCACTAAAAACAGCTTCATCTTGCCTCTTGATCGCTGTGGAAAACTGACAACTCGTTAAAATCAAGTTCTCTTGAATTAGGAATGGCTTCTTTATGCCCCCACTAAACAATATATTTACATTGGAACATCAGAAAACAGGCCTGGCTGCACTCAGCCAGATAGTGTTCCTCAGATCAGTCTTCTCAACAACCTCTAATTTTACTCTTCCAACCATGTTATTACCTCAGGCCGTTTCCAGACAGTGTCTCCCCACTCAGGAAGCAAAACGAAATTTGTGCTGTCCCAGAAATTTACATCAGAGCCATGCCTGCAAATTTTGTTAGTGAACAAATTTCTTTTGGAGCCCGATCCCTTTGAGCGCTTGCCTAGCTGGGCAGAAAAGGAGCTGAAGGGAGAAATGGGCTTGAAAGGGAAAAGAGAAATTTAAATGCCAGTTCAGTGAAGTATACAACCCCTTACGAAATATTAGGCATAAAGAATAAGCTTGGGAAATTTGGGCACAGTTCTTAGGCAAGTCACCAACCCAGCTGGCTGAGAACTGGGTTTCAGCTTCCAACAGCTGGGTTCAAAGAACTAAACAATCAAGAGGAGCTACAGATGGGGTTTCTGCTACTGAGCGGGGACCTGGAAAGTTCTGACGGTTCTGTTGGGCTGAGGATCTGAAAGTTGGTGCTAGTCGTTAGTGTTCCTTGGCCTAGACTGTCACTGCAAAACCACAGCCGTTGGAGTGGGCAGAAGGAGCCGGCTAGAGACGGTGACACTATTAACGTCCGCCTAAGAGGAGGTCATTTCATCCAAAGTTGCACAAGTGAACAAAGGACAGAGTTTAGGTCCCTGATTCTGCAAACCTTCCTAACGTACAGCTCGCTCACGTGAAGGGCCCAGCTGACTCCAAAGTAATACTGAGATGAGTAAGGGCGGCAGCCGCAGACCCTCTGCTAGATTGCTCATTGTCCACATGGCCTACCCATGTTTCATCAAAGCTTAGCATGGGACTAAACACGTGACACTTTACCATGCAATAGAGCAGTAATTCTTAAATAGGCTCCCTCTGGGTAGTCATTGTAGATTAAACTCACCATCCTCCTCCTGCTACTGCTCCCCCACATATAAGGTCCAAGGAAATAGGCTTTAGGGCACATGGAGGTTGAAAGGGTGTGGTCTCAATCTCCACACAACTGGCCTAGGGAAGATCCTTAGTGAATATCCCAGCCCCTAGGGCACCTCTTGTAGGAGTCATGGCCAAATGAATCTGTGCCACTGAAGAAGCACGGCCCGTGCTCCACCTCTCCATGGTGGCACGTGCAGAGTTGGTGTAGAGACTACCTGTATTGCGTGCAGGGTATGTGGCATCTGCTGCTGCTGTGCTCACATGCATCCATCTGGTCTACGAAGTAGAATATTTTGAAACTCCTAGGGGTGAGGAGCAGCTCTTTGCTCAGTGTTCACAGAGTGCCTAGCACAACAGACAATGACCTGCTCCTCGGTGTCATGTCAAGATAAATACTAAATGACTTGGTGCTAAAGTAACTAGAACAAGGCACTAACAACCCCAGAAACAGGTACAAATATTTACATGTATCCTTTTTCCTTCATATTTCCCCTTTCTTATGCAAGTTTGTTTCGATGAAGTAAGATGGAGTCTTTTACTTCTAATTTATAGTTATTTTTCCTATCTTCTCTCTCTATTTTGGATACCCATTACAAACGGGTGTTAAGTGGTAACATTTTAAAGTGGTCATCTTACTGTTTTCATGTATTTCCCTTGTCCTCCCCAATCCTGATATTCATAATGAAGATCTACAGATAGTATTTGACCTGGGATATCCTTTAGTTTGTCGTTGTGCATCTCCTCCTTGGCACACAACTAAGTGCACCTGCAATAGTGAGCCTGCACCTGTTTTGCACAAGTAAACAGCCATGTGCACACACACAAATAGGGGTCTCAGTACACAGATTGGACATGCGTCCCTATTGTGTGGGAAGATATGTAAGGTTGGAGGCTGGCTGGAATATGGGGTGTTTTGCAAGAATAAATCGAAATGAATGGGATGATGCTTCTGACTGAGTCATCTGCAGGGAGAGGACTTTGATCAGGTGGCTTGAAAGGAGCAAAAGGAGGATTTTTGGTATCAATAGATCCTATCTGGACAATGTTTACTGCCTGATTTTCAAGCAGCTCCTTCTCTCCCGCTTTGTCTCAATTTAAGAACAAAAAGATTCTTTCTTGTGGATACTTCACTAACAGTAAGCCACCAGCTTTTCTGTATACCCGCCACTGTTGTTCATTCTGGCTCTTGGAGCTGATATTGGCTTGTGTTTACAAGCCTAGTAACTGCCGTCCACAATGTGTTATCAGTATAAATACATACAAGGGAAATTGCAAGGTTATGGTTGAAGCTTGCAGGTTTTTAGACTAACAAATATTTGAGCCTGAAGCAATGTTCCACTTCCCCCCCGCCCCCGCCCTTAAGTGGATTTGGATAAGATGAGAGCTTGTCTGTCAGGTTTGATGGAGTCAATAAGATTCAGCCATGTTCTACTGTAATTAACATTTGAAAAGAATTTGCCTGGGACTTAGCCCTGGGCAGTGAGGGCAGTAACTCTAATGTTAGGGAATAGTGCAAGCCCCATGCATCTATTATCCTTTAGTCTAACAGTCAATAGCAATGACTGGGGAAGGAAACTCCTTGACCATGTGTTTTCTCTTGAGGTTTCAGTGTAGGATGCTGATGCACTACACAGGATGCTGTGAGGATAAGGTAATGCTATTATACCCATTGTTCAGCTGGGCAACTAAGGTACAGAGAAAGTGACTTTGATAAAGGCAGTCTGGCAGAGCAGAGAACAGAACCCAGGTCTCCCAAGGCCCAAGCTAACCCCCTACCCACTGAATGGGATATGGAGTAAGTCCAGCGTATCAAACCTTGCCTGATTTGCCAGCCCACATTATTATTAAACCAAAGGGCATATTCATGTCAGTGGAGTATGGGTGGGAGTTGTGCTCAAACCAATGAGGGTGCCCACTCAACTTGATACCCCCTCATGTGGCTACGTTCATATCCAGTCGAGTCTGAATAATTCCCCTCTCTTCCATCTCGAGTAACGTTGGGATCAGATGACTGTTCCCCATAAGTGTTGAGAGAAATTTGCTAATCCACAGTCCCTCTTTAATGAAGCAATTTTCAGTTACTTTGGGATGATCTGGGCTACTTTTAGTGTCTGTCCTTCTTGTTTTTTAAAGCTGACTCTCACTCTTTGCATTCAAGTGATGCTCTGGGGTCGGTGCAGGCTACGTCCCTAGGCCAAAGACAATACATCAATTCAAAGCTCGCTGCAGCTCGCATTAGACCCATACCAGCCCCCATTTGCAGGAGGATGCACACACGCTGCATTGTCTCCCTGCTGTGTCATGCTTGTGAACTGGCAGGGGATTGAAATGTACAAGCATCATCTTGCTGTCAGTCTTGTACAGTTCAGTCCCCTGCTTGCTCACAACAATAGGGTGGGCGTGCGAGCCGGAGAACTGTGTGTTCTGCATGGGAACGTGTCTTTGGAACCGAGCCAGGGCCTAGCGGAGCCCAGGACGTTTCCGCAGTGTTCTGTGACTTTTACAACAATTCTTCTGTATTTTTACCTGTGCGGTGCAACCTAGTTTTCCTGACAAACAGGACAATTACCGCAGGGCTGGGAGCCGTGCCCAGACCAGCCAAATGCCAGACAGGATTTACTAACCCTGATCTGCCATAGCTTTTGCTCTTCTAGTCCTGGAACTTCCACCTCACTCTTCTTGACCTGCCCTGCTGCGGCTCTTCCCATCCTGAGCCTTCCGCGAGCAGAGGAAACAGAATGTGTCTAGTATTGGGTTATAAATGGGTCCACCGTATCTGCAAATACAGTATGTTCTTTGCCTGACATAACTATATGCATTGAATTTGGCACGTCTATTCTTTCCCTTTCAGAAAATCCATATTTATGACATGAAGCATACTGGAGGGAGATGGGAAGGATGCCAGAGAGAGAGAGAGTCATGAACTCAGAGGCACTCCTAGCAGTGCAGGGCTACTGTTTAACCCCTTCATTGCCAAAGCCACATGCCTAGCTTGAGTCTAATCTTTCCAGTGCTGTATGTGTGAGAGACTGCAAGTGGGTCCTTGGGGAAAAGGATGAGGCTGGGTGGCATAAGCTACAGTCCTCAGCTTTCCCGTTGTTGTGCCAAAGTAGTCTAATATTAACCATCAAGATACAGAAGCCAAGAGCTGAGCGGGTTTCAGAGGAGTTGGGCATTCAGATATGGAGAATCGCTGAAGAGAGAATAGTGAATATTAAAAACCAGAGTTTGGGAAGGGCTATAAACTCTTCTGCTTCAGGGCATCAGTCAACTGATGGGGTCAGGAGGAAACTTTAGCCTATAGCTGCCGATTGCAGGGATCCTTGCACCATCTCTGAAGCAGCTGATACTGGCTGCTGTGTAAGATGGAGTACTGGACCAGATGGACTGCTGCTCTGTCCAATCTGGTGTTTCCTTTGTTCATAAGCTGTGCCCAGACAACCGCTTTTAGGTGTGTTTTAACTGATGCTTTTGTGTATTTACAGTTAAAGCTGTTCCACTGGTTACTGCTGCATGGCTATTTTTTACTGCCACAAAAAAGCAGTCCCGGTCTTAAACACCAGAACCTTGCGTCAAAATTAATTGCATTTTGGCATCCAGGGAAGGCCACTTCGAAAAATATGACCCGAAGCTCATTTTCCCCCACCCACGCAGTGGGGTAACGCACAAGGCTTTGTACAGCGTCCTAAGATGAAAGGCACCTGAGTGACAAAATTTGGTCAGGTCACATTAGTCTCTACTGAACAACCAGCCACATTTTAGTTTTCCTGTGCAACAAGAAAATAAACGCTTGTCGTCATTTAATGACTCAGACTTCAGATGTCAAAGCATTAAGACAATGCCAGTTTCCTTGAGCTCACAAGGAAAATGAGGTCTGTTTGTCAGAGGTTTGGCCCAATCTGTAAAATACCTTCCTAACAAATTACCTGACCGGCTTTAGCAGGGCACACTAGTGCTGCTTGTTCATGCTCCGTAGTTAAGGTGGCAATTGTATTGTAAGTACTCCAAGGGCTTTTACAAATAACATGGACTTCAGGGCAGAGGGGTCGAGTGCTTTAGAAGATTCAGCTCCTCTCCGCTTAACAGCAGAAGGCAACATTTTATGGCTAAGGTTGTGCAGAAGGCATGTCACTGAAATCAGATAAGTGAGGAAACTTGTGCCAAAGTAGCTATTTTTCTTCTGTTGACATTAAAACACCTCAAGATGAGAGACTGTATTTGTTTATGTAGTTTGGGGGTGGGGAGATGAGGACATAATTTTAAAAAAATTAACCCCTTAAAGATAAGACATCAGTGAAGATCTCAACATGTGCTTCGTTAGTTAAGAACTCCCAAGCAAGGGATCAGCAGGCACTGCAAATACCCCAGCTTGCTAATGTGATCGGGCTGCTGTTAATGTGGAGGACAGATGTTCAGAATCTGAATGCGAGGGTGGGTTGGGTCTATTACCCTATAGCGTGACTGTAAATGATGAGATGATGATCTCTGCCTTTTCAACCCCATCCCTCCCATGTACAACTCTGTTACAGAAAGGATGTAGACTATTGGAGAGAGTCCAGTGGAGGGAAACAAAAATGATTAGGGTGCTGGGGCACATGACTTATGAGCAAAGGCTGAGGAAACTGGGCTTAGTTAATTTGCAGAAGAGCAGAGTGAGGGAGGACTTAAACTATCTGAAGCGGGGTGGGAGTCCAAAGAGGATGGATCTCGGCTGTTCTCAGTGACAGCAGATGATAGAACAAGGAACAATGGTCTCAAGTTGCAGTGGGGGAGGTCTAGGTTGGATATTAGGAAAACTTTTTCCCTAGAAGGGTGGTGAAGCATTGGAATGGGTTCCCTAGGGAGGTGGTGGAATCTCCTTCATTAGAAGTTTAAGGTCAGGCTTGACAAAGCCCTGGCTGGGATGATTTAGTTGGGGATTGGTCCTGCTTTGAGCAGGGGGTTGGGCTAGATACCTCCTCAGGTCCCTTCCAACCCTGATCTTCTATGATTCTAAAGGAATCTGTGTGGAGTGTCTCCTTTTCAAATATTGGCTTGTTGGGTTCCCCCCAACCCCAGTTTCACTTTCTGGTATTTAAGAATATTAAATAACGACAAATCCATGTTATCTGTGTTTGAGCCTTGCAAATTCCTGGGTTTCAGCTTTCCATAAACACGACTGTCTCATTGCATTTACGCATTTCACAAGTAAACTGCAGTAGGCACATTGATGCTGGACTGACCTCTTTATTTTTGACACGAGTCAAAATTTCACAGGGAATTGGCCCCCTGTATTTCAAAGAGGCCAGAGGCTTGATGGACTGAAAACTCCCAAAGGGATTGGAACAGATTGTCCACAGATGGATAATTCCTGCAATGCACAGCAGAGATATCCACTGGTATTTGACAAGCAGAAGCATTACTCGCAAGCTGACTTGAAATATCAGATAATCTTCTCAACTCTCTGAACTGTGTGTGCTAGAAAGGTACATCATTAGCACTAAAATCACCCTGGTCTGATTTTTTTTTCTTTTTCTTTGCCTGCTAGGTGTATCAGGCCTCTGTATCTGGCTGTCAATCTAAACCTGGAATTTGAATCATCACATTCAGGAATCACTACTGAAAACGGTTTGTGAAGGTTTTGTACGTCTTGCTGTACGTTGGCCAAACTGGCCTCTCAGTCATCCACATTTCATTGCTCTGAGCAGAATATGAGCAAGTGTTAAAGTCAGGTGATGCACAAGGAGACCTGTTAGAGAAGGGGTGGAGGTACTTCGACGTAGAGGACCTCTGTGCATTGGAAGCGGCTTCTAATTTCTCTCTGTATCTGAAGAGGTGCCCCGTGTTCTTGGAGATGACATTCTGTTGCCCGAAAGGCCATGTGGAAGAGAGCTGTAGCTGGTAACAGGTCTGTTGCTGGTGGCTAGTAGTGTGATTATTTATTACAAATGGCTAAGCACAACAAGGTATTTCCCACCAATATTTGCTTGGGGTTTTTAAGTACGTAGGTCTCAGTCAGGTGAATTTTTTCTGTTCCCTTTCCCTGAATAGTTGTGTGATCAACACTTGTGAATTTCCAGAACACATGTCGAAACAGAATTTACTTTTGCACATGCACTTATTCAGGCTGGGAGTGCTTGTGCCCTCATCCAATCACAGAACAGAAACAATGCCATGTGACTTATCTGACTAATCACAACTAGCCAACACTGCTTGATCTAGGAGTATCAATGGGAAACTGCTTGTAATTAGTCTGTGGAGTTACCATCATTAACAAACATCTTCAGTTTTGAATAAGGAGGTGGTGGTGGTGGTGTAGCTGTTCCTCCCAGGAAATTAGAGACACAAGGTGGACGAGATAATATCTCTGTTGGACCAACTTCAGGTCTGGCCGAAGAAGAGCGCTGTGTGGCTTGAAAGCTTCTCTCTCCCCAATAGAAGTTGGTCCAATAAAAGATATTACTTCACTACCTTGTCTCGTGAATAAGGAAGAGATCTGTGGACATCGTTTTTGTCACTGAGACTCAATACCCATGGAGGCTAAATTAATTGGAAAACTTATGTATGGTAACATATCTATTTAATAGCACCCTCTGTGTTTTCAGCACTTTACAACCAAATGATACTGGGTTTGGGCATTGAAAATTCCATCCCATACTTAGAACCTACCATAGTCAGGGTAACCTCCAAGGCTCCAATTCAAGAACACACTGACATACATGTGGTAGCCAAATACAGAAGCTTTGCAGAATCAGAGCCTAGGTCTTGTGGATGCTTTGTGACATAGTCCGTGATAGATGGCTTGCTACCCTGCATCTTTGCAATATGTACAGCTGATCTCCATAAGTGTTAGGAATGGTTTAAATTGTTTTAAAAACTTCTCCAAATACTGTCTCTGTAATGTTACAAACCCAACTGTCAGTTTGTCTTGCCTCAGGGCATGTCTCACTTGGAATCACTTACGCTCAGCTGAATGGATTCAGTTCCCAGCTTTCCAGATCTACCATAAATACAACAGCCTGATATAACTCCTCTCTTGGGGAATGCAGCATGCAAAGCATGACACCGGTGTTAAGCTCAGAGGAGATATAAACATAGAGAGGAATATCCATGCTCTGGTGTTAAAAGCCTCCTTCCTTTTTATGAGATGCCAACACTCCTGTAAAATCTCACTGCTTTAACACCACAGAAATGAAAACACAGGCAGCTTACAGCACACAGCTGGGCTCTGTGCCAGACTCCGCATTCTCAATAACATTCAGACGTTAATCGAGATGTTTTGGTTCCTTGTCGGGTCTCTGGAATCTTCGCCCCCATGTGAAAGAGTTCTTCTCTCGTACATGTTAATACCTCCGAACTGCCTCGAATGCTCCCCAATGGATCTCTGCTGCTGCTCTGCATGAGCCTACTCGTTGCCTGATGAGAATAGTGAATCCACCTGTGATAGCCTGAGTCGCTACAGGAACACGGGAGTCAAAGGGGAAGGAGTGGTTGTGAGAGGACTGGGTACTGAAACAGCGAGGACCTTTGGACATAGCAGACCTCTTGGGAGAGTTGCTAGAGGGAGTTGTCGTCTTTTCCTGAGCTCAAGGGACTGCTTCCCAGAAGAACGGTGGTGTCTTCTCCTCACTGGGACTAGTGAATGAGAAGGGTACTGTTGAGATAAAGAAGTTACCTCAGCTTTAATCAGATAAACATGCCAGGAGCGCCAGGTTGAATAGAAACACTTCTTTGGTCAGGTCATGAAAAAGCTCTTCTTCCATCCCATCAACTAGCTGCTACTCTTAAAGTTTGATAACTTTATCTGAATGGCACAATCCATACATACTGGGTTGCAAATGTTAATTTTCTCCAGGGCTTGGTGTTTAAATTGTGTTGGTGTGTAACAACACAAGCAAGTTCCCCAAAACATATCTAGAGATGTTGTTGTGTGGTGTGTGGTTGCTGGTAAGTATTTGTTTCAGGTTGGGGGGTTGTCTGTAAGCAAGGACTGGTCACAACAAAAACACTAACCCACATACCTATCCTTGTAACAAAGCCCGATGCCAACTCTGTCCACATATCTATTCAACTGACACTATCATAGGAACTAATCACATCAGCCACACCATCACAGGCTCATTCACCTGCACAGCTACCAATGTGATATATGCCATCATGTTCCAGCAATGCCCCTCTGCCATGTACATTGGCCAAACCAGACAGTCTCTACACAAAACAATAAATGGACACAAATCTGACATTAGGAATCATAACATTCAAAAACCGGTAGAACACTTCAATCTCCCTGGCCATTCTATTAAAGACTTGAAGGTGTCAATTTTAAAACAGAAAAACTTCCAAAACAGACTCCAACGAGAAACTGAGGAACTGGAATTAATTTACAAAATGGACACTATCAATCAAGGGTTGAACAGTCACTGTGAATGGCTTAGTCATTACACTAATTGAGTGCATTTCCCTAGTTAGGTTTCTTTCACAGGTTCTTGTCAACTGTCAGATACAGATCCACTTGATTTTCACTACAAAAGGTGTTTTCTCCTGCTGATAATGGCCCATCCAAATTAAACAGCCTCTTAGAATTGATATGGTAATTTCCAACTTTTTCTGCTTTCTGTGTGTATATAAATGCATCTTACTTGTGTGTTCCATTCTATGCATCTTATGAAGAGGGCTATAGCCAACGAAAGCTTATGCTGAAATAAATTGGTTATTCTCTAAGGTGCCACAAGTATTCTTGTTTTCCATAAGGGGTAGTGTAGACATGGCCTAAGAATCCGCCTGTTTTGTTGTGGGAACTAGAAATGGGCTCAAACCTGAACTCTGGATCCAAACCTTCTCAAATTTTGAAGGGGGTCAGAATCCAAATCTATGTTAATTTCATAGCTGGCCATAATTAAATACAATGGACTGGCCCAGATCTCTGGATCAGAACAACTCGAGCATTGAGATGGGAGAAGGCTACTTCTATGGCCCATGTTGGCAGCACAGCAATATCTCCAAAAGTAACAGTTTCTTTCCATTTACATTGCAGATATTTAAGCATTTTGGGCTGATGTGCTACCAATACTGGAAAAATAGGTGGTCATGTAAGCCTCAGGGCATGGCAGCCAACAGTTATGGCTGATCATGCATTTCGAGCACACCTTAAGCTCCCTTCAAGCCATTTGTCATCTATGGTTTTGGGTGTACATGTCCATTATCCTCATTTCTCAATCAGAGGTAGAGAGGTGAACTGACTAGGCCAAGGTCACAGAGGGAGTCAGAACCAGGATCAAAACAGGCTTTTACTCCTGCACAGAGGTGGCTAGACTCTGCCTCTGTCGTCTTAACATTATGAAGCTGATTTTGCTACCCTTACTCCCACTGAATAATACTTCACTCCAGCTGTAGCACCACTGATTTTACTGGGGAGTAAGGGTGCTATCAGAGAGAAGGACGACAGAAATAGACCCTGTAAGAAACCAAGTTCTTTGTCCTTTCTTTCCTTCTTCTCTGACCTCTTTCTCCCACGAGACCCTTGCAGGATCCACCCTCCATACTCCCTTGCACGTTTGTTTCCTGTTCCCAGAAAAATGAATCAAAATGCTGGTGGCAAACAGCTACATTAAACTCCACAAGGAACATCCTGAAGACGTGACTCGCAGCCTATTTCTCACATTAACGATACACCAGAAACAAAGAGATTCTTCCCATTGGAAAATATAGTTTGTGGGAAACATCTGAAGGGAGCCCCAGTGAAAAATCCGAAACATAGATGCTTTAGCTCTTCCCAGGTTGCAGTCAAGTATGCAGGAACACAGGCAGGACAACACTGTGCATGAGTATCAGTCATGCTACCTCTTAACAAATGGGTGCCAGCATCATGAACAAGCAGTTACATTTGAGTCCTGCCCTGAGCATTGATCAAGGACCTCTTCTCTTCTTATGCTAAGTGGGAATAACCACTGTGGAGAACATATTGGCGTGGCAAGTCAAAGATACCACTAGGAGACCCATGGCCTTCCAGGATGATGCTCTCCTGCTGGAATACTCACAGCAATGTCTGCTGTTTTATGCCTGACAAATATATTTCAGGATCTCCATTCTTCCACCTATAAGCCTAAATTAGGACAAACCAGTCATTTGGTTAGAGATTTTCCACTGCCCTCAACCCAACATTCCCACACTAAAACTGTAGCTGGTCTGACCTCCACCAAGGGACCTTTTACTGAACTTGTGCAGAGCTCCACTGACAAAACTCGCTAATCGCGTCTCTGTGAAAGGAGGCACCAAAGATGAGAAAATTTCATTCAAGAGGTTTGGAGGCTGGGGACCAGATGGGGTCAAAGACATGCATCAGATATGCACATCAGATATTTTTATTTGGAAACTCAATCACTTAATTTCTCCTCATCCAGGGGTTACAGATAAACGCAGTGGCTTTCTCACGATGTGAGCTGTTGTTCGCTGTTAGTTGGTTTGATTGATCTCTCCTGAATAAAGTTACTGTCTCTTGTTCCAAAAAGTAACTGTTGAACAGCAATGAGCTTTCCTGGCACCAACTACAAAGGAGTTGCTGCGCAAGAGGTACACTGAGGATGAGGTAAATATTGTGAGGCTGGAATAGGTGTGGAAAGCACACTCTGCACTCATGTTATGCTTCAAAGATGGCAATAATTACTGCATTTGAGACTGTATCTGTCAGTCGTCAGGGCTTTGATTAAAGATAGGCTAGAATAGTTCTGCAATGTTTTTGTTCTTTTCTTTAAATACCCGACTTAGCATCTTTGTCCCGGTCTGTTTGTACAAAGCAGGAAAAATAACAGGAAATTTGTGTGTTCTGGATCATTTTCTAATGTAACAATTACCTCCCCCATTTTATGTTAGGATGAATTGCACTTTACAATCATGAAAATGTGGTTGGACAGCAATTAATGTCTTTAATCCTAAAACCAGGAGAGAAGCTAGTTAGATAGGGCAAAAGGTGGACCTTGTATAGCACTGGCTGCTGAATGCTTCCAGTACACGTAGTCTCTCTTGGGAAGCTCTGAGTGTCAAAATCCATCACTTCTTCCTGATGCTGTGAAGTTTTGCTCCACTGCACAGAGCAGGGAAATTGAGAGTCTGCCCAACGGTTCAGATGACGCAACACCAGCTGACGAAGAAGGCAAAAGAGAATAACGCAACCATAAGGGAAAACCAAGTGCGAGACCAGTGTGATCTGACAAAGCAGAGTCTGGTCCAGACCCTGCTGACATTTAGATCAGGCTCATGGAGCCGGAATGGTTCAGCAATGCCTAGTGTGTCTGTTGCTGGGAAGAAGTTTTTTGCTGGCACGTTTCCCATTCTCTTGGCGTCCTAAGAGTGCTCCCAGAGGTGGCCTGCAACGTCCCACTTCTGTGAACATGTCTCGGATTCAAAACACTGCTGTGTGGAGAGTGCCTACCAATCAATATGTGCTCATTAGTGCAAGCCCCGCCCACCCAATCCAGCCTAAATAGGTGTTTGGCACCTCGCAGGCCAAACTTTTTTCCCTTTCTCCCAACAGCCCAGCTCAGGTTTTATGGTTCCTGAGTCACTGACTCGTTCAAGAAGATAAAAATCCAAACTAACTGGCTCCTTATGCTACGTGTACTCCAGAGCTGAACAAGGCAGCACTTGCCCTGCCAGGCCAAAGAGGGCAGTTGCCCTGTGTGAAGTGCCGTGGCTCCAGGTCAGCGGCAGGGAGGGCGTTGCTGTTCAGGCTGGTGGCCTCTGCAGGTGAAAGGGCGACTTTGAAACGTGCTTGTTGGTTGGAGCCTTGCGGCTAAGAAGTGTCACCTCCGATGTTGGCCTCGATCCCCCTGCAGGGGGGTCTCACGGGGTGTTTCATGACTCATGGTCAAGGGCAGAGTGACAGCGAAAGAGCTCGTTGGGAGCTATCTCGACCAGTTCCTGGATGGCCCACAAACCACGTCTCAAAATGCTTCGTCACTGGGTGAAAAGAGCAGATGGACTGACGCTAGGATTCTCTTATTTTCCTAACCGCCTCCCATGGGTGAACCTGGGCTTAAGGTTTCACTGCTCACAGCGAAAGAGAATCAACAGAGCAACTGTCTCCTCTGTCGCTTTCCAAGAGGCAAACAAGTATCTGGAGAATGTCCCTCTTAAATTCCGGGGTCATTTTCCCCATCGGGAGCAGCTTGAAACAGAAGAGCCGTGGCGCGTACAAAGGTTGTGTCAGACACTTTTATCAGCTGCTGACGCCGGTTTTATCTTGGTGCACAATAGCTCTGAAGGGAAATAGTTTAATCTCTAAATGAGAGCTCTCCATGAGACTTTTTTCCTAAATGGTCCTTGTGCCCTCGAACAATAAATGCCATGTATGCCCTGCCAGCCTGGGGTTGCTAATCGTATTCAAACTTGTGGGCATTTCTTTCCCAGGGCCAGCAAGGCCTTAGTACCTCTTTGGGCTTTGCCCACGCTTATGCAGACTGGCGGCAGGCTGTCACAGCTTGGCGACGGCAGGTCTGCTGGCTGATACAGACACAAATGAGAGATCTGCATTGCATGAGCTTGAGGCTTCGGATGCACAATGATGTAACCAAGTCACTCGGCTGGCAGCGTCCCGCTGCTACAATGCACCAGTATCAAAAATGCCCAAAGAATGCAGCCCGAGGGCATGGTGTCACCAAAGCAAATTAGAACCCCAATCGAAATGTCAGGCAAATGAAACACAGAAGGACTTGTGTAAGGAACAATAAGCGATGTGTTATTCCAGGATGAATGAGCTGATCTAGTGCATGCCAAATGTTTACTCTGGGCTTTCACATAAGTCAAATGAGGCCTGATGCTCCGTTTCTTGTTTAAGAAGCCACTGGAAGTTCACAGAACTTTAACGTGTGGTTCTGGTCAACTGTGGATACATTGGGCCAAATTTGCTGTTGGTGTGAGCAGTTAAATGTCATACAAGATGGCTGTGTAAAAATGGTACTGACATGCTCCATGTATTTGTTCCATTGTGTCTTTGAGTCATTCCTGCTTCCTCTTCTGACAAAAGAAGGTTTTTGGAAGATCTGCAGATCCGGCAGAGTAAAGAAGGATACTCCTCTGCTTATCACATCCTCTGCTTGAGACTTTGACCATAGCCAGTGCAATCTCAAGCATTTGTAAATATTTTGAGGTTTGACCCAACTCAACATCTCGAAGGCCACTTGGTTCTCATTAAAGAGGAAAGAGACCTGAGCCTGAGAGGACGGGCAGGATCCAGGGCCGGCTCCAGGCACCAGATGAGGAAGCACATGCTTGGGGCAGCAGTCTCGAAGGGGCAGCATTCCAGCCATTCTTTGGGCAGCACAATCCAGACACACTTTCTGCTTCGGCAGTCTGGCCGCCCTTTCTCTTTTCTCACCATGGGCAAGCCTACCTCTCACTAGAGGCAAGGGGTAACAAGGCGACTCAGTCCTGGTACCCCAAGAGCCCCCCCATGGTTCCACTGGCTTCTCTGGTAGTGGAGGGCTGACCCCGAAACCCCATGAGAAATGCTGCCTATGCATCTTAAGAAGTGGGTTTTCTGCCCACAAGTTTATGCCTTAATAAATCTGTTAGTCTTTAAGGTGCCACCAAACTCCTCCTCATTTTTGCTGTTGTAAGTGTATTTCAAGGTCAGTATTGTATACCCAAGAAATCTGAATACTTCTGAAACATCCAGGCAATTAGGTGCATCACAGGCATATGAATGTCTGGGTCTGTAAAATCCTGACTGGTGAGAAGAAAGTAAATAAGGAGGTGTTATTTACTTCTCATAACACACGAACTAGGGGTCACCAAATGAAATTAATAGGCAGCAGGTTTAAAACAAGCAAAACTAAGTACCTCACACAAATCACAATCAACCTGTGGAACACCTTGCCAGAGGATACTGTGAAGGCCAAGACTAAAACCGGGTTAAAAACAGAGCTAATAAGTTCATGGAGGATAGATCCATCATAGCTATCATCCAGGATGGATGGGTATGCAAAACCATGCTCTGAAGTGTCCTTAGCCTCTGTTTGCCAGAAGCTGAGAGTGGGTGATTACCTGTTCTGTTCATTCCCTCGGAAGCACCTGGCATTAGTCACTGTCAGAAGATGGGATACTGGGCTAGATGGGCCGTTGATTTGATGGCCATTCTTATCTTATGCTTATCTGATTTTTCTGATACTGAACTTTGAGACTGTGCACATGAGCAAGGGTTTGTAAAGTTGGGCTCTTAAATTCACGGATGTAATTAAGCTTATCTTACTTTTAAAGAAGAGTCTGTTGTGTCTCATAGAAAACCAGGGGGCATTGAGTTAATGCTACATCACAAGTCAGTTGCTGATGGTAGTTAATACTTGTGCTTCTGACTATTCAGAACTATTCTAGCAAGCTTTGTCTAGACTAGTGAAAAGAAATCTTTGTTGACGGTTCTGGAAAGCTTAGTGGAATGTTGAGGTCTCTGGCTGTCAGGGATAGTAAAGTGGGAAGAATATGAATATAACCCAACAAAAGCTGTCAAGGCAATTAAAGGCCCAGATGCAGAAGTGTCTGGGCATGAGTCAGTCATTACCACACACAGTAAAGAGAAAGAAGTCTTAAAAACAGGTTGTGCAGAGAAGATCTTGACTGAGGCATATCCGGTTGGTGGGGCTTCCTTAAGGGAGAAGAGATGGAGGCTATCCTCTATGTGGATCAAGAAGGTATTTGGTGGTGGTGGTGTCCTACGCAATGTCAAAAATCATGAATGTCCCTGGAGACTGAATTGAAATGGATAGTTCTGGACTTGATCTTTCTGTATCCTTCAGACCAGAGGTTTGTGTTTTGTCCTGAAGATGGTCTGCCTTTTAAGGCAAGAGGCTGGTAGCTCTCTGATAGAGGAAGAAATATCATAAGATACTTTCATCCTGCTCTTTATGGACCTAAAAATGCATCTGATAAGTTAGTTTTCAAAATGGACAGTCACTATTAGTGTGTTTTTCTGTTCAGAGAATTTGTGTCTGTTTAGCATGTTTGTGGCTTTAGCACTCAGTGGTGAATCTGAACATACAGGGACAAAGTTGAGAAGAGCTCTTAGAATGGGACTCAGCATGATCTCTTAGGGTAATTGAAAGTTGGTCAGAAGTGGATAATCAGCAAGGACAGGCCATCCTGATTGGTTGACTGTGACTGGTCACAAGTGCCATAGAGTACTAATTGTGATTCTCCAGTTGGCTGTGCCCACACAATCAGGTTGCAAACATGTGAAGAAGTGGGAGGGGAATTAATTACCTGGGACATCAGTTCCCCTAAGACCAGCTGTTGGCAGGGTTTCTACTTGGGCCTTCTTAGCAGGCTTTCAGATTTTCCTATGTGAGGCTCTTCACAGAACTGTCATGTTAAATTTTGATCGCTGTGCTTCTCATTTGGACACCAAATATTGCGTCACATTAAAAATACCCTCATCTGCGTGTGCATCCTTTTCTTACGGGTAGATACCTCCTAGTTTCATACCATTTCTCTCTGGCTGGGCCTCTATTTTAGGCTTTGCTCATAGAAATACAAGTTTCCATTACTATGCCTTGTTGATTTCTATCTGACAAGTGAAGGATGTGATGAGTTCCTTGCCTTATCTTTCCTTAGTTGGTCTTCATGTCTTGATAACTGACAAGAAGCTGTCTCGGATGAAATTAGCCTATTTTATGCAGTGTCTTCCTTCAAATCTTCAGCTGGCAGCATCTCTTGACTCTGGTATATTATGTCATTCATTAGCACAGTGCAATGCTGTGATGTGCTCAAATGATTAAAACATTGGTTCCCTGCTGTACAGCCATGTGTGCAATTTATTTTCAGCAGGCAAAAAACCCACCTAAAACTGTTGTGTTCCTTGAAGCTACTTTCCAAATTGAAATAATTTAGCAGTTGGAATAGTAGAGTATAGATCAAATGTGAAGAGCACACGAATCTCTTATCTCCATCACCATAATTACAAAAACAGTTTTTGAATTCAGACAGTCTCTAGCATAAAAATATCTGAAGGACCCAGAATCCTGCCACTAGCTCAGTGGTATTAGGTATCCACTGTGACAAAGCTCCAAGTCTGTACTTGTGGGTCCTGTGCTTCCTGGCAGATTTAGGGGCCTCAGAAACTCATCTAGGCCCCAGAGTGACCTCCCTTTCTCAGTATAATTGGCAAGAGTCACCGCCTAGTGAGTTACCTTCATCACAGGTCAGTATGGAAGATGGAAAAGGGGGGAGCCCGGGCCCGCCCTCTACTCCAGACTCCAGCCCAGGGACCCTAATAGTATCAGCTAAGATGGCTGACCTTTTAGGCACAAAACACAATACAATTCCCTGGGCTACTTCCCCACAGCAGTCCCTGCTTCTTCAAACTCCACTTCACCCCTACCTCAGGGCCTCCTTCCTTCTGTATGATATGTTGTCCAACACTCAGTCTCACCAACAGCATAACTTCCTTCCACAGCTCCTGACACCCACACCCACCTGACTAACTGGGAGGTTTTTATCTGGTTTCAGCCAGTCCCTGATTGGCTTCAGGTGTCCCAATTAGGCTAGCTGTTTCTGCTCCTTTCTAGAAGGTTCTTAATTGGCCCCAGGTGTCTTGATTGGCCTGGAGTAGCCTTTGTTTGGCTATCCAGGGAACAGGGACCTGCACATCCTGAGACTAATATACCTGCCGTCCAGCACTCTCCTATATCCTTCTGGTCTGACTCCGTCACACCACTCAGTGAATACCAGTGTTAGATGTCCATTATTCATCCACCACAATACAAGAGTTTGTAGTATAGGTATCTGTAATAGGGTTTTACCTAATCCAGGTTAGACCCTGCTGCTGCCTCAGTTTCCCATCTGGTTGATTCTCATACTAAAATAGTTGGAAATATTTTTGATGATGTTTTTTGTTGGAAATTTGAAATTTCCGTTGTGGGAAAAAATTGAAAATGTCAGTCTTCAAAATGAAAAAAAAAAACCTTCAGGTGGCAATTTCTTTTGGTTTTAGATATTTAAACCTCCTTATTGTTTAAATAAAGAAAAAAAATTCAGAACAAAACGCTTCAGTTGACATGAACTGGTTTTACTTTTTCTTCCTGATTGGGACAGGAAAGCCATTTCCTGCCCACCTCCACTCTCATGCTTTCACCAGGGGTTCTCCTGGCCCTTTCTACACTGAATATGTTCATTCTTGTGCTGCTTTTGTGTGATTTTGCCTGGAGGACTCAGTCACTAAGTCACACAGTTTTTGGGGTAGCCGGGACTGACAGTCACTTATCCCCTGCCTATAGCGAGCGGGATTCTTGTTTTGTGCTTAGCTGGGTGACTACTCCCTAATACCACCAGCCTGCTAGCTACCCAAGCCCGCTCCTCTGGGCTATGCCAGCCCTTGCTTTGCCTTTCAGGTTAACAATAGGTATCTCCAGTCCCTGAGTCCCTTCAAAGTGTTCCCCAGTGATATCTGGCCCCTGGCACTGGCTGCTCACAGAAATACCAGGTCAGTACTTTATACACACCAGTTTGTATGATCCAGCTCCAGACCGGATCTTTGCTTAACCCCACAGCACTGACAAGTTTATCAAGAGTAGTTTATCAAGAGTAAGTTTGTCATCAAGGGTTAGAGATTCAGGAGCTCATGTGTAAGGATATGGAAACAGTTGCATATAAAACAAAATAATACACTTTCTAAAGACTATACTAAGCTAACAGGTTAACCTCCTGTCTAAAGTAGTTTTATCTCACCCAAGGTTTTCTTCAGTGTTTTCAAGGCTGGTTGAGATCCTATTTTCATGAATGTAAATGCACAGTCGTTTTACTTCCTAAGTGCAGGATGAAGGGTGTCTTCTTTACCTCCTGCATATAGTCCCGAAGTTCACGATCTGTACCCGGAGACAGAATAACCACCTGCGGCTTGTTTTTACCTGGGTGCTATTTCCTTGTTTTGACTTCTGCCTTTTGTAGGTAAATGGATATCCATTGTGTTAGCTTACAATGCTTAATTTACATCCTGACAGAAACAGAGAGACACATTTCTTACTTCCTGGCTGGAGGAAAACCTGTTTTTCATCTCTGCTGGTGACTGATGCCTGGCTGCAGACTTTCAAACCATATTTTCAATATCTGTACATACCTCTTTATATAGGATCTGTACATGCATTTCACAACAATAATAATGACCAGTGTGACCCCAGCTTTCACTGGAGACCTCAAAGGACATTCTTTGGCCAACCAGTATCAGGATATTGCTGTAACCTCCTTGCCAGTTGGCATTAAAACATTCCTCGGTCATACTAAGGCCAGGTCTACACTGGGGAAGGGGGGGTCGACCTAAGATACACAACTTCAGCTATGCAAATAGTGGTGGAGTTCCAGAGTGGACGGGGAGAGCGCGCGGGGATCGATTTATCGCATCTACACTAGGAAGGGGGGAGCTACCAGATGCTATTTTTGCACAAGATACTTTTTGCAACATGTAACTTTTTTCTTGAATATATTGTCAGCTTACTAGCCTGTGGGTGTGTGACAATGCCCCTTACAAGCATTGCAAGGTTAGGTCAGACAGGAGATCGAACAATGAATGAACAGTCTGAAGCACATGATATTTGTATTCCATTGCACCTGTCATGTTAGTACCCAAGTCTAGTATGAACATCTACTTTACGGGGAGAGGGCAGAAGGGTTTAAAGGCTCTTTAGATCTCAAGTTTTGGTGGGTTTTTTTTTTTTTTTTTTTGTTCTTTTGACCTTAAGTAACAGCAGTTTCCAGACAATTTAGACTTAAGAAATGAGGCTCAAATTGCTTTCTTAATCCTTTGTTTTTTGTAAAAGGGTCTGTGAACTACAGGAAATATCTTGTTCAGACCCAAACATTCTGATTTACTTCCAAGTCCATAGAATTCATCTTAGAACTAAAACGCCTTTTATGATGATGATAATAATAATAAAGAGGGAATGTTCCTGGATTGGTTGGATTGCTCAGCAAACAGAAATAGGAAAAGGAGAGTGATTTCTCATGCTGTTTCCTGAAGTCCAAACATGACCTGAAGTTTTTATAAACTTTCTGCTCAGGTTTCAGGAAACAGCAAATGAAACTGCCTTCCTGATCGGGGTTTTTTTTGTTGTTGTTGTTGCTGTATTTTTCTTTTGAGACGTAATAAAATATCATCTATAAGACTGCAGCCTTTCAAAATATTCTCTGGAGGGCAGGTGAAGAGTGGAGGCAGATTGACTGATGACTGGAATAAAGCCTCGTTATCTCTGGGATTATAATTCCAGTCTATTCTGAGGGTCCAAAGTGACAGGAATTTGGTCATCTCAATTTAGTTCTAATGGACTCTTGTGAGCATTGTATAATGTTACATATGATTTTGCACCACTTCATGTAATAGACACTCTGTAGCAGGGACTGATTTTCTGAGGAAGCTGAACTTCCATTCACCTCTGAAAAGAATGGTCCTTCCGAACTCTGGCCTTAGGTGGTTGAGTCTGGCTAGTGTGAAGTATCTGGCATGCAAACTAGCATCTGACACTCCAATTAAAAGTTGGGATTTAACTTCCCAGTATTGCTAATCTTTCAAGAGCACCAAGGGTTAGCCTGACAAGAAGAAAATGCAGAAAAATAATCTGATCAGTGAGAAAAACAAATAAGAACATAGGAATGGCCGTACTGGGTCAGACCAAAGGTCCATCCATCCCAGTTTCCTGTCTACCGACAGTGGCCAATGCCAGGTGCTCCCGAGTGACTGAACCTAACAGGTAATGATCAAGTGATCTCTCTCCTGCCATCCATCATCCCCCTCTGACAGACAGAGACTAGGGACACCATTCCTTACTCATGCTCATTAATAGACATTAATTGAGTTAACCTCCATGAATTTATCCAGTTCTCTTTTAAACCTTCTTATAGTCCTAGCCTTCACAGCTTACTGAGGCAAGGAGTTTCACAGGTTGACTGTGTGCTGTGTGAAGAACTTCCTTTTAGTTGTATTAAACCTGCTTCCCATTAATTTCATTTGGTGGCCCCTAGTTCTTATATTATGTAACAAGTAAATAACTTTTCCTTAGTCACTTTTTCCACACTACTCATGATTTTATATTCCACTATCATATCCCCCCTCAGTCTCCTCTTTTCCAAGCTGAAAAGTCCCAGCTCCTTTAATCTCTTCTCATAGGGGACCTGTTCCAACCCCCTAATCATTTTAGTTGCCTTTCTGAACCTTTTCTAATTCCACTATATCTTTTCTGAGGTGAGGAGACAACATTTGTACACAGTATTCAAGATGTGGGCGCACCATGGATTTATATAAGGCAATAAGATATTCTCCGTCTTATTCTCTATCTCTTTTTGAATGATTCCTAACATCCTGTTTGCTTTTTTGGCTGCCGCTGCACACTGTGTGGATGTCTTTAGCGAACGATCCATGATGACTCCAAGATCTTTTTCCTGATTAGTTGTAGCTAAATTAGCTCCCACCATAGTGTATGTATAATTGGGGTTATGCTTAGAAAATGCAAATGCACAAATCTACATGGGAGAGGTAAGTTCGCTTTGCCTAACTTCAAATCAATATAAACAGTGAGGTTTCAATAGTGTGAGAGAAACATATACGTTATGGGGTTAATGTTCTCTGTGCAGGGACTAGGGAAAGGAAATAAGATCAGAGAAAAACTGTGGCAAAAAATGAAACCTAGAGTGACAATAAAAACCAGAGACACAAGCAACAGTAATTCATATGGGAAATCACACATTTTTGCCCTATGTAGATTTCACAATTCTGGCAGCTTTGCTACTGGGGATTTTATCCCCCCCCAAATAGCACCGGCTTCCTATATCCCAACAAACATTGTTTATAATCCCCAAGGGAAAGAGAAGATTTAATTACAGGAATAAGAACAACCATACTGGGTCAGACCAATGGTCCATCTAGCCCAGTATCCTGTTTTCTGACAGTGGCCAGTGCCCAATGCTTCAGAGGGAATGAACAGGACAATTGAGTGAGCCAATCCCTGTCATCCAACCCCGGCTTCTGGCACGAAGAGGATATTTTTTGCAAACTCATCCTGCAGTTTAGCGATGTTCTCCCATTACTGTCTAAGGCCTAAGCTGGTCTTGGCAAAGAAGCTCGTATGCCACTTTTGCTCTTCCCTGATCCATGAGAATGCTAGGGACCAATATGGCGCCAGACATAAGTTACAGATCAGTCTCAACTATCCCAACGAGTCCTAGCCCACGAAGACCTGTTACACCAGCCAGGGATCTCTGGAATGCAGCAAGGTTCTGTCCACAACTGCTCCCCGTTCTCTGTCCTCCACTGAAGGAGTCTAGAAGGCAATGGCAGAGAGCCAGCTAAGCCTGCTCAACACTGCACAGAGGGCAGAGCTAGAGGAAAGCTGGCTTCAGCATGGGGGAGCCACAAATAACATTTCTGTAGCTCCCTCCTCAGGTGGGCTCAGCTGGGCCCAGCCATGAATTCAGCACGTTAGTTCCAGAATCACTAATCACGTCCAAAAGCCAGGCAATATGTCATGTGAAATCAGATAATGGAGAGAGATGGTGGGATGCTTGAAAATATGTAGCAGATTTAGGAGTTCGCACAGGGGATGGTTCTAACAGTAGGATAACATTCTGTGCCTGAATGTTTAAAGCCATTTTAATCCAGCCTCTCTTCTTGTGTCCAGAATTTGAACCCACAGTTCTGAGGACACAACAAAGGGTAAAGGTGGGTTTTAAGAAGAAGCCTTTACTGTTATGTGGGGCTTCATAAATGTACCAATGCTACTCAAAAATTTCAGTTTAACTATTGAGTGCCTACTGTGAAGTGTTTCTGGAGAGTGAGCCTGCTTGGTTTTTTTACAATTGATCTTTAGGTCTCCATTAGCTATATGGACAATAAATACATATGTAATAGATTATAAAGTGTTACAAAACATCCTCAACATGCCATAAAGTATAATATGCTGGAGACTCAAAGGGTTTGAAGCCTAACTGTGACTGAGTGCAAAGTTCTGTGGCATATCTTTGCTTAATCCCCATTCCCTCTTTATATACACACTCACTCACTCCCCATTGTAGAATCCAAAGGACTGTGATGAATGCATGTGGGAGAAGCCAAACTCCAGAGAAGTCAAGCAGATTGCAACGAGTGCCCAGAGTTTACTGATCTTCCCATACTGAGCATAACAGCTCCATAACATAAGAACGGCCACACTGCGTCAGACCAATGGTCCATGTAGTTCAGCATCCTCTCTTCCGACAGTGGCCAATGCCAGGTGCCCCAGAGGGAATGAAGAGAACAGGTAATCACCAAGTGATCCATCTCCCATTGCTCATTCCCAGTTTCTGGCAAACACAGAGGCTAGGATATATCAGAACATTGTTTTGCACCCCTGCCCATCCTGGCTAATAGCTACTGATGGACCCAGTCTCCATGAATTTATCTAGCTCTTCAAGACAAGCCAGGTTCTGATCAGAATAAACCCCCTAAAATTCTCAACCATTGGCATATGAACCATCAGAGAGGAACCACAGTGACAGCCTCCAGGGATACTTATTTGACAGCTAGGATGTGCCTCTGGTTTCAACTTCATTGAATCCAGTTCAATACCAAAACAAAACCCAAATTCCCCATTTCTCTCTAACCACAAAGGCACTGAGTTGGACAGGGGTAGGGACAGCGATTTACGTAAAGTTTCCTCCACCTCCTTCCTTCCTTCCTTCCTTTTCTTCCAACAATCTGTGACCCAGCCCTGCACAATGGGGAAAAATGGCTTCCCTAGCCCTGCCAATTTTAATATAATAGATTGTCCAAAATATGCAGGAACTGGCTCCAAGTCATCCAGCAGTCAGAAAAGGTCTCAGAACTCTTCTGATGATTAAACCCCATCCTAATTATTTTACTTAAAAAGTTTTGAAGTTTGGGATCCTACGGTATAATCTCTGCCTCAGCTTTCCAAAGACAATAACACTACTAATGATAGAGTCACAAGAGTTACAATTTTGTTTCACCAATTTGCATGTTCAGTTTTTTTTAATGGCCATGGCATTTGTAGTCTGGGTTATTATAAATGAGATATTTTGTACCTCCAAATAGATGATTACTGTAATTTAAATCAAAATATACAAAGGTGCAGCCAAAGATGTCTTCATCTAACCTCAGTGTTTCTTTTGCTCTTATAGACTTGGCTGCCAGATTTAGCTGGAACATCAAAAATGCTATGGTCTCATTTCCCTGAAATGACACATTACTGAAGGGGGCCCACAGAAATGAGCACAGGGAAAGCTTGACAAGCATGCAGGATAGATGAGAAATAACTACCCGGCACATCAATAAATTAATCCATGGAGTTTTTCTTCCTTTAGCTTCAAGGGAATCTGCACGGAAGGTGCTGCAGGTCATTGCAGACAACTCCCAACACCATCTCCTCTAGAGCATGAAGAGTTCCTCTCTTCAAATCAGAGATGGAGAACATGTTGGGATACAATAAGGTTCTGGGCCCTGCTTCTGTGACATTTGAATACACTCTACTTTATTTGAAACAGAATTGATGGAATCCCAAATTGTTGAACTCCTTCATAAAATTCACCTATTCAGCTCAATGGTAAAGAGTTCTTCTGATCTTCTAAAGTGACGTTAATTGACACCTTGAACTGAACTCTTCCTCCACCCCATCCTGGCTTGATTCTGGTTTGAGTGAGGGTCATCTCAGAATGGCTAAGACTTGAGGAGGAAGGATGATCCATTGGCTAAGGACTAGCTTGAGACCTGGGTCCAATTACCTTCTCTGTCAAGGTTTCATAGACTTTAAGGTCAGAAGGGACCATCATGTCTCTCTGTACCTCAATTCCCCAACTCATGAAGTATTGAAAGGAGCTCAGATACTTTGGTAATAGAGGCCATGTTAGATGTATCATGTTGTAGTCTGGAGTAATAGATCAGAAGCTGGTATTGATACAGTTCAGTGGCTATTGTATTCACTTTTATCAACTCCCCTGGGAGAAACTGACAGAATGCTGCATCAAAAGATCAATGGAAAAACTTCAGCTTGAAAGAAACCATGCAGACCTACAAGCCACAAAGAAACTTTGGCCTCTAAGTGGTAACAGAGGAGCGTATTTAAGTAGGAACAGGTAAGATTGTATAACAGCATACCAGACTGGAGGAACAAAGAAAGAAGCATTAACTCTAGAATGAAGAGGTTCGGTTAGTTCAGTGCTGGTGAGTTTCAGATAGGCATCTAAATTCTGGGTGTCTGTCTGAACACAAACTCTATATCTTCCCCCGGTGTAACTCCAGGTATCGTGTCTAGAGGGAGAAAAGAAGATAAAAATTTATTCAAGGCAACAAATGCAAGGAAGTTCAGAGTTAAATATGACACTGACGCTGATTGGAAAACAGTTTTTCCTGCAGAAATTTATTTTTCATCAAAAACATGAAAAGCAAAAATATTAGTTTTTTGGCCAAAAACAGAAACATTTTCAATTTGTGGAGGAAAAATCAAATTTTTTGAGTAAAATAGATAGTCTTGTGACATTTTTTGTTTAATTAAAACCCCTCAAGTTTTAACAAAAAATGTTCAACCAGCCCTACCTGACCCACATTGTTCTGAAATATAATTCAGCATTTAGCACAACATCTGCAGTTGTTACAAGCCCTGTGCAGCATGAGTCAAGGACGAAACAGTGCAGTTCTCTTGGTCCTAATTCATTTTCAGTGGAATGGTGATTATTCTGTCACTCAGAGACTTTGAGTTGCTCTGAGCTCTGTCCCAGTTTCATAATCTCTGGAGCATATAATCACAGTGTAAAATGTAAGTTATACTTAGACTAGTAAGTCTTCAGTTCAGTCACCTTGCCTTCGTACTTTCTGGTAAAGCACTGCCCATATTAAGATAATCCCAGAAACTATTTAATCAGATCTAAGACGCCTCTTCATTTTTGTATCTGTCAACTGCCCTGAGATTACGTATGGAATTTAAGTGTATGAATCACACCATAGATAGGTCACAGCCACAACAGAATGCTCTATCATCTTACAGGTAGCATCGTGGTCACCATTAAATGCCTTTGCAAGTAACTAACATTGCCCCATTATTTCCAGAATTCCCGTGGCATTCCCTATACTGCGGTAATATTATCTGCTTGCAAAAGCAACGTTATAGCAGCTTTAATGGTGACTGCTGTGCACTACTTAGGGAAGCCTTAATCTACTGATCGTTGAAACAATAGACAATTATGCCATCTTGGGAGTCGTTGAGGTCTATGTTGTGTCAATGGCAGTAACTCCACATACTTAAAGCCATTACGAGACTTTTCAGTGCGTTATAGTTACTGCCCAAGGACAGCTGCTCTTCTAAATGAATTCATTCAGCAATGAAATCTTGGAAAATGTGCTGAGATTGCAGTAAGCCTCCATGGCGTGTGCATCAATGTGCCATTGGAGAGAGTCTTGTGTGCATTGGGAGGCATCGGCTGGCCAAGGACGATTGGCTTCCACCCAATCCGCCGACTGGAGTATACCCTCTGGCACAGGCTTACTACTACGAGGGAAGAGTTTTAAAAACAACGTGTGGAGGCTGTGCAGTACGTCCTTTCACCGTGGAAAGCAGTTCCTCGGAAGAGGGGAGAGGATGTCCAGAAGGGAGCTCTACACACCTTTTCCCTACCCTTTTGGACTATATTTGGTTGCGTTAAATATTCTCTAATATGTTGTCTTCTTTCTGAGTTTTCCATTTGGGCTCCTTCCTCCTATCCCCTAGAAGCTTTTTCCATCAACAGTGCTTGACGCAACAGCCATGTTCAAATGTTTCCTTCCCATTTGGTTTTTATAGTGTAGAGCAGATCCTAATTACATTTGTCCATATAACTAGAAGACTGGCAACTCCCAACCTGGTGCTGAAAAGGGCCTTTGGTACCTGGTCTGAGTGTCAGTTTAAAACGGTCATTCTTCTTATTCCTGCTACTGCCTTTCTCCTCCTTGCAAATCCTGATGCCTCCCTTCACTATCCCATCCCCAACATTTGTGTTTGTCCTCCCACTGGCACCCATTAACATCCTGGGCACAGAATTCTGTTTTCAGCAATGAGGATGGCCCCAGCTGTGCACTACAGGTCATTAACATTTATGCCCATGTATTATTAGAAGGTGTCCAGCTGCAGGATCCTTGCTTGAGAGCATTTTACTTTCATGTCTTTTTAGAAAAGTAATGTCCAAAGTTTAGCACAGGCACCAGGCTTCGGGGCGAGAAAGGTGGGAAATAAAGGAAATCAGTGTCATTAATGAGAGTCATGTTAGTTACCAACTACTTCCTTAAATTGTTAGTCCTCCTTTTATTTGAAGTCATATGGACTGGCAAGCATCCAGTCATTATCCAACAGGTATTTCCCTTCTGCCCTCAGCCTTCATCCACCAGGATCTTCCAATAGGCCTATCCCGTTGTGCCCTGAAGAAAGAATTACGGAAGTGCTAGAAGGGAAATACCCATTGGATCAGAGAAACCATTCATGACAGACTTGGTGATTTAAATCAGATTGATCCGATTCTATAAAGCTCATACTACATGTGATCTCAGCCAACGCGCTAAAACTGTACTGTTAACAGGTTATGGTACTACTTGTGACATACAAAATAATACAGATAGCACTGTAGCCCAAAGATCCAGAATGGAATGTGATATTAACAAAAAAAAATCCAAATAATTACAGTCAATTTGGTATATCCTAGAGCAAAGCCCTGAAGCTACCCATTTTAGTTTGGGGCAAATCTATATCTTGATACACACACAGAAATAGGTCTTTAAAAATATGAGCCTGTAGATTTTACTCTTATGATTCAGAGGGTGGCTTTTTTCCAGGTCCATGCAGTACCATAATCCTTGACTGACATGAAAGCTTTGTTTGATTGAGGATTGCGTTTTTTGTTTTTTTTATTTTGCCCTTGAGTTAGAACCACTTCTGTGGGGGAGATTAACCCATTAAATGTGTGTGCGAGTAATGATTCAATAGTGGTAGAACCATTGTAAATAATGTGCATGCTCTATTCCACACTAGAGACCAGAATGGAAATGCAAAATACTCCATAGCCTGCTTCAAACATGTGTTCACAGAAAATGATACCAGTGAAATGCTCTGTCAATCTCCTGTTGATAGGAAAGTCAGTCATATTACCTCAAGTATTAGAGGGGTAGCTGTGTTAGTCTGTATCCACAAAAATAACCAGGAGTCCAGGGTCACCTTAAAGACTAGCACATTTATTTGGGCATAAGCTTTCAAGGGTAAACCCCCGCCACCCCAACTAAAGAAGTGGGGGGTTTTATCCATGAAAGCTTATGCCCAAATAAATCTGCTAGTCTGTCAGGTGCCGCCAGACTTCTCATAGTCATCTTGTAGATGCTGCATTAGCAACATGGTTGAGGAAACACTTTATTTGAACATTTTGGTTTCCTTGACATTTCAGATGCTGGTTCTCTGTCCAGAAGTAGATTTTATTTTTGGAAGCTTGCTAAGATTTCATTTAGCTATTTAAAAATGGGATGGATACTCGTTAAGATAGTCAAGATAAATGAGTTCCTGATGATAGGAGAGCACTGAAACAAGGGCATGCAACAACTTCATTTGCAAAGTAGAATCCTAGTTGTTCTCAAACCAAAAAACCACACAAGGAATTTAAAAGCAAACACTCAATTTTCATGCTACCTTATAGATAAGATTTTACATGCACAAACATATTCATATTTGTGGTGCCCAAAGCAACTGTAGCTAAGCCACATTGTGCAGGCAGAAATGTTATTGCCACAAATGATACTGCATCTATGAAAGACCTCAGTTGTCATCTCTGCAGAAGCCATAACTTTGAATTTCCTGATTATTTTTTTCTGTGTGCACATGGCATTAACTTTTTTGTGTGTTCATGAAATATGGCATTCCACCACTTGCATGACATAACAGACAAATGTCTGGAAGCCCTCCTTGGTTGTTTTAAGTTTCCATCCACAGAATGTAATTATTGTGTATTATGCAGTGTTTATTTAAAGAATGAAAAATCCTGTGGCAATCAGACTGCATGCCAAGTTACAGGAAAAATGCTTTTAAAAATCAAATAATATACGGGGGTGGGCAGCTGCTGTTTGTAAGATCCCTAAAACCAAAAATGTATTTGTCTCCCAGAGTGCTGAGGGAGTAGATATCATTACATACCTCTAGTCCCAGTGGGATAAACTTTGGGTCCACCCCTATTTCGGTCACTTGCCTTATGGATGAGAGGGCAGTGATCAATCTATCAGGGATCAATTTATCGAGTCTAATGTAGATCCCCGAGCGTGCTCCCCGTCGACTCCTGTGCTGAACCTCCGCGAGAGGTGGAAGTGGAGTCGATGGAGGAGCGGCAGCAGTCAACTTGCTGCTGTGAGGATACCTAGGTAAGTCGGCCTAAGATATTTCGACTTCAGCTACGCTATTCGCCCCTCCCCCCCAGTGTAGACCAGACCTTATCTGAGTGTGTTCTAAGCATCTAAGATGTTTGCCAATTCCTCTATCTGTAATACTGGCTCTCAGTTAAGAGTTAAAGAATTCTCTGGTGTGCTCCATGGTTGTTTTAACATCTTGGCACACCCTTCAAAGACCCCAGCAAGCTTGCAATAGCTTCTCCTTCATCCTCAGGAAATAATGGATGGACAAAATCTGAAAGCCACCAGAGAGAGAAGAACATAATTCAGCCTATTCATCTTTTCATACCGATTTAATCAATAGTGCTTGGGATAAAATAGGACTTGAAGTGACCGTGAACTAAGATAACGTACTGGTTAAACAGCCTGTGGATTTATTTTATTTTAATATTAATCAAGTTGATTCCAGTAATGCCTAGGGACCAATGAACATGGGCTCCCACTGTGCTAGGCACTGTACAAACAGAGCCAAAGCACTAGACAAGACAGACACAGGGTAGCTTAAAGGGACAAAACACATCAGCAGTGTACAGTACATGATGGCACTCAAAGTCTTGCAAGTTCCCTGGTTTTGTGGGGGAGGTGGGTTGAATTGGGAATGAATTAAACAGCAAAACAAGACAAGTGAGGGAAACGGGCTGGGCAAAGGGGACTGAGCAAGTGAGGAAAAGGAAGGAGGGGAGATTTACCTGCTAGCTTGGTGGGAAGAATAATCTATCAACTCAGTGATCTGTGCGTAGTTACTGGAGTTGTTAGATCCTTCTATCCTGCAAGGCATTGATCGACACTGTGAGTTCTCCAGGCAATGTGGTTGATGGGGCTAGGGCTCTCCAAACTACGACCCGGGGGCCAGATCTGGCACGTGGCTTCGATTTGTCTGGCCCTCCAGGCACGTGGAGAAGCCGCTGCTGCCCCATGTGCAGAGGGGTGAGTGCCCCTGCAGCAGTGGCCAGAGGAGCAAAGTGGGGGTGGGGCGCGGCAGTCGCCGGAGGAGCGGGGGAGGAGGGGATTTTGCATATATTTGCATATATTGAATTTTTTCACAGTTGCTTCGGCCCACAAAGCCCCTTCAAAAATCTAATATGGTCCCCGTCTCAAAGTTCGGCGACCCCCTGGGCTAGAGTGTAAAAGCAATTAGGAGCTTAGGAAGACAATTAAATACTGAAGTGATGCCATCACATCAGTGCTCATGTGAGACACCGTGCAAATGGACAGTGATGTTTTGCAGCATTGTGATTGCCCAGCCTTGTCCCGCCAGGTAAAATGAAGTTCTCCTGAGCTGTATGGATGAGATCCCATGCGAACACCTATGGGAACGGCACAATTGTACAAGTGAGAAACAGAGACAGGTGTTGGCTCAGTGTTCTGCATCAGCAGAGCTACAGTGCTGCTCTCTGAGGAGTCCTGCTGGCCGGCTCTTGATCCTGCCAGTCTTTACACATGCAAATAGTCCGACTGAGCTCTCTGTGAGTCAGCTGCTCACACAGATACTCACTGGAAGGGACGCTTGATGAGACCATCAGCCTTGCGTTGTAATTAGAATGGTCGTTAGTGTGAAGCTCTGAGAATGGAAGCTGTGTATCTCACTGCAGATTGGCAGGTGGGTGTGAGAGGCAATGCTTCAAAGCCATGCTTGAGTATGTCCACTTCACTGTCTCATTGCTGGGGTTGCAGTCACTCCTGTGAGGCTCTAGGACTTCTGGGGGCCTGTCCCAGGGTTCTCCGCACTGCAGTAACCTGGGCCACTCTGGTTCTTTCCCAGGGACCGGTGTGAGAACTTGTCTGCCTTTCTGGGCGCACAGAAGGAACTCTGGGAAGGCAGAACCTGTCTGCTTCACCCTGCATCCTTGCTGCAAAGTACATGGGTTACCAGTGACTTGGGCTTTAGCCCGTACCCCAAGAAGGGCCAGCTTGCTTCAACCCTTTCAGGTGAGAGGGTTTTGTGTGTGGACAGGAGAGGGGCTACAGGCAACATCGGAGAGAGCCTGGGTTAACTCTGTGGTGAAGACCATCTGCCATTTTTGGTACATTTAGTGCTTGGATACCTGGATGAATATTTGGTCCTCTAGGTCATATAGTGGGATTTTAAAATTGTCTACATTTTAAATTCCTTTTTTAGAAAATACTTGATCCTTTTAAATGCATTTTTAAGGGAACACGTGGATGTGGAAAAGGTGGTATTGTCACAAAAATGTTCAATCATTTCAGCTGACTCTAGACTAAACTGAGCTGAACTGACAAACTCTAACAGGATTTCCTTTCATCAGCCCACTTTCTCTAGCTTTTACAGTCAACAGAAGCGTGCAGTTTCTGGAGGTGTAGGGCTAGTCTATTACACAGAGCAAACGGCTTTAAAAGCAAACATTGGGTCAAATTCTGCTCCTAATCAGCCAAGGCCCAAATGTGTGTTGCAATGTCTAAGACATGTTATTCATGCAGGAAACTTGAAATGCTGGGAGATTTGTTCTTTTCTGGTGAATAACTTTTTCTATAACTTCAGTTTCAGAGGTAAATGAGTTTCTGCAATACAAGCAGGGGACACCACACTTGAATGAAACACAGGGAACTTTCAGGTGAAAATGAATGCTGTTCCTCATTATGAGGGACATTGGAGAAGTCTGCTTCTGGTTTTCATTGGCACTAGTGTAAACCCGAAGCAGTGCCATCCACTTCAGTGGTGACATTGCAATGAACATCAATGGAAAGGAGCATCTGGTGTAATATGAACTCCGTATTATACTAAAGAATGGAAGATGTTTAGATCACATGCTTAACAGAACTCCTTTGCCTTTGCTGTAACCTCCATGTTGGAGATTTTCCCTTGTTAGTTGACTACCAGTTAACTGGAAGGAGTTAGCACCTTGCTAAAGGCCAGCTGAATCCTTCCCTACTATTCAAAGCCAGTGGTTCCCAAACTGGGGTTTGTGAAATGTTACAGGGGGTTCTCAAGAAAAAATTCTCAAATGGCGGACAGAGCTGTCCCTAGGGACCCCGGGCAGCATGGGGCCAGCAGCCCAGAGCCCTTGGACTTCCAAGAGCTAAGCAGATCAAAGCAAGCAAATCTATCACACTGAGGAGATTTAAACTTCAGGACTCCTTATCAGAAATGGAAAGGGAGGTGGATATTTTTTGCTGTTTTTAAAATTAAATAGGCAGCTAGTGTTGTTTTTAAAATGATTGTGAAGAACAAGTTTAAGCTTTGCTGTAATGTGTGTTGTTTGCCTGGACTGCTCAAGGCTTGAATGCTTGTGTAGGAGGAACACTTTGAGTTGGCTTCTTAAATATCTTCTTGCTGTTTCACATCTGATATTCCTTAATGAAACATAGGAGCCTTGTCTTATAAGAAGCTTATTCAAAGTGATACAAATTACAAAAGTGAGATCTTGGAAGAGTGTTGCCGTTTTCATAATGTAATAAAAATACCATAATTATAAATGATAATAAATAGTGTGTAATAAACATGTCATAAAAACTAATTTTATATTTCCAAGGTCACTGCTCTTGTCATTTATGCTCAGATGAAGGAGAAAATTCCTGAAAAGATTCATTTTTAGGAGGGGGTTCACGAGACTTAACATTTCAGTGAAAGGGGTTCACAGGTTGTTAAAGTTTGGGAACCACTGTTCTAAGCTCCCAAGCATTTGTCCAGCGTATGTCTAACCTGGAAGAAAGATGTGCTTTTAAATCATTGCCATGTTTACACTCAGATATTAAAAGCGGTTAAGAGCTCACGTGCTTGTTAGCTGGTTGAGATGAACCCTAAAGACAGGGAGAGCTGGGTTGCAGACTTAGGATCTGTGCTATTGACTTGTGGTTTGTTGCTTGCTATCTGCCATGCTTGATTTGCCATTTGCAATAGTTAACACCCCTTTCCTGCACCTACTTTCTTGATACAGTCACTGCCCCCTGTTAACTGAGCACCAATGACTGGCTCTGCCATTCCCTTCCCTTATCTAGCTTCACATCTGATTTCTCCTCATTTCAATCCTCCTCTTCCTTTTCCCATTTCCACCTGTGTCCCATCATGTTCCTCCTCAGTCATCCCTCCCAGAAGTTCTGTCCCTTCCTCACTTCCCCTTCGTCCCTCCCTGCCTGCCTGTCCTCTCAGTAAAAACAATACAAACTGTACATGCATTTAGTGGAACGAAAGGGAGGGAAGTAAAACCAGAGCCAACAAGAAGCTAGTCTAAACCGAACAAAGATCAAGCACTGTTCTCTCCTATTCTCTCTCTCCATGCCACATTCTGACCCACTTACTCGCCAGAGAGCTACTCAGCATAAGGAAAGGACTTGCAGGATCAGGCCCTTTGATTGTAAACTCTTCAGGGCAGAGGCAGTGTCCTCAAGCACTCACATGGTGGCGTAAGTAATAATCATGGCTGCCATTAATGTTTAAAGAGAACATCCCTGAGAGTCCCAGGCCGTCTATAGACTAGGTGAGATGAGGACACACGATTTCCTCTGCTGGTCTATCTGCTATTAAATTGTCAAATTTTAGATTTTCTAAAAATTATGATGTCCCTTTGGTGGCCGTTCCCAACACAGGCCAGCGTCTGGGTATTTGATGTACCGTAACTGGAAATGTATACTTCGTGGAACTTTTAATGAGTTGTTCTAATTCCATCCTTTTCAGTCCGTCTCTCATACATTGGGCTACAAGGCCTCCCTCTGCTGGTTAATTTAACACCTGCAAATACGTATAGAATTTTTTTAAAACCACATATTGTGCAACCACATATTGGATAAAGGGACTGGTTTATATAGAAGTCATATTTGGGGAGGGTTTTAAATGTGTAATTCTGGAGAACTGGATGTCTCAGGACTTACTAACTGGATTATAGAACCTTCCTTTCTAGGTCAATAGCCCAAATCTCATCTAGGCCAATAGTAGGTGAGTAACCATTTGATAGACCACAAACCACCCAGGCATGTGAAATGAGTTACCGGCTTCTGTCCGGTTCCCCTTGTACAGTTGTAAAGAATTATTTTTGTAATTCCTTCTTCTTTGCCGTCCAGCCATAAGAACAAAGCAATTGTTTGCCATGGAACCCCTGTCTAGGCAAGTTATGCAACTCCCAGGTCTGACCGGTCTCCCTCTTCAGCAGTGGACTAGTGGGTGTTATCCATCGATGGAGAATGGCCATGTACGTTCAGTCTAAGTGACTTTTATTTTGGATTAATGGAGCACTAAAAAGAGAATGCAGAACAAACGCGAAGTCTGCAGGAGAGAGCACAGAGTACATCTCCTGCATACTGGTCTGTCTCAACTTCATACACAATGTCAGCTGCCTCTAACAGAGTCTCAATGTAAAGCTGCAGGACACACAACACAGTCGTGAAAACTGTACAGCATGGCGAAGGCTCCCTTTCTTGCGAAGTTACCTATCGAAGTTCACCTGAAGAGCTCAGATTCACGTATGTAGCAGCCCTCATACAATGGCTACAGTATCAAAAGAGCCTAGGGGAGACAAACAATCCACCTCCATTGAATTTATGAGATTTAGGCACCTAACTTCCCTGGGCTCCTTTGAAACTCCCAGTCTCAAGTTTTCCCACCATCAGCCTTTCTACCTTGGCTTTTACCAAGATCTATGAAAGCACCTGTGGGCATGGTGGTGTTTGTGCGAGTTTGAGGGGAGGGATCTGAATAGCCCCTAATTGTGTCTTGTTTAACTTGGCTATTGTGCTAACATAGCTAACCTTTCCCTCACTTAGCTCATTTTATAGAGACCTTATCTTTATGGACCTGATCTTTTTCTCTTGCTAATGTGGCTCTTTCTTTCTGTACATGTGAAATATTTTAAAACCCAATCTTATCTGCTTAGCATTTGTGTTTTGGCAAGGAAAGAAATGTTCATGATGGATAGACCGTGAAGGTGGGTGAACGAAACAGGAGAGGGAAGACACTAGGCAGCTGTAGCAGTAGTGACCCCAAAGCAAACAGTACAAGCGATGGCCCAGGCCAAGGGGGCGGGGGTGTGTGTGGATTCTCCATTACTCACCATTTTAAAATCAAGAGTGCATGCTTTTCCAAAAGCTCTGCTCTAGGAATTAATTTGGGGACTTTCTGTGGCTATATTACGCAGGAGGTCAGACTTTCTATGAAGATGAGCTACATGCATCTGAACACACGGCAAAACCACAGGAAAATGTGATTTGTGTTCTAGCATCCAGACTCCGCTGGGCTAGGTGCTGAACATACCCAGAGTAAGAGGCAGTTCCTGCCCAAAGAGCTTAACATCCACACGGCCAAAGGGAACATCACTAGCCCCATTTCACCAATGGGGAACTGATGCATGGAGAGACTAGATGACTTGCTGAAAGCTTCTCCGGGTGTCTGTGACAGAGATGGGAACTGACTCCAGGCCTTCCGCTTCTAGAGCAGAAACACACATGCAGAGAAGCTGGCGAAAAGCTGAGGAGGAGGGAATTCAAAACCTCAGCTTAGTTTGCCCTCGGGTCACGTGCCACACGAGGAGAATACGTGTTTTGGTGCTCGTGAAAGACCTGGAGAGCGAAGCCCAGTATTCATTCACTGACCGGGTACAGAAAGAGGAACTGAACTGACATGACAGTACATTCATGATTTGTTTGATCGGGTCTTTGTCTTCCTCTCATTGTGACCTCTGAAATCCAGTTGGTAACAGTGGTGCTTGAATTTATTATGTATTGGCTCAGTCCCTTAGTGTTCACCGTGATGTCAGCAGTGTTTTCTCTTTACAAGCTGGAAAAGTATGAGCCAATGATCAAACAAAGTGCTGCTGGCAGGTGCACAAGGCACGTAGAGCCGGCAGTGCCAGAGGGCTGCCGATTTATCACCAAGCCTGGAGAACATACCGTGCGGCTGCCCGTAGCTGAAGGTGTTTTCCTACCACATATGCTCGGCTCTTGGGGTGTGTTGGAACCAGGTCTCTCCCTAAAATAAAGGGGGGCAAATGGGTTTCTGCAGCAGAGCAAAAATGACCCGTGAGCACAAGCCAGAATCCTCATTCCCGCTTTAGCAACTGTGATTCTTACATTGAGCAGCACCTAACGCCTGGTCTGGCCCTATTGAAATCAGTTAGAACTAGTCAAGAAGTGAGGGGCCACTCAGCGTGGGTAAGGATATGCAAGTCTCTAATCCCATGTAAATATAATGAAATAATCTGTACAACACCAGTCTAACACTCTGTACATACTGTGACGGAGTCAGACCAGAAGGATATAGGAGAGTGCTGGAAGGCAGGTATATTAGTCTCAGGATGTGCAGGTCCCTGTTCCCTGGATAGCCAAACAAAGGCTACTCCAGGCCAATCAAGACACCTGGGGCCAATTAAGAACCTTCTAGAAAGGAGCAGAAACAGCTAGCCTAATTGGGACACCTGAAGCCAATCAGGGACTGGCTGAAACCAGATAAAAACCTCCCAGTTAGTCAGGTGGGTGTGGGTGTCAGGAGCTGTGGAAGGAAGTTTTGCTGTTGGTGAGACTGAGTGTTGGAAAACATATCATACTGAAGGAAGGAGGCCCTGAGGTAAGGGTGAAGTGGAGTTTGAAGAAGCGGGGACTGCTGTGGGGAAGTATCCCAGGGAATTGTATTGTGTTTTGTGCCTAAAAGGTCAGCCATCTTAGCTGATACTATTAGGGTCCCTGGGCTGGAGTCCGGAGTAGAGGGCGGGCCCGGGCTCCCCCCTTTTCCATCTTCCATACTGGCCTGTGATGAAGGTAACTCACTAGGTGGTGACTCTTGCCAATTATACTGAGAAAGGGAGGTCACTCTGGGGCCTAGATGAGTTTCTGAGGCCCCTAAATCTGCCAGGAAGCGCAGGACCCACAAGTACAGACTTGGAGCTTTGTCACAACACGTGTACCAAAATACACACACAGGCATGTCTGCAGCGAAATCCCGGCTCAGTGATGCCCATTGACATTCTGCCACTAACTTTAATGAAGCCAGGATCTCATTCCTAGTGCTATAGGCAAGCACTGAACAAAGGTGAGTTGGTACCATTACATTGCAAGCTCTTTGGGTTGGGCTGTCTTTTTTTCCCCTCTGTATTTGTACAGCACCTAGCGTAATGGCATCCTGGTCCGCGAGTGGGACTCCTAGGTGCTATGAAATGACACCAAATAAATTATAATAATACATCCCTATCTACAGGTGAGGAAACTGAGGCCCAGAAGGGGAAGTGATTTTTTTTCCCAGGGTCACCCAGCAAGTGAGTAGTTGAATCAGCCATAGAACTTGTAATACATCGCATCATGTGCATAGTGATAAACCTCACTCTCATCAGATACATTGGAGCAAAGCTACTTACCCAGGCAGAAAGTAACAGGGTAAAAGAGGTTTACTCCATGTGGGGCAAGTTAGACACAATGGAACAAATTCTGCCCCACTCTGCTCACTTTGAGGTTGCAGATGAGAGAAGCAAGGGTAGACTATGGTCTTCGCACAGATGTAAATCAGGAGAAATTATGTTGATGCTAAAAAGGTTGTAAAACCAGTGGGAGTGAAAGGAGACACATGCCCAGCCACTGAGTACTAATGAAGGCACAATTTAAAGGTCTGGGGTCAGATTCTCAGCTGGTGGAAATCAGCAGAGCTCCATTGAGTTCACTGGAATGGGACCAGCTGAGAATCTAGCTGTAAATTTCTCTTACTGAGGGGTGGGAAAGATCCTGTCCCTTCGGACTTTAACTAAGTGGCAAAGCTTCATTTTCCAAGGACAACAAACTGTAAGCTCCTTTTTCTAGTAATGTTTGCTTTAGACCCCCACTCAAACTGGCCTGGGCAAACCTGCAGCTGAATGTAAGTTCCTTCCTCCTATTAACTTTGAATTGTTTTTTCCTTCCTATTCAGTGGAAGGGCTTTTTTACACTATATTGACTGTATTATTTGTAGCACTAGAAAGCTGTAGGACAGGTTAGATCAGTAGCCTACTGCACTGGCTTGGGCAGGAGGTTTGTGTCCTGTTCCCAGTTCTCTGGCACTAACTTGCTGTGTGACCTTTCCCTTGTCTCTGCTATTTCTCCCCTCCCACCCTTTGCTTGTCTTATCTGTTTAGGTTGTAAGCTCTTCTAGACAGGGACTCTGTTATTATCTGTTTGTAGGGTATTACGCCCATCGGGTGGCCTCTCTGGCTCTACCGTAATACAGATAAGTTATACACGAATGAACATTCAAATTCCAAACTGCTCTTTTGGGTTCATCTCTTTCCACACCTCTTCATTCCCTTCCGGTGAAATTTAACCCTCTGCAGAGGTCCAGCACAAATCCTTAAATCCTAGGGCACTGTCCTTAATTGTTTGCAGGGTCAGTTTGGGAGTCCTTTTTTCCTGATGGTGCAGCAAGCGTATACCTTTCAGTGCTGTAAGAAATAATCCATAGTTCAGGGGACAAAAGAGTTCCGTTTTCATTGTTGTTTATTTTTCACCTTTTGTGTTACCTACTCTCTCATGATTCTATCCCAAGTCTTTTTTTCTTTGAGCCCTCCTCAAATTAGGTTAGAATCTCAGGGTATGTCTTCACTAGCAACATTAAAGCACTGCCGCAGCAATGCTTGAATGTGGTTGTGTAGTCGTGGCTCTCTCAGCACTCTGGGGAAAGAAGATACCTCCCTGCCCAAGGGGAGTAGCTTCCAGCGCTGGGAACGTGGCTCTCAGCAGTGGGGCACTGTCTATGTAGGTGTTTTACAGCGCTGAAACTTTCAATGTTCAGGGGGTGTTTCTTTCACACCCCGGAGCCAGAAAGTTGCAGTGCTGTAAAGTGGCAGTGTGGACAAGGCCTCAGGCCTATACCATAGGGGAGCAGCCTGGAATCCCCATATTCCTCATTTTAAAATAATCACAATCTTGTATATAAAGCAGGCCTTGTAAGGTATCGGGGAAAAGTTATGATCTGCTTCAAGTAATTTCTCTATCCATATATGTATATCCTGAATGCATATGGAGTTATGAGAATTGTGTTGTATGGTTGTCACTAAAACATGCTGTAAGTTGGGGAATCAGCCAGATATTAGCTCCCCAGAGGCAACAGCAAGGGAAGTAACCGATACCTGGGTGGGGTGTCAAACAACCATCAACAGCCATTGTCCAGCAAGGAAGCTACAATACAATGACTCACCTGCATGAGGCCACAGCAGGGGACTTGCTCAACCTTGCCTTGAGACTCAACCATGCCCCCCAGACATGTCTGGACTTGTGCTCCTCAAGCACATGGACGGAGGGTAAGAATCTGAACAAAGGGAGTGGCGAAGCAGGCTTGGCCTTTCTCCTTCACCCACCTCTGGTGCAAGCAACAAGGACACTCTGAAGATGCCAACTGTTGGGAATGGCTCAGATTTCAAGGGTGAAGTCTGTGTACTATGAACTGCAATATCAGGTGGGGTGAGAAAAACTGCTTTGTCTAGTTGTTGCCCGGTCTAATAGGGTTGAGAGTTAGACTGCGTGCTTATAGTATGTGCTTATATATATATATATATATATATATATATAATATGTTGGTCGCTAACTCTGACTTTTTGCCTATCACTTCAAATCTATGATTACAAAAGGGTTTTTTTTGTTTTGTTTTTTTTACTGTTTATCTTTACCAGTGAGTTTGTATGACATGTCTAGCAAAACTGTTCAGGTTTGCAAGGGCTAGTGTATGTCCACGTTCCACTGATGAAGTGGTGAACCAGTTAATAAATCTGCATTGCTCATCTTGAGCAGTGCAAGATGGTATATTCCTGAGGTACAGTGCTGGGAGACAGGGAGATTTGGCTCTGGTGCCTTTTCTGTGTGATTTGTGAGTGGTTCTGGGAGCATTCATGCCCTCTAGCTGGGTGTGGGGCTCCACATCTGTTGTGCTAAGAACATAAGAGAGGCTGTACTGGGTCAGACCAAAGGTCCATCTAACCCAGTATCCTGTCTACCGACAGTGGCCAATGCCAGGTGCCCCGGAGCGAGTGAACCTAACAGGTAAAGATCAAGTGATCTCTCTCCTGCCATCCATCACCCCCCTCTGACAAACAGAGACTAGGGACACCATTCCTTACCCAGCCTGGCTAATAGCCATTAATGGACTTAACCTCCATGAATTTATCCAGTTCTCTTTTAAACCCTGTTATAGTCCTAGCCTTCACAGCCTCCTCAGGTTGACTGTGCGCTTTGTGAAGAAGAACTTCCTTTTATTTGTTTTAAATCTGCTGCCCACTAATTTCACTGGGTGCCCCCTAGTTCTTCTATTGTGGGAACAAGTAAATAACTTTTCCTTATTCACTTCCTCCCCACCACTCATAATTTTATATACCTCTATCATACCCCCCTTAGTCTCCTCTTTTCCAAGCTAAAAAGTCCTAGCCTCTTTAATCTCTCCTCATATGGGACCCGTTCCAATCCCCTAATCATTTCAGTTGCCCTTTTCTGAACCTTTTCTAATGCCAGTAAATCCTTTTTGAGATGAGGAGACCACATTTGTACACAGTATTCAAGATGTGAGCGCACCATGGATTTGTATAAGGGCAATAAGATACTTGCCGTCTTATTCTCTATCCCTTTTTTAATGATTCCTAACATCCTGTTTGCTTTTTTGACCGCCGCTGCACACTGCATGGACGTCTTCAGAGAACTATCCACGATGACTCCAAGATCTTTTTCCTGATTAGATGTAGCTAAATTTGCTCCCATCATATTGTACGTATAGTTGGGGTTATTTTTTCCAAAGTGCATTATTTTACATTTATCCACATTAAATTTCATTTGCCATTTTGTTGCCCAATCATTTAGTTTCGTGAGATCTTTTTGAAGTTCTTTACAGTCTGCTTGGGTCTTAACTATTTTGAGCAGTTTAGTATCATCTGCAAACTTTGCCACCTCACTGTTTACCCCTTCCTCCAAATCATTGATGAATAAGTTGAACAGAATTGGTCATAGGACTGACCCTTGGGGAACACCACTAGTTACCCCTCTCCATTCTGAAAATTTATTTATTTATTTATTCCTACCCTTTGTTCCCTGTCTTTTAACCAGTTCTCAATCCATGAAAGGATCTTCCCACTTATCCCATGGCAACTTAACTTACGTAAGAGCCTTTGGTGAGGGACCTTGTCAAAGGCTTTCTGGAAATCTAAGTACACTATGTCCACTGGATCCCCCTTGTCCACATGTTTGTTGACCCCTTCAAAGAACTCTAATAGATTAGTAAGACATGATTTCCCTTTACAGAAACCATGCTGTCTTTTGCCCAACAATTTATGCTGAGTGATCACAGTGCCTGGAGAGGTTTGCTGCTGGGTCCCCTGCAAGGCATTGTGAGAGACAGCCCAGGCTGAAGAGAGTTAAGGGGGGCAGAGTGGTCCCACAGTTCCAGCCTGTACCTTGGGGAACCCATCATACTCGGCTTTCATTTAAAAGAGAAAAGTAACTTTCTAGCCCTCATGGTTGCAGAGAAAAGCTTGAAAATGTGACCCAAGCACATCCTAAAGGCTCTCAAAGTAGAAAGCAAAGAAAAAGAACCTCAAATTGTTTTTTTAATCTCCTGATTTTTGAGGCAATCTTGTGATTTTTTTATTTTTTATTTTTGGAGCCTCCCAGCTCTCATTTCGGAGAGCTTAGGTTTAACAATACTGCCCCTTTCCCAAGAAACAAACCAAACTCTACTTCTGCCTTTGTCCTCTGCCGTGCAGAGAAACTCAAAGTACTGCACTGCATGATTTTCTTTTCAGTGTTTTCCTGAGCAGCTCACTTTAAATGACTTGGTTACTAAAACCTTGGATGGCTCAAGACAGTCAGCATAACTGTTAAATTAAGAACTGAAGAAAATCATAAAGTTATTACTGGAGATTGTTTCCAGGGCCTGGACACATAAAAGTGTAATTCAAAATAATTTAATTTGAAACCCAGTCCTGTCTCAGTTGGATCAGCTTCATCCTGTATCGACCAGAGATTCCTGGAGGATACTAGACCAGATACTTTTTACATAAATGCTCCATCTTTGAATGGCCTATACCATGATTTTATGGGCTTTCATGTTAGTTTATTTTCCTTTTCAAAAGAACAATAGTTGGTACAGTCTTCGATGTCACTGCAGGTCATTGTGAAAATTGCTATCCTGTTTAAAGAACCACACCCAAACACACTAATTAAAAACAGACACAAGAGCATGTTTGAATCTGCCTAGCAGAAAGGAAACAAGTGATGTCTTGGCTTTTTTGCTGTTTCACTTTCTCATAGAAATAGGAGGTAAGAAGGCCCTAACCTGGTCATTTATCTCATCTGCTGCTTGGGCCAATCCAAGCTTGTTCCCAGCGGTCTACTCTCTAGCGATTTGTCCAGCCTGGCTTTAATTGACTTGACATGGTTTTCCACCACTTTCCTTGGGAGTTTGTTCTACATTGTTACAGGGTCTGGGCCACTCCTGCATTCTCTGCACTCTCAATAAAAGGTCTTCACATCGTTCTCCAGTGTTTCACGCAAGTGTCCTTTATTTACAGTACAAGTGCGTGGCTCCCAAGTGGTAAACAGTGCTCCCCCAATCCCCAGACAGTTACCCCACTGTCTTGGCTTCCAGGCCCTCGAGGCACCTTGCATGCAGCCAGGAGACACAGCTACTGCCTCCTCTTCCCTGCCTGGCCTCCCTAACTGACCATGAGTTAGGGCTTTTGTAGCCTGGTCAGCTTTCTGCCTCAGCTGTAGTCCATCAGCCCCATAAGGCTTGGTCTACACTAGCCAGAGGGGAGCGGGGTCGACCTAAGATACGCAAATTCAGCTACGTGAATAACGTTGCTGAAGTCAACGCATCTTAGGTCGACTTATCTAGCGTCCTCACAGAGGCAGCGGGCTCCCCTGTTGACTCCGCTTGCACCTCTTGGCAAACTGGAGTACTGGAGTCACTCCAGTGGGTAGTGATCTGGCGGGTAGTGAAGACATACCCTAAGAGATTCCATTATTAACATACATCTCCCTGCTTGTCATCTGAAATGTTTCGTGTCTTCCATTCTATTTGCTTCTAATTGTACCACCTTTTCGTACCCAAAGAATTTTTCTTCCTCCTTTGGTATTTATATCCTATTAATTGTGTGTGAGGATTATCCATTTCCCTTAGTCCTAATTCATTGTCATTTGGAGAAACTATAGACAACAAGTCAACTACAGCAGGGATGAATTGCAGAGCAATCAGGACCCTTCACTGGTGAACATTTAGGTCAGCCTGTGCTTCTATTAAAGGGCTGAAAGAGACTGAGTCGCTGAATGGCCCAACAGAAAAGCCTGAAATGTTCCAGGCTAGGGTGACCAGACAGCAAATGTGAAAAATCGGGACAGGAGGGTAATAAAAGCCTATATAAGAAAAAGACCCAAAAATCGGGACTGTCTCTATAAAATCGGGACATTTGGTCACCCTATTCCAGGCTCATACCACATTGTTAGCCATTGCACCAAGCCTGTTCACTACATGGTCATGTTCACCAAGTCGTGTGGTTGCTACCAGTATTCTGCTAGGTCTGGAGTACAGGAGAGATTCCACTTGTTTGGGATGGAGCTCTAATGCTGCACATTTTGGGCAGAGCAGGAACTCTCTGAATGAATTCCCCAGTTCTTGACTCCTGCTTTGGGGTTCAATCCAGTGATGTTTTGCCATTGATATCAACAGGACCATGACTGGGTCTTTACATTGGAAGCGCCTCAAAGGCAGTCTCTAGAGCATCCCCTCTTTGTTGTGGGGTGGGCTAAACTCACTGTCTTGGCTACTTTCGGGGGCGGGGGTGGGGGAGTCTGTGGTAGTGAAGAGTCCATTACAAAGCCCCTGACTCTGCACAGATCTGAGTGAAAGTGCTTTGCTTGCAAGCACCTCCAAGACAGGGGAGGGGGAGAGCAGCAGGGAAGGGTGGTGTGTGTAAGTGTGGAACAAATTGTAAATGTTTGTGACCCACTTGCTTTACTGATGGGGCTAGCCACTGATTACACATTCAGTGTGCAATGGCAATGCAAGGAGGAACTGCTCACAGATCAGACACTCCAACCGAATTTCCAGTGAGATTAAGGAGATTACATTTAACAGCTGCCTTTCGTGTTAAGCAGCCGGTCCCAGGAGCCTGGAATAGGCCAAGATAAGTCGGGGGGGAAAAGAGGGTGAGCTCAGGCAGGACCTCTGGGGGGCACTGCTAAAGGGAGACCAAACAGAGAAGAGGGTGCCTGAGATGAGAAGAGATTAACTGTTTGAGATGGGTAATCGTCTGTGGCATTGCCCCAGGCAAAGACGTGCCACTCTGCCACCTATCTGCTTCTCCTTCCCTTGTAATCTGTTCTCCCTTCCTGTGAGGTATGGGACCGAAGCACACTAAGCACCTTGTATTAGCTTTGCTTTTTCAGAAAACGTGTTTGCAGCATTGGTCTTCTTTGCAAAGAGCTGTTTATTTTGCTGGTGCACTGAATGGCATTCTAAGGGCATAGCGTGGTTTGCTAGGTTGCAAAGGAATTAGTCCTTCTCCAGCCAGAGCTTTCAGGCTTGCCTACCCAAGGAAACTAACTGGTGGAATTACATTGCTATAGTTATGTATAATTCCCCTTATGAATGCTCTTCTAGAATGAGTTACTTTATGCTGGTCTAATTACTCCACTTCTGCAGCAGATCATACTGCAGATGCTCTGCCGGTCAGTTTCCTCATGTAGACAAGTCTTTAGTCTTTCTGCAGCGGGCTTCCAATTCTTTAGTCAGAATGAGCGGGATTTATAGGAGTTAGAACTTACACTACTAACTTATGGAGCTTTTCCTCCAGGGCTAGTAAAACGTGAGAGTTCTCTACAAATCGCTGCAGGAAGGACCTGATGCTCTGTCCCATAGAGTTGCACTGGGCACAGGAGTGGAATGTGATAGGAAGAGGCATAGAGGGCTTAAAATCAGCCTTGTGCATCCCTCAAAAGCCAGTGCAGGACCACTCCAGCCTGCAGATCAGCTCTTACGGCCCAGTTGTAAGAGCTGCTCCAATGCGCACTTGGTATCTGTGGCACTGGCTGATCCAGCAGCTAAGAAATGCCAGAGTATAGCAGTGCACCAGCCACCCCTCCTACACCAATTGCTAGAGTCTTTCCTGTCTCACCCAAAGCACGTGGGAGCGAATAAGAGAGGAGGTTATGGCCACGTGACCATTCAGAGTTGCTGCTGGGGATCTGTTAAGTGGGTTTCTGACACAGACCTTGCACCAGTGGGGGATTGGTGTCCTGGGGCAGGACCTTGCCAGGCTCCGCACACCAGGAAGTGGAGACACAAGAGTGGGCTGTGGCAGATGGCATCAGCAGGGAGATTTCGTTCAGAAGAGAAAGTCTATGCTGGGCCTTTGCATCCAGATTGTGTATGTGTGGTGGCACAAAGGGACTGTAATCTAGATGCAAGTGCCTAGCCAAGAACGTACCACCACAGTGGTGCACAGGGGCTGTAACCTGGTTACAGAATTGGGTCCCAGTATTTCCCAGTGGCCAGATTTGCCAGTTTCAAGGCCACTGGATCAATGTAAAGGGGCCAGAATTTCACAGATAAATTGGCCCAATAGATTTCAAATCAAAAGTAGAGCACAGCGACTTGGGATCTGGTCAGATTTAAAAGCTGCCTGGACTTTGCTTTGCAAAATGGCAGATGCCTCTGCTGACAGGCAGCCTCCTTCGATATTTAAAGGTGCAGGAAAGAAAGGACCAGATCACAACAATCACGTAGCTGCCTGTGCCACAGTCAACTCGGGTGATCAGATGTCCCAATTTCCTAGGGACAGTGCTGGTTTTGGGGTCTTTTTCTTCTATAAGCTCCTATTACCCACCACTCCCGGTTCCGATTTTTCACATTTGCTGTCAGGTCACGCAACAGTCAACACAGCCATGTTCCAATTTTACATTTCAGGAAAAGAAGCAAGGAGGGCAAGCACTTGTACAACTTTGTGCTTCGCGTTAGTTCAAGTATCCACTGTCTAAATCAGTTCTCCCGCCCTCTTCCCCCCGAAATAGGAGGCAGGTTTGGGTTATTGTGCTTTAGCTGGAGGATTCAATATCTAGAAATAAACTTTAGTCACTGCAAGTCCCTGGGCTCAATACAGGGGTAACTGGATGTAATTCTGTGGCTTGTGATACACAGGAGGTCAGCAGACTAGATGATCTAATGGTGTCTTCTGACCTTAAGCTCTGTGAGTATCTCATTCTTTTGCAAGGGATACAGGCGATTTGAACAGACAGCCTGCCGAGAGATGGATGAACTGACTTCTCCTGTTATGTAGAGTCAGGAAAAAATTGGATTTCTGCTGTATTTGTGCTTGCTAATCTGCAGCCTTTTCCCTCTGGGTTTCATCAGATATATTGTGAGAACAGCTAATAAGGGTGGCACTTTTAAAATAACATTTTGCATCAAAGAGCAGAGGCCCCATTGATGGGGACACAGTGTCCCAAGTACACTGAACACACAGGCAATTCATTTGAAATCTGCTCCTAAAAGAGGCTGGCCATGGGAGTGATCTATGACTGATAAAGCAGTTAGAACAGCTGACCCTGACATCCCGGGATTATCTGATGTTCTCAGCATTTATAAGCAAGCAAAAGCTAGTGGCAGTCAGACCGACTGGCTCCGCTCGGAGCTTGCAGCCCAGATGGGAGGCGAGACCTTCCATCATGAGGCTTGCTTTTCCTGAGGTCAGCTAAACAAGCCCAATGGAGAGTGCTCTCTCACCCTACCCCCTCAGAAAGGCCACTTACAAATTGACTGCATACAACAGAAGGCCTGTGTGTCTCTGCGGGTCACCTGTGGATGGTACTGTGGTGTAAAAGAAAAGGATACGAAAATAGCTGCCAAGTTACAAGCACCTTCCATTAGGGTGACCAGACAGCAAGCGTGAAAAATTGGGACGGAGGCGGGGGGTAATAGGAGCCTATATCTGAAAAAGACCCAAAAATTGTGCCTATAAAATCAGGACATCTGGTCACCCTACTTTCCATCTAAAAGCTGTTCGCAACTGTGTCTGAATTGGATGCTTTAATTCCCCTTTTCTTAAATTGAATCCAATGACACAAGAGATCTCTGCATTCACTGGGAAGGTTAATCGATCTTACTCTGAACCTGGCTTGAGTGTCAGGTTTGTAACAAAAGTTGAAAGTAGATGAGGTTTAGGTAATTTCTGTGTACACTTGGGTGGCTTTTGTACATAAGATCTTATAACACTTCTTATATTATGAATTCAGTTGTAACTTGTAAAGATTCCCCAGATATTCAGCCTACATCTTTCCTTTCTTCGTTTCATCCAAGTGGTCCTATGTATATCCTTCTCCCCTTTTTGTAAAATAACTCGTCTCTCTCCTTGTGGTTTGTCTTTTGAGTCTTTATCAACTTTTATCCTGTCCTTTTGTCATGATTCAGTAAAGTTTAGACATGTAGAACTCTGGTGCTTACCCACGAAAATAGAAGAGAGGATGATCTCTTCTGGTAGATGGTTGGTGATGGTATAAGTAGACTTGACAGAATTCAATTTTTATTTTTTATGATTTAATAGAGATTCTTTACTTAATCCATTAAAAAGGGAAATGTATGGACTGCAGCAGGCAATGATTTGCCTGAAGTAACTCAACTTCACTGGAACAACTGATCTTGCAGACATATTGAGGTCACAGAAGAAAGAACCTTAGACTTCTGTGATTAGAAAGACAACCCAGAGAGAACTAGCTATTTCAAGAGGCTTCCAGTCTGAGGCCTGGTCTACACTAGCGAGGAGGGTCGACCTAAGATACACAGCTTCAGCTATGTGAATACCATAGCTGAAGTCGACACATCTTAGGTCAACTTACCCGCCATCCTAGTACATCTTTTTTGCGATGAGGAGACCACATCTACGCGAATAGCGTAGCAGAAGTCGCAGTACCTTAGGTCGACTAACCTGGCCATCCCCATGGCGGCAGGTCAACCGCGGCCACTCTCCCGCAACTCCTCTTACTCTGCCTGTTGAGATGGAGTACAGGTGTAGATTCAGGTGTCGGTTTATCAAGTCTAGATGAGACATGATAAATTGATCCCCGATACATTGAGCGCTACCCACTGATCCAGAGGATATTCTCTTTCCCTCACTTCCCCAAAGGAGGATTACTCTCATCCTTTCAGCCTTCCAAACACCTGCTCAAAGGGATGAGTTGAAAGTGAAGCTCCTTTGGGAACCTGCAAATGTTCAGTGTGTTTGGTGCTTAGTAGGAAGAGACATTTATATGACATCCTCATATATTTTCTTGGAAAAATCATTTCCTCCCAAAAGTTCTGGGTCTTTCCATTAGTTATCTAGTTCTGATCATTTCTGATGTTAGGATATGTTGCATTTTCTAAAAACCAATCCACAGACTCTCCTAACCGTAGGAAAATGGCAAGCCAAGCTGCTTTGAATCACAATAGAGTAGATGAATGTTTGACTATGTTTTCTAAAATGTCTTCATCCATCTGCAGCCCACAAAGTAGCACAATCCAAAGGGCATCTGTTAAACAAAGTGAAAACAGACAAAAGGCTGAACAGCTCTCAGGAATGAATCCTGTTAGAGCATCTGGTAGCCAGTGTGTCGGCCTTCAGGCTAAATCGAGTCTGGTGAATCTTCATCCCTCTCTCAGCTCCACAATGCTGATTCTTTAACGTAAACCAGAGAGATCCCTCCCATCTGTCTCTGGCTTTGTTTGCTATCTCTCCGCATTGTATTAAAGGGCCTTGCATGTCGTACGACACCGGTCCTGTGGACTGCACTCTCCTGTGGACTGCAGACAGAGAGCAATATTTAAACCATTATTAGGAACGGCTTCAGTCCGCATCTTGAATGATCTCCAGCTTCTTCAGACTGCTGCTCCCCATAGTCCTGAACTGAAACCTGCATTAAGCTTTCCTTTAATATTCTGAATTATATTGGTGAAAGAAAATGAGTCTATACTTGTGGCTAAATAAGGGTTCGTCTACACAGTGATCTCCAAACTAGGGTGTGCGAGGCCACCCATGAGGGGCTGCGGCAGGACCAGCCCCAGAAGCCGGTAGTGTGAATGTTGCAGGTAGAGTTACAGGTAGAGCTGGTGGGGAGTTTTCAAAACCAAAACTGTTCGTGAAACGGGGATGGGTTTGATGAATTTTCCAACACAAAGAAAGTAGAGGGAGGTCATTTCCAAATTGTTCTAAATGAAAATTTCTGATCTATTTTCAAATTTAAGCTAATTAGACTGAAAAAGGTCAAAATCAAAACAAAACATTTCAATTGACCCAGAATGAGAAAAGGTTCAAATTTTTTAAATATTTTGACTTTGTCCTAATTTGAGACGGGAACAATTTTTTGAACTCTTGAAAATATTCACTCACTTACTCTGAATATGCAGAAATGGTAGCAAGAGGCATGCTTATATTCTTTTTTCAAAATACCTCTTGGTTTTGTCCTAGATGCAACACCTTAATACCGAGAGGACTATAGAGATTTGAATTCTTAATGCAATAAGTGTACAGTTTCTGGAAATGAACTCACTTCTGGGTTATCCTTTTTTGTTTTGTTTTGAACAGAAGTTATCTGACAGGCAAACTAAGTGCTACTCTCTTGGACTATACTCATATGACGAGTCGTCTTGCCCTGTCTCATAGGGGACATTTGCGTGCTTTATAATTGGGTATTCTCAGGGAAACAACGTAACTGTCATCTGAAGCCTCGAGAAGTCAGGCTTATATTTTACAATTCAATGATTAGTTTTCTTGCTTTCTAGATTATTTTATTCAGTACAACCTGCTTGAATGTTTTCCTCTCCAAGTGAGCTCTTTTGGGAGTGGTTCACATGGCTTCACAAGAAAGCATGCCCATTAGAATGGGTGAGGAGAAAACCCATCTTCATGTTCACTTTCTCTACAATTCTAATTTCTACCAAGATCTGGATGCTCTTATAGATTGCTGCTCTTGCTACTAGCTACAGTGCAGCTCATGCTGTTGCTACATGATAGGCTTTCTCTAGATGAGGTTTCACAAAATAGCCCCACTACTAGTGTGTAGTTATCCAATGCCAAGGATAGACTCCACTCCTAATCCAGCGGGAGCTAAAGATGAGCTTCTTAAGCAGAGTCCCCATGCTAGAGTCTGGCCTTGTAGCCTGGTAGCTTCATTGTCTCCATGGGCTAAAATGAGGGGCAAAGCCATATTCTCAGTTGGTGTAAACAGGTGTAGTCAATGGTGCTAAGCCAGTTCACTCCAGTTGAGGATCTCGCCCTCAGCATATAGCTTTGAAAACTGGGAACACTCTATCAAAGCATGCTGCTTGTGCTGTAGTTTCAGCAGGAAAAATGGAATAACGCAATGCTGAGTCTTAACCTGCAGTTCCTTGGAGACCCGTAGTGGGAAGCACCAGGACTGTCATGTTGACAAGTTGCTGCCAAAGAGAAATGGAAGGGTAAGTCAAAGCAAGGGGCACTCCCAACACTTTCTTAGTTTTCAGTGTAAATTAAATGTGAAGACCTAGTGTATGTAGCGCTTCATTCCCCATGAGGGAGCAGTCAAGGAGCCTGAAGGTAATTGTCTGTTAATAGGCTGCAAGGGAAATGCTGAAGTTTAGGCTTTTTTTAAAAAAAATCCAACAACTTTAATTAACACTTCATTAACAGCCTTCTTAGTGCTAGGCAGGAGCATTTTCCATTAGGTTGCACTGCCCTCCAGCACTTACTGGTAAAATGTTGCTCTGTCCCCTTTCTTTGGTGCCTGTCTGTCTCTAAAGGATTAGGGTCTTGGTTACACTTACAGGTTTATAGCGGTATTGGTTATAGCTGTCCTCGTATACAGCTATAGGGATAGCGCTATAGAGTGTCCACACTGAGACCCACCAGCGGTATAGCGTGGCCACATTTGCGGCATTGATCTCCCAAGAGATCACTTGTAGCGCAGTGGGTGTCCACATTCGCGCCGTAGCACTACAGTGGGAGCGCTACAGCTCTTATTCCCCATGCGGAGGTGGATTACCAGTAGCGCCATAAACTCAGGCTTATAGCGCTCCTTGTGCCTTGCCAGTGTGGACGGGGAGGAGGTTATAGTGCTCCTGGCGACTTTATAGCTCTATAAAGTGCCAGTGTAACCAAGGCCTAGGTGGCGCTGCTAATACCCTTCCTGAGGTGGCCTCATTTTGGAAGAAGGCTGATGTGAAGTTGATCCATCGCTGTATCCAGTGAAATCAGTCTTAAGACCTCACTCAAAACACCAACAAGAGAGAGTTGTTTAGCTGTGTGGCCCAGTGGACTGAGCACTGGACTGGGACTCAGGTGATTGAGTTCTGTTCCCTGGCTCTGCCACTGGCCTGCTGCGTGACCTTGGGCAAGTCATGTTCCTGCTCTGTGCCTCAGTTTCCACATAATGGGAACAATGACACTGACCTCCTGTGTAAAGTGCTTTGATGGAAAGGGCTAGATAAGAGATGGGGTGGTATTAGCAAAAGTCATTTTTTTTTATGACAGATTAAACAAAATTGTTAGAAACCTTGGGGATGTTATAAAGAGGCGTGTCTCAATGGGGAAGATTGCCTTTAATGCAGGCTTCTCTATAGCATGTAGTTCCATCCAGCATTTCAAGGCTTGCAAGGCACCATCGAATTCCATCCATTGGTCAAGTACAATAAACTGCCACAATCTCCTTCTGATGGGGTATGGGGTAGGGAACTTGAATTGACAAGCTAGCACGGCATGTCTACGTGATGGGACATAGCACCTCTGTGTCCCACACCCAACATAAATAGAGCACAGACCGGCTACAAGAGCTGGCAGAGACAAGGTCTATACCTCCTTCCCTGCAGTCCCTGGTGTAGAGGGCATCCCCTAGAGGGTGAAGGGGGTGGTGCGTGGGCATGGCCGGAAACTGATGCATTCTAGCAATTAGCAGCTGGCAGGTGGCTCTTTTGGGACCATTGCTAGATGGTGCAGCTCAGAGCAGCACCTGGTTTCTCTAACTTCTACTCGGGGTAGAGAATCAGAGAAATTTAACTGACTCCTGGACATGGCTCCCACCACTCCATGCTCTGCCCGGTGAAAGTTGGAAGCAGCGCAGGGTTTAACTTGTATACCAAAGCCTTCAAGTCTAGCAAATTCATTGCCTCCACATATGTATGAGAGTCACTCCTCTTACTGGCCAGGAAATTCCAGCCAGCTGATGGAGGAACAGATTCACATCATGTGGTGTGGAACACCGGGCTTATCTGGAACACCAGGCTTCCAGGGCTGAAACCAATAGTTTGCAGCCAAAATCTGCACTGATTTACACGGAGTGCAACCCCTTGGACTGGAGGGGGTATAGCAGGGACATGGGTATGTGAGGGCACAATTTATCATGGATTGTTTAACCCCTTTTATCACTCAGTTTGCTAGATTTCTGGATGAGCAATTGCAACGAAGATGATTAGGACTTGCTCTTGCAAGCACGCTGGCTGACACCCATCCCTTGTGCAGAAGCCACACGAGGGCTATGCACTGCTTGTGCACAGGGGTTGGATTCTACATAGCTGCGTGCAAAGGGGTGAGCTTCACCCGGCCTGGGCGGAAACCCTCCCTGCAAAATCAAAGTGTTGCAAACAGGGCTGGACCCTCAAACACCATTTTAAATACTCATCTTCTGACAAGTTTACAAACTGGTGCCCTGTGAAATCGAAATAAAGTTTCCATGTAAACACAGATTTCCTTAAAACTATTTTTCCGTTGCCAAATGGTGCAGATTCCAAATTAACACTTTCTTAGCCCGGGCTGTTGTTTGGTATAAGCTAGCTGTTAACTGGGAAAAGTCCTAAAACATATTTCTGCCAGGGCTGTTTTCAAACTGCAAATTCACAAATCCGCAGCTTCATTACAGCACAGCAGGATGACTTAGAGTGCCAGCAAGCTAACACAATTTAGGATGTGCTATACTTTTAGCTGGGACTAATCTTGTGACAGCTAAGTCTAAGTGCATTACATCATTATGACTGAGACACTCGTTAGTCTCACTGCTTCTTCCATGCAGACAGGACCCTTTTCTGCCATTTTCAAAAACTTCTCTCCAAAGCTAGTTAATGCCATTTGGATTTCACAAGAAAACAGATGCTTCCACTGGTAGGTGCAGGGAGCCGGACACGTCCTTTTGCATAAACATCTATACATAAGGCTTTCCATAGTGTTTTCTACAAGCTGTTGGAAGATGGCTGCTAGGAGCAGCTCTCCCTGCCTCAGATCAAGTGGGCTGAGCAACTCTCTGAAGTGGTTTCAGTCTATGCCACAGTTCGTGTGGGACAGGAAGTCCTAAAAAATCATTTTTGCTTTGAAAGCACCAAAACAGAGTTTTTTTCCCATCTTGGATCTGGAGAAAACAAATACAGGTTCGATGAATAGTTCACTTCAGAAGGATTTGGCTCCGAAGTTAGCTTCTTCTATCATCTCCCAAGCTCAATAAACTGCTCTCTTTGAAATCACCTCTCCTCAGGGGTGGGCAGAGTTAACAGCGCTGTGTGAAATACTTATGTCACATCTCATGCTCCCATGAAAGGAGCCTGGGTCTGAGGTGGAGTACATGTGCGAGCCAAGCAGGAGGAAGTTTAAACAGTGAGAAAATCCCACCCTTTGCCAGGTGAACATTCACCCCCTCGCCCTCAGGCAGTTTCCCTGCAGCTAATCCAGAAGTGCCCCCTTTATGCCCCCACAGAACCTTTTACCTTACCCTGCAAGTGCTGACACCCAGTCATGGAGAGGCTGGCTGCTGAGTGAAGAGGAAGACAAGGCCAGGTCTGGTTACTGGGAAGGCTGAAGAAGGGAATGAGGCAGTGGAGGGGAAAGCTGTGTGACATGAAGCATGTTATGTTGGACCCAGATCCAGTGCTTTCTCTCGTGGAGACTTCACTTCCATTCTTCTCTTCTAGTCCTAAAATTAAAATAGTTTAGACTGAGAGCCTGTGATTTCTCTTTGTGTTGGGGAATGTACTATGCACCAAATGCAGAATATCATTGAAAGATATTTTTACTTGGTTAATTGTGATTTCGCATAGTCCACTCTAAGAAGACAATACATTAAATGTGGGGGTTTTTACTGAGGGAAATGCTGATTGTTTCCCTAAGATTATAAATTAACTGTATTTAAAAATATTCAGTGCCAACCATTCTCCAAGAGATTATCTATACTTACCTCTCTCGGATTTTATACTTAGCCCAGCACTGTGATATTCAAGCACATGACTCAATGGTACGTTAGCTTTGCATTCAGATCACAGCTTAGCAAAACCAGGGACCCAGCTTTATTTGGCTTACTCCTTAAAGAATGTAACAACTTTAATCTGTCTGGGGCAAATTCTATTCACCTTACTCAGGCGAGTAATCCTGCTGCAATCACTGCAAGTCAAAGGAGTGGGTTTTGTGCATTTCTCTCTCTCTCCTTTGCAGTTCTTATGAAATAAATGTAACGCAGTTCAAGTTTTGGTACAACAAAGTCAAGCTTTCTATCAGAAACACATGTTCTAAGTGCTGCAGGCACTGAGTGAAATCCGATCTATGGAGGTTTCCTTTAAATCTGCACTTTCTCGTTTGGCTCTCTTATTAAAGCTGTATTTCAGAGCTCGCTAACCCTCTTGAAAGATGATGAATAACAATAAAAACATTCACTGGAGTACTGTCATCGTTTCCAAAGGAAGTGTAATAAATACTTTACAACAAGAGTTTTTTTTCTATGTACAGCCATAAACTAGTTTTAAGTTACAACTTATTAAGCCTCTGAACAATTAGAGCCAAGCTTCTGAAGAGCTGTCTAACTTTGAGAGAGGCAGTTAGTGGGGACATAAAGATGGGTGCTGAAGAGGCTGGTGGTATAGTCTGGTGGACTGGGCAGTGGACTATGAGCTTGGGTGCATAGGTTCTCATTCCAGTTCTGACACAAACCTGCTGTGTGACCTTCAGAAAATCACTTTGCCTCTTTAAGCCTTCATTTCCTCTCCTGGTCTTGCTCCTATTTCTTACATGTTTACAGTGCCTAGTGCAATAGGGATCTTGGCCGGGCACTCTATAGAGATGTCTACACTGCAATGGGGAGCAAGCTTCTCAGCTGGGGTAGCCAGACTGGTGCTACTTTTAGCACAGTAAATAGCAGTAGGGACATTGCTGCTCCGGTGGGCACTCTGGCTAGCCACCTGAGCTCAGAGCTGAAAGGATGAGTGGGCTTGAGAGCCTGAGTTGCAATGTCTGCACTGCTCTTGTTGGCATGCTAGCCTACTATACAGGCTGGGAGGTTCACTCCCCACTGCAGTGTAGACATACCCTACGTGGTGTTCTACTATAAATGAATACCAATAGTCTCTGTGAGTCATAGGAATGTCTCCTCTATTCTTTACTGAACCTGAAACTAATCCAACCGTTGAGCTAGTATCCCTTGATATTGGTGTGCGTCCAGGGAAAGAAGATACTCTTCCATTCTGAGCCTTATATCACAGGTCGGTTTACGAATGGAGACGGGTCAGAGGATGTGCAGATGAGTCTCTCCTGACCTGGTTTCCTGATTAGTAAATCTCATTGAAATACGGATGAACAAGCGAGCCAAGCAGTTAGAATCAATAGGAGACGTGCTTAAGTTTTCTAAACTGTAATATTAATCAAGGAATGTGATGGGAGCATACACAAAATCGAGGATCCAAACGGAGTATAAAGGCAGTTTTGCATTCTGCCCCTTAATCCGATTTACAAAACATGGAACTGCTTAGAACTCCTTTCAAGAACAATAACGTTTCTTCATGTAAATAACTGTCCCCGCAGCTTGTCCGTAAAGAGACCGAGGCAGGTTTCTTTCGCTGTGAACTGATTTTTTAAAACAGGAGAACTTGAGACAACCTGCCAGAGAATCTTGTTGGAGGAGATTTAGTTTTTATTTGTTTCCTTTTTAGATGAAGGATGATAACCTCAAAAGGAAGTTTATGGATTGGAAGAGCCATGTGTTTAATAACTGGGCCACTCTTACTCACATAAGCCAATATAAGCAGTGCTTCCCCCGCTTCACAAACTTTGGATGATGCCTATTACCTGATACACCCGAAGAGAGAGACTTTTGGGATATTGTAAGCACCTGTGTGGGCACTGATCCCTTTGATTCACTGCTTGCGTATGGTCTGCAGGATCAAGTGCTTTGGGCATCTGAGAAGGAGGTGACTCTAGCTACAGCTAAAGTTGCTTGTAGGGGAATTCAGTTTGCAGCTCTTCACAGGACTAACAGGACAATGGGTTAATACTTCTCTGGCTGCTTGGATGCTATTTTAGTGATTGTTGCAGGTCTGATAGGCTGGCTCTGTTTGTTGGGGACAGCAGGTCTCCTAGCACATCCCAGCTTGCTTTCCCTACATACGGCAGTGTTCAGAGAGTTTAAGATCTCCCCCTATGTGGGAGAACACAGTTGAGCCCAAAGTCTGAATTCCTGACACTTCTGCTCTGGAGTATGCTTGGCGGGAAACCTCTCAAGACAAAGTGGAGAACTGTAGCAATAAATATTAGCCAGCAGCAGCAGTGGGACTCCCAGACTGTAGCAATTCCTCTTAGCAGGCTCAATCCTGAAGGCAAAATGCCCATTTCAAGTCACTGATGTGAGAAATGAAGCTTCTGAGGTTGACTGAATCTTTGTCTGTAAAAGGCCCAACTGAGTGGGCCCATGGTAACTCTGAAAGCTCTGGCTAGACGTCTGCCATTCTCTGTCCATTCAGTCTGAGGCTCCAGCTCTGTCTCAATCTTAGGGCTCCTTGGAGAATCCCAGCTCTGAAGGAGGAGTAGAGTCAAACATAGGCCGAGGATAAGCCTACCTCTAAGTTAAGAGTCAAAGCTCAGTACAGATATAGTCCACACGAAATGCAGCCAGCCATGCAGAATCAGATGCAGGGCCTGCTTACTACCCAGCAATGCTACAACTAAGAACAGGAGGTTTATGAATAAGAATAAGAAGGGCCATACTGAGTCGGACCAAAGGTCTATCTAGCGCAGTATCCTGTCCTCTGACAGTGGCCAATGCCAGGTGCCCCAGAGGGAATGAACAGAACAGGCAATCACCAAGTGATCCATCACCTGTCACTTGATGGACCTATCGTCCATGAACTTATCTAGTTCTTTTTTGACCCTTGTTGTAGCCTTGGCCTTCACAACATCCTCTGGCAAGGAGTTCCACAGGTTGACTGTGTGAAAAAATGCTTCCTTTTGTTTGTTTTAAATCTGTTGCCCAATAATTTCATTTGGTGACCCCTAGTGCTTGTGTTATGTAAAGAAGTAAATAATACTTCCCTATTTACTTTCTCCACACCAGCCATGATTGCATAGACCTCAGTCATATCTCCCTTTAGTCATTTGTTTTCCCAGCTGAAAAGTTCCAGTCTCATTAATCTCTCCTCAGATGATAGCCATTCCATATCCCTAATCTTTTTTTTCCCCTTTTTTTGGCGGGGGGGGGGTCATTTTCAGAACATTTTTCAATTCCCATATATCTTTTTTTGAGATGGGGCAACCATCTCTGCACATCGTATTCATGGATTTACTCATCCAATCAAAACTATGGAGGAATTTGAAGCAACTGAAATTTGCAGCAACTAAAAATCAATAGCTCTGGCTAGGGAAATGGGCCTTTGGTTAACTGGGGAGCTCCATGAAGATCACCACTAAATCTTTTTTCATCAATTAAGGGATAGATATGGATGATCGTGGATTCAAAGTTATTCACCAGTGTCTGGTGACCTGCTGGACTCAATTCTTCTGTGCAGAGCCTCCAGAATTATATATTGCTGATACATTTTTTGTAGTATAGGGGATAATATGTCACTTTCTGAGAAGGCCTTCTCATTGTGACTTGGAGCTGGAAGCCAGAAACATTTCAACCTTAAAAAGAGACATTTGAGAATGATTGGGAGGTTCAGTTCACACTGATTAGTCAGATGATGTTTCAGAGGGTGCACAAGGAACTCAGCAGGTACTGTACATTAAATTATGCTTCTGAACCACAAAAAATTGGCTTAGAATGCATCAGTCACCAGAGACCTTATTCTATATTCTTGGTGTATCCAGAACTCAGTTATGTGACAGACCTGGTTGTATAGGGAATGAAGGCTCAGCTCAGGCCCCTTATAAGATACATCAATGTCCTCCAAGATAACTCTTCTGCTGGTGAGACACAGGTTGGTCCAATAAAAGATATTATCTCACTGACCTTGTCTCTCTCATATCCTGGGACAAACATGGCTACAGAAATGTTGTATACAGCGGAGTAGAAGACAGTACAGAGATCCAGCCAGCCTGTATGTTTTCTGTATCTCAGTGACTTGCAGGTGAGAGAGAGAGACCATGTGGGCTGAGGAAAAGATAAGGATGGAGACTCAGCCAGCCTGAGCAGAAGCAGCTGCAGTAGGAAAATGCCAACACCGACTGTAGTACCAGGCAGCTTTCTGATGGTTTTACTTTGAACGTTCTTTCCCTTCTGGTGATTGGCTTGTTTTTCCAATCTCTTCCCTAACCCATTATTTGTGCGGGGGTTGCGGGGGGCAGACAGGAATGGTGTTATGGAAGTATCACAATGCTTGAACATTCATCACAGTGTTCACTTGGCTTGTGTGTTCTACCCCTTTCTCACAAACGTTTGTGTTTAGGCTGTAAGTTCTTCAGGGGAGCTACTGTCTCTCTATGTCCCTATGGGACAGTGCCTACCACAGTGGGGCCAGATCTCCATCAGGGTCTGAAGGCACTACTACAACATAAACAAGAATCATAGAATTGGAAGGGACCTCGAGATGTCAACTAGTCCAGTTCCCTGCAGGCATAGCAGGACTAATTATCTAGGCCATTCCTGACAGGTGTTTGTCTAACCCAGTGTCTCCCAAACTGTGTTTTGCGGAACACTGGTGTTCCGCACAACGTGAAAAGTTGTTCCGGGAAAGAATCGCAATTTTAAAAAGGATCTTTAAATTTTTTTTAATTTTAAATTTGGCATATTTGAAACGTAGTTTACAACTCTTTTTGAATGACTATAATTTATAAAATGAAATATATTTGAGCATAAATAATGCTTTTTTTAATTTGAAAACCAAACGACTACAAAATAATATTATACGTGTTCCATAAATATATACCAGACTAAGAAGTGTTCCATGGCCAAAAAAGTTTGAGAAACACTGGTCTAACCTGCTTTTAAAAATCTCCAGTGATGGAGATTCCACAACCTCCCTCAATGCGACAGAGTCCCGTGGCACCAGATAGACTAACAGACGTATTAGAGCATAAGCTTTCATGGGTGAATACCCACTTCGTCGGATGCATCCGTGTTTTCACCCATGAAAGCTTATGCTGTAATACAGCGGGTCTCAAACTTACCGGAACCGCGACCCTTTTTTCTGCATCTGCCCAGCGGCGCGACCCTTGTATGTCCGCCAAAAAGCCGGCGAATGAAGCACTTCCAAGTTCGGTGGCTTTTTGGCGGACATGCCAAGCACTCCCGAGTGTGCGCCAAAAGCTAAAGTTATCACTTCGGTGGCAATCAGGAGCACCTGGCATGTCCGCCAAATGCAGAAGTAATTGATTCAGCAGCTTTTCAGTGGCGGCAGGAGCTTGCAACCCCCCCCCGGGAAGCGGACAGTGACCCTCCCACCGGGGGGTCACAACCACCAGTTTGAGAACCGCTGCTGTAATACATCTGTTAGTCTATAAGGTGCCACAGGACTTTTTGTCGCTTTTGCAGATCCAGACTAACACTACTACCCCTCTGATACTGCACAACCTCCCTAGGCAATTTATTCCAGTGCTTAACCAGCCTGACAGGAAGTTTTTCCTGATGTCCAGCCTAAACCTCCCTTGCTGCAATTTAAGCCCATTGCTTCTTGTCCTATCCTCAGTGCTTAAGAAGAACAATTTTTCTTCCTCCTCTTTTTGTAATAACCTTTTTTACATACTTGAAAACTGTTGTTATGTCTCCTCTCAGTCTTCTTTTTTTTCCCCATACTAAACAAACCCGGTTTTTTCAATCTTGCCTCATAGGTCATGTTTTCTAGACCTTTAATCATCATTGTTGCTCTTCTCTGGACTCTCTCCAATTTATCCACATGCTTCCTGAAATGTGGCACCCTTAAATGGACACAATACTCTAGTTGAGGCCTAATTAGCACAGAGTAGAGAGGAAGAATTACACCTGTTTGTACATGTCAGAATGCTGTTTGCTTTTTTTGCAACAGAGTTACACTGTTGACTACTATTTAGCTTGTAAGCCACTACAACTCCCAGATCTCTTTTCGCAGTACGCCTTCCTATACAGTCATTTGCCATTTTGTACGTGTACAACTGATTGTTCCTTCCTGAGTGGAGTACTTTGCATCTGAGCCTTGGCCTACACTTGGGGGATGGGACGGAAGGGAATCGATAGGTTAAGCAACTTCAGCTACATAAATAACTTAGCGGAATTCAACATACCTAGATCCACTTACCACGGCATTTTCACTGTGGTAAGTCAACTGCTGTTGCTCCCCCATCAACTCCGCCTGCTCCTCTCACGGTGGTGGAGTACAGGAGACGATGGGAGAGTGCTTGGGGGTTGATTTATTGTGTCTAGACGCGATAAATCGACCCCCGCTAGATCAATCGCTGCCCGCCAATCTGGTGAGTAGTGTAGACATACCCGGAGTGGAGTACTTCTTGAATTTCATCCCATTTACTTCAGACTGTTTCTCCAGTTTGTCGAAATCCCTTTGAATGTTAATCCTGTCCTTTAATAGTGAGAACAAATATGAGCAAAGCATGAGAAACACCAGCGTAACTTAAAGGGAATCTCCTTCTTCCTGAATATCGGGGCACAGCTTGGTGGAGTCTGATAGGGCCTTGAGACACTGATCTTCTCCATGGCCATGGAGCTGCAACATGGCCATGGCTGCAGCCACATTTGTTGGAGACCCCACGGCCCCATTACACAGGCATGTGGACAGTGGACCCATTGAGTCAACAGCCTTGGCCCCTCCTCTTAGCTCCACCCCAAATGCCCTCTGCCACTGTACACGGAGAGCCTTACATAGCCACAGTCAGTAGCAGTCACAGATCCTTTGTACACATTCCTTAGATCCTGCCCCCCTGGCTATGCTATGTGGAGGGCCTGTTAAAGCATGTAAGTCTATAACTCCTCAATCCCACCAGCTTCTTTTACTGCCAGGCAGAAATCCCTGGTTTCTTGGCATCTCAGCCAAGTTGTGCAGAAGGCAATAAACAGTGTCTCTAATTTTGCAGAGATCCACCACTTAGATGGAGCAGACAGTCTGATCTCATTGTTACCCTCCCAGTCCCACACAATTATCTTGTCCCTGAGAATCCCTGTGGTAAGAGCAAACACTGGATTTTAGGGTCACTTGGGGAAAGGTTTCTCAATGCCTGTAATTAGCAGCACTGAAAGGACGGACATCAGCTGCTCTTTCCCAAAAGCTCGGTATAGACGCCAACCCTTTGTTTATCCTGCTAGCAGCAAACGTTCCCAGCCTCCGCTAAGGGCTGGGATTTAGAAACCTGTTTCTTGGGGTCCTTGCCTGCACTGGAAGATTCTAGGATCAGCTGGTTGCTGCTGACATTATTACCTTAACCAAAGCCTACGTCCATTTGGTCAGTTTACTCTGGGTATGAACTAGAGTTTAGCACTGCCCTCCATCTTCCCATTGGCACTGGCCAGAGATGCCTGGGAAGAAACTAGCACAGGGCTAGGCAACCTATGGCACGTGCACCAAAGGCGGCACGTGAGCTGATTTTCAGTGGCACTCACACTGCCCGGGTCCTGGCCACCAGTCTAGAGGGGACTCTGCATTTTAATTTAATTTTAAATGAAGCTTCTTAAACATTTTTAAAATCTTATTTACTTTACATACAACAATAGTTTAGTTATATATTATAGACTTATAGAAAGAGACCTAAAAACATTAAAATGTATTACTGGCATGCGAAACCTTAGAGTGAAAAAATGAAGACTAGGCACACCAGATTAACTTTCTTTGCGTTACGTTGTTTTTTCAACCTGGCCTGATCTGGGAACAGCAGATGCTTTGATTAAATGAGTTGCACGTTTAATTGGTTTATTTGTAGCTTCTGCAAGCAGTTTGACTCGGCTAAAATGGCATTTCCAGTTTTCCTACAGTCACTCTCGGGAAGTCACAAGCAGCACTCTGCACCTCCTGCAGCAGCCGTATTGCAGGAGCTTTCTCCTCTGAGTGCCCTCCTGGCACCCTAATGGTTTCTTTGGCTCGCTGTCACCCTGTCTCTGGCACAGCCATGTTGCAGTACCATCCTGACAGGGCTTCCTCTGTGGGCATGGGCCCCAGGTCCCACCCACAAAGGTGCTCCTTGGTGCAGTGGGGATGAGTTAACATTAGTGACTGACCACACACACACACCCCATTTCCTCTCCCCATGATCTCTGACATGCCCAAAAAAGGGGGTTATATGCCACAGCATGGGGCAACACCCTTCTTCCTACATGGGGAAGAGACCTGTGCTTAGAGTGACCGACCGTTCTATGTATGGCTCCATGGGGCTTAATCTGGCTTCTAGTTAACAAAAAATGCTCATGATGCTAGGTGCTCATGATGTGTCTATGGAGGCTGCAAAGAAAGTGTAACTTGTTTAGGAGAATGCTGCCACTCTATTTTAGCGTTCACTACCATGCAGGAGTAGATACTGTATAGAAATAGCTTTCTAATTTTAATATCAATTAGGGTTATTTATCTGTGTAAATAATTCTAAGCATAACTTGGTCTATTTCCCTAAAAGAAAATAAAGTTACACCATCAAAGAAAGCATCTTTAACTACTTTTTCAAAGAACCATCACTAAGTTTTCCATATTTTTCTCAAAGTTCAAATGTATCCAATCTTCAGATAAGTAGTAAACCCTTGAGTGTAGCTTTAAAGAAGTGATGGCTTTAAACAGGAAACAATCACCCAGGGGTGAGGAGCTCTTACCGTATTAGCTATACATTTACCACTAATTTACATCACTGTAAAACTGAATAATCCCTAGGACTGTTATGCAGTCACCCACTGAATATAAAGTACATAGCATTTTCCTGGTAGCATTTTCCCATGTGTCAAATGTACTTATAGATTTATGTTGCAAAAAGGTGCCAGTTATATTCAGATTACTGCCAGGACAAATCTAACAGCTTTTATTATTCCATTGAAAGCGTTTCTGCCAATGCAGTCATTTACCGTATTTTTAGGTCTAACCATCAGACCTCTAGCGTCTCCAACTTTCGAGTCCTCTACTACAGCTGTCCATGCAAATACAGTATCTTCATTACTCACATTTATCATCTTGGTGATATCCTCCACAACGTCAATGTAGATCTGTAAAAGGAAATTGTGGGTTAGCCCTGATATTGAAATGTTGTCAGACTGGGGTGACTTGCATTCTGGGTTATTTTAGAATCAGAGGGGTAGCCGTGTCAGTCTGGAATTGCAGAAGTGACAGAGTCCTGTGGCACCTTAAAGACTTCGTTGGCATGCATCCGATGAAGTGGGTATTAGCCCACTAAAGCTTATGCTCTAAAAAAATTTTAGTTAGTCTTTAAGGTGCCACAGGACTCTTTGTCACTTGGGTTATTTTAGTGATTTGGCAAATTCTGCATTTTCACATGGTTCTGTGCCCTTTAATTCTGCATTTCTGTTTGTGTCTCCAGTCTGTTTGTAGACAATATAGGCGTTAACATGCACACCATACAGGTTTACTAATTGTTCTGTACAGTTGTAATTGCTCTTCAGATTTTGAAGATTCTATTACAAACAGAATACAGTGCAAGTGGGAACCCAGGCAGAAAGTAAAACTTCCTTGCAATGCCATACAGCAAAAAAAACCCTTAGCTCAGCAATGTCGTCTTTGCATCTTTCAGAAATTATTCATGGCTCACTTTCAGTCTGAAATTCTTGGATTCTGAACATCCGAAAACAGTCTGGGCTATGGGCCATTTTAGTTTGGTTTCTCTTCTATTCCATTTTGGTATTCCTACTGCATCACCTCACTACTGTATCTCACAGCCCATTGAAGCACATTGGGCCAAATACTGCTGGCATAAATTAGAGCAACTCTATTGACCTTGGTGTAGTTACATCAGCCTAACTGGGAACAGAATCTGTCCTGTGGTGTTGAAAACAACAATCTCAGGCAGTCATCAGTGTTGTAATATATGTTCAGTGTGCAATACCTAGACATGCTGAGCACCCTGCAACTCTGACTGAACACCAGGCCTCAATGCAGTCTAATTGCGGGGTGTGGTGGGGGAACAGGATTTGACCCATCTCTAACTGATAACGTTTGGGGGACAATTGTTTATGGCACTTTTAACTTGACAGTAATATGGAGTCTGAGGTAATGTGCATTTATAAATATCCCTCAAATGTAGAGACCATCTATAAGGCAAGAGATAGTTTAGTCTCTGACACATTCAGATCTTGCCCTTCTTTGCTAACACTGCTATCAACCGTTCCAGTTGTGGTGGTGGGGATATGTGAACATTTGTCCACTAAGAACCATCAGTTGGTTTCATAGGGGCTTCCAACCACCCATTAGTTAATGCTAATCTGTGCTAGATTCAAGCCAGCAAGGAAAGTCTTCATGTCCCAGGGCTGATGCTAGAAATAATAGAGAACGAACGTGCAAAGATTTTTTTTTATTTTTACATAGATCTCATTCGGCTGCTTGAAAGACCATATTCCTTGTGATTTACCTGCAAGAGTACAGGCCCTGAGACAGCATTTTCAAAGGCAGGTTTCAAATTTGCACATCCAACTCTGAATGCACGTGCCCAAGCCTGGATGGCAGTGGGGCATTTGTGCAGGCAGGCCTATGGGGCAGTTGCATTTGCACACCAACACACCTTGCACAAGGCTGGTCATGAACACCTGCCATGCTCATCTCTGGCTACGGTGTGGCCAGCATGCCCATGAAAGCCCACACGGAATCTACTTCAAAACAATGGGCTAGTTGAAAGTTTTGGTAGAGGTAGTAAAACATTTTATTCACTTTCTCCTTTAAAGCCCTTCCAGGCAGACTTTTTGGCTTGGACTGGTCTCACGCTCTTCCCCTCCTCCTTCCAATTGCAATTAGTGCCCCAAACATTTCTCATAGAGCGCTAGCAGGTTGTTCACAGGTGGACTATTAGAAACCCCCCACCCTGATCTAAAACACATTGGATGCAAAAAAAAAAGATTCATAACATGAAGGAGGATTAGAGCTGATAATGCAGACTTCTGTGTTGCCATTAATTGCTTTTAAACACAAAGGAGTTCCTACCAACAGAGCTGGACTTTCTGAATACCTAGATCTAAGGGAACCAAAATTACAGTTCATTTTTAAAGCCTGTATGTGGACTTCAGTCAAATAGTCTGGGGAGAAACATATACAATAGAAGATATAAATACTACATAAAACATGAGGCCAAGCAATTGCTGTCTTTCACAAAGAGACGCTCTAGTTCAACCACAAGTTGCTGGAGTCAGCAATTTAATGCGACATTCGATTGCCTGTGTTATGTGGGAGTCAGATTAGAGGATCATAATGGTTCCTTCTGGCCTTAAAACCTATGATTACAGTAGAAGGTAACTTAGGACTAGAGATGATTGGGGAAAAACATTTTCATGAGGAAAAAAATCTGACATCTAAACATTTCACAGAGACTGTTTGATTTTGATGAGGTTCTGAGGGAATAATGGAGTTCATTGCTTCATGGCACTTCACCAGGCAGACTGTCCTGTGGCCAAGCACCATTTCTGTTCACGGAGAACTTTGACATTCTGGGCTTTCATTCCAAATCAGACTGAAACCATATTGTCTTAATGTCCAAATCCTCCATCAAATGGAAGTACCTTTCTCTGTCCAGTTCTTCTCAGCGTATCTTCAACTCTCATCCAATGTGAACAACTTTGCCTGAAACAATAGACTTTATATGCATACCTCTAACAATATAGTTTGGCTCTTAGATGGAAGCCCGCCCAATCCTATTTACATGTATATGTGAGAAGACTAGATAAAGATGCAGGAGGTGATTTTCAAAGGCAGAGATGAGAATTGGGCACCCAACTGCCATTGACTTTCATTGGGAAGTGGCCATGTAACTGACTTGTATGCCTTTGAAAAGTCTCCTCTGTAGAGGGATTTGGAATCACTGGAAAAAGGATACCAAGCTTTCCTCAACGTATGAGGAGAAAACTAACCAATTCCACCCCTAACATGCGTGCACACACCCAACTCTGAGCCATTTTCAGAACGGGGGACACAAGGGAAGAGGTTGTGGCTGGATTTAATAGGTACAGCCAGTACTGCCAATGACAAGTTCTTTCATTCTTGATGGCACAACTACACAGCTTGGGATGCCATTCTGAGAAAGCAATTATACCACCAGCAATGCCGGAGGTGTCCCACTGCCAGCCTCCTGCAAACTGAAAAGACATTAGGAATGAAGATGTTTCCTGAATAGATTCCATTTGTGACCATAAATAATGATGTACATCCTCTCTAAGGAGGTAAATGAGATTTTCTTAGGGGGAGGGAAGGAACTGATAGAAGCTTGTCATCAGAGGGGAAGAAGTGAGGGTATAGAGTCTGGTCCAAGTAATGAGCCTGTAATTTTGCAGACATTGTGTGGGCAGCTCACTCCTCATAAGTATCTTTGGGCGATTTCCTTGCAGAATCTGGAAGTTGTAGAGACTTAAACCACTGGATTATACAAATTGGCATAGTTTTATATGTGCCGCTAAACTCTTCCCACTTGTAGAAGAGATTAAATGGGTCACACTTCATCATAGGGACATACCAGTCAATATTAGTGCTGACATGGAGTTCTATGGAGATTGGATGTGGTGCTACATCTTCAAATTATAAACCGAACCCTACCTTACAGGTATAGGTTCTGATGCTGCAGACACTTATGAACATGAGTGTTTTTCTGTTCCCTTGATCTCAGTAATTCTGCTTTGATGTATAAAGTTACTCATGGGAGCATTTGCAGGATTTTGCCCATAACTTGTCCTTGCCTCTCATAGTTTGCCCTCTGTTGGAGTACTTCTGAGCCACAGACTTTGGAAATGGTTTGATCCTGAATCCCAAGTATAATGATGGTCAGATATCCAGGGCTTCAGTCTCATTGCTGCCAGAAATGACAATTGCTCAACAGGAACAATGCCGCAAAGACCCACCCCACAGTATCCCAGATTCCCAAAGGAAAGCCATTCCCTTCCCAAACTAGTGCATTTTGTTTCTCTCATGGACAACAGCTCTCTGTCAACGTCCAAATCTCTCCGTTCAAAGGGAAGTTTTTCTAAAGCACAAATTCAGCTCCCCAGATATGTTCCCAGTGCCACTGTCTCCTTTTCCATTTGCCAGACACAGCTCTGTAACCACAAGTGCTCTCCCTCCGCCCCCCGCCCCGTGTGCTGATTTGCAAAGCTGGTTTTCCTATTAGATTTTACAAGGTTTGAGCTTATTACCTTGACAATCACCCCCAGGTCTGTTTCTCACAAATTGGGACCCTGATCTTGCTGTCAATGGGAGCTTTCACTGACTCCAATATGTGCACAGTCAGCTCCTAAGCACTCTTCATCTTTCCTTATTGGAGCCGAGCAGACAATGATTGATCTGATTAATGTGGCCTCTTTTCCTGTTCTCATGGACGCTGTGTGGGCACACTGTGATTTATGCAATGACTCACCTAATTCTGTATTGCAGGTTTTATATTTTTTTACTTGTGACTATGGTGACCAGATGTCCTGATTTTATAGGGACAGTCCAGATATTTGGGGCTTTTTCTTATATAGGCTCCTACTACTCCCCCTGCCATCCCCTGTCCCAATTTTTCACACTTGCTGTCTGGTCACCCTAATTGTGACTGACCAGATAAAGCACATGGCACTGTTTTTCTGCTCTCCAATTATGTGAGCAGTTATAGGCATCCAAATACTCAGGCAAGCACCTTTAAAAATCAGTTTTCCATGAGTATACCTGCATGTGGCTTTGAAATTCTCTTTCTTCAACCATTGACACTGGTAAAACTTGATTGCAGAAATGTGCATGGAGAGCAAACACAAAGGACTGTGAACATTGCTAGAGGGAATTCACTTTAAAAGCCAGGCCCACGTGCATGATCATTCTTTTGCATTTACTTACCTACAGCTATCTCTATGTACGTATGTATCTGCTAAATATCCAGTCTCAGTTCAACATCAGACAATTTGTACCCAGATTGCCTGCCTTCAGCTTCCTCCCTGTTCATATGCACCTTTAGCTCTCCTATATAGTGGTGAGTCAGCCAGCATAAATGTTGCACTGAGACCCAGATTAAAACCACATACAAGAAATGTAGACTTTAGAGAATCAAATAGGGAAAAACTCCAACCAGTTTGCCACTCACCTTTTAACTTCATTTTTCACTCCTTGAGAGCTTGTATAAAATGCTTCCCTTTCATGGGCATTCTAGAATAGATAGATCAACTAGCATACAGTCTGACAACATTACAAAATGTTTCAATAGCCCTAATCAGCACTAGAGGGCATTTTGTTCTGATCATGATGCAAAGCGATATAGGCATGTAACTCTGTACCTACAAACAGGAGAATGGATCAAATCCGAGATATGGTGGTGTAGAAATTTAAATGGCATTCCAGCATGTGAGTAATCCAGCTGATTCATCCATTACAGAAGCAACAGTGACGATCTTACAAAGATTCTCTAAGGCAAGAGCTTAAGTGTGCGGTTAAATCTGGGTCTCTGTCAAATGAGGTTGAATATGAATAAAATAGACCATTTCTCAATGACCTCTGCCACCTAGTGGCAAAGCCGAGGTGGAGCCAAGAGAGCAATTGCTTTCATGTGTTCGGCTTTGTAGCTTCTCCTTTGGTTTGGACTGTACATGATAGTTGCACAGTTGATTTACCTGCTACCCTGCTGGATGCTACAAAAGGCGTATACTGTCTATTTGGAAGAGTTAAATATAACCTTATCAGCAGAGCTGCTTGGAAGAAAAGTGAAATATAGACTTGTTAGAACTGTTGCGTTCTGTAACCGGGTGCGCTAGGTGTGTGTGTGTGTGTTTGCGCCTTGTTTATGCTCTGAGCTGTCTATGGTGTGAGCAGGGTGTGATTTCCCCGCTCGTGTCTCTGGTTCGTGCTCTGTATGGTTTGGTTGTGCCTCCACTACCCCGGTATCCAGCTACCCTGCTATTTATACCCATGCTAGCTGGATGGGGGCTAGGGCAAGTAGGTGTAGCGAGCAGGGGAATCATTCCATCAATTGTAGTGTAGACATAGCCTCACTCAAACTTTTTTTTTTTTAACTTTCTCTGTCTGCTTGGTCTCAATATTGCACGGGTGGGTGCAGTGGGATGTCTGATGCAGAGGATAAGGGAAATAGACCCTAACTTGGGAGACCTCCGTTTTAGTCCTGGCTTTGCCATTAGCCAGCTGAGTGACCTTGAGCAAGTCACCTTGCCTCCTGTGCCTCAGTTTCCTCAAATTCTCATGTGGTTAATGATGCCTCCTTTAAGGACTTTGGGGCCTTGGGAGGAAAGGCCGATGGTATTATTATTTAATTTACTTTTCAGTACTACGGAACTTCACTGTTTAGACTTTGTGAAAGAAGAAACGTAGAAGAAATGGAATATAACTGACCACAGTGAAACCTTGTTTCTTCCAAGCCTGGTGACAAAGTTTTGGTACCACAGCTATGGAAATTAATGGATTCCAGCTTGAGAGCACTGCTTTAGGCTGCAGGCCATAATCCCTGAGGCTGGCAAAAGTTAGTTGAAGAGAAATTCCCTAGGGATGGTAACACTTAAGTTGCAGCCAGAAATGGTGCATGCATTGTATCGGCATTGTGTGCGTGCACAGTGTTTTTTCTTTGTGTGTGCACTGGATCAGCAAATCCTACAGGTATCACTCTTTGTCGAGCTCTGGTCTCCTGCGTGTACCTTTCTTCTTTGTTAGAGAAAGCCGCAGCTTCTTTGCATGGCCATAACCTGGGCCCTCTGTAGCAAAAAGTGGTGCAGGTTGAATCTGGCCTTGTTGATCTGAAATAGAGAAGAGAAATGGAAGATTTTTAAGATCCAATTTTCAGATCTGTTGGCCTGAGCACAACTTCAGATTGGAACTTGGGTGAGTCCAACTGATGTCCTCCCATCAGTTCTGAGGAGCCACGTGCAGGACAGGATCATCCTGTGATGTCTCCAGTGTTTGACTGTTGAGTTCCCAGTGTGAAATTTGTAACACCTGAATTCATGAATGATGAATTGTGGATTTAAACCAATCCGTGGAGATTTTGCTCTTTGCACATGCTTCCTGCCTTCACCCTTATTATTTATGTATGGACCAAGACCCCATTGTGCTAGGTGCTGTATAAACACAGAGCAAACAAATGATCCCTGCCCCCAAGTTCTTACCATAGTCTTAGGGATTCAAGAGGGAGGGTAATGCCAGACCTGCGTACATCACATAACTAGCTACTTGAGGTGTTGGCTTCAGGTTGACCTTGAGGTATTCTGGCGAAGAACAAGAGGTCCTGTGTGTGAAATGTCTAAAACCAGAAAGGTAGAATTGCTCAGAACAAACTGGATCCATTAACGATAATAATATACACTTCTGCAACTCCTTTCATCTGAGGATCTCAAAGCTCTTTACAAGCTTTAATTAAGCCTCTGCACTCTGGAGGTAGGTATTAGTTTTCCCATCTGTTAAATGGGGATAATGAGGCATGGAGTGATTGTGACTTGCCATAGGTCACACAACATGTCAGAGGGAGGACCCAGATCAGAATCTAGAACGCCTGACTCCCAGTAATACGTAATTGTATAGTCTTAACTTGCTGAACTGTGTAATACACCAATGGCGCACACAGGGCCTGTATCATACAGGAGGTCAGACAAGATGACAGTAATAGTTGCTTTTGCCCTTAATCTAAGAAGCCAAAAAATATTTTGTGCACTTATTCACAAAACAAAAAAATCTTAAATTGTTTTGTCTACAGTATAGCACCTCTCCTTATACCATTCCTTCCTGACAAGAACTAGCCCTTCATTTATTTACTGACACAGTATATATCATATGCCATTGTTTAAACAATAATAAACTGGACTGGAATACAAACACCCTCAACCACTATTAACTTCCAAATACCTGTTTGTTCGTGGTCTCCAGTGGTTATTTTTCCATCCTTGTTCCTGGAAGGGTGCCAGTTTTAAAGGCTAGTATAACAAAGACTGATATCTTCTTTCCTGTCAATCTGTTTGAGGAAGCTCATAGCCTGAGGAAATACTGCCTTTGGGGAAAGAATAATACAAGAAAAGTATCACAAATTATGCAGAAGCATCCAGCACAAACACAGAAGGTACCGAAGGGCTTACCTGTTCTAACTCAGACTTCTCAAAATAAGCCTCGCATGGAAGTATCCCACATTTTCCTACCTCACTCACCCCATCACTGAATTGAACACTCTCATGTTCACTGGCCCTTATGGTTATAGTCATGTTTCTCTGGCAGTTGAGAGCAATGAATGCCGGATGGTGACGTCACCTCCTGTTTCTCAGCTGATTGCCAGAACAGGTTACAGTACCAGACTCTCCTTCTCATCTATTTTTCCAAGTGCCCACACTGGTACTGCCCTTTTCCGAAAGCGATTACTCTGGCCAGCCACGACTGACAGTGTCGAAGCATAGCCGCTTGCAGTGAACTACTTGACCTAGAAGATGGTCCTGAATTGGACAGGCTAGACTGTGACTTTCATCATGCCCAGAGAGATGTCCCATCGCGGAGTGTGGTCAGCAGTGAAGGAGTAGTTCCAAGTCCAACACTTCACTAGTGGTGTCCCTGGTAGTCACCAAAACAAATGGGATATGGCCAGCCACACCTCTGTGATAATACTTGATGCTTATAGGTGAATGAAGACAACTGATCACTGAATTCTCTTAAGGACCACGGGCCCTGTCCTCACTGCACTGCAGGAGATCAAAGCAGTTACCTGCCAGTTTATCTGACTGATGGAGGATTCTTCATGTGAAAGTGGTATCCCCAGAGTGAAAAAATTGTGACCCATTGAATGCTGGCAGCTGGAAAGGTCCCTTGGGGCAAGGTGTAAGTTAGGGGTAGATCTAAGGCACAGTAATGCAGTGTACTTTCTACATCCACCGTCCAATGCATCATCTCCACGGCTAGCCAGAGACTCTGTCACAGCAGGTCACTTCCAGAACCAAGTTTAACTGGCCACCAACTCCACATTTCCTAGCACTTCAGACTACTCATTTGAAATGATGATCTGTGTGGCATTTAGGAATAATCTTTAAACTTGTTACCCATAAGGTCAGTTGTTCTTCAGTTGCTGCTCCATAGCAGGAATGCTTATTCCTCCTCCTCCTCCTCCAGGATCCTTGGGGAACAATCCCAAACACAAACATACCCATTGCACCCCTCGCTTTATAGCTCCAGACTCACTTTGTCCAATGCTTTTGAGCAAGGTTTTGTCTGATATATTGCAACTTGCATATCAGCCTGGGCAACCACAATATAAGGGTCAGCAATTCACTTTATTGATGGTTTTAATCAAAATTAGGCTTCTGTACTTCTAAAATTGCATCTTGTAGATGGGCATGATTACACCTTACCAAACTTTCTTAGAAGATACTCTATTATTTGTTCTCAAAATATGCTTATTCAGTGTCTTGTCCAAGTCCAGTAGGGACTTTCTGTATAATCACCATATAGATCGGGGTCAGCAATCTTTCAGAAGTGGTGTGCTGAGTCTTCATTTATTCACTCTAATTTAAGATTTCACGTGCCAGTAATACATTTTAATGTTTTTAGAAGATCTCTTTCTACAAGTGTATAATATATAACTAAACTACTGTTGTATGTAAAGTAAATAAGGTTTTTAAAATGTTTAAGAAGCTTCATTTAAAATTAAATTAAAATGCAGAGCCCTCTCCGCTCCTGCCCCGACCGGTGGCCAGGACCCGGGCAGTGTGAGTGCCACTGAAAATCAGCTTGCATGCTGCCTTTGGCACACACGCCATAGGTTGCCTACCCTGATATAGATAATAAAAAATAAATACTAGCTACTTTAGCTCCATTGTTTTAGTCACTTTGCACACACACATTCATATTAAACACAGACTTCAGAATCACATTTTTTTCTGCTACTGACTAATTGCCTAAGTCATCTGATAGTTCTATTTTCTTTGGCTCCCTCGTCTCAGCAACAAAGTTAGTGAGTGGGGACAGGCTTTGTAATACGGCACTGCGGCACTTGTTTACAGGCATAATCAACCAATCAAGCATGCGTGACCTCAGGTTGACCTTAAACTTGAAGTTTTAGTTGCATGTTAACTAAAAGAGATAGACAGGACTATACCCCCACAAAAAGAACCGGAAATTATCTGGCCCATTCGGCTGTAGAGTCAAACTGCTGTTTCTAAACTAACTCCCTGTGCTATTTACCACCACAATATTTTACCAAGGCCTCTAGAATCCAAGATGCATTTTTGCAGCTCCAAGTCAGCGGAAACTTAGCAGTTTATTTTTCCTTCTGGAAAGTAACTAGTTCCTGTTTTTTTTAAAATCCCGGTTAAAGCCCAAAGAGGTACCCATCTGACTCCTACGAGCAAAATCCTCTTCTGTTCTTTGCACCGAAAGTGGCAGGCTTTCCATAAAGCAAAGCGGATAATGAAAGTAACATTTTATTCCTAAATATAAGTGGAAAAAGCCAAGGTTGTGACACAGTCACCTTTCAGTAAAGAAAATCGTGCTAACCGTTAAGTGACACTCAACGTGGTGCTTCAGGGCTTAAACTAAACTCTAAGTATTAGAGATCAGGCTGGAGGAAGCAGATTATCCTACATCTGCTACTGCGAGGCTCTGACACCTTCCTCTGACGCATCTGGTAATGGCCACTCTGTCAGACTGACTCTGATCTAGTCTGGCAATACCTTCATTTCTATTAATCGACGTTGTCTGCACAGTACATTTACCAGCTTTGTAGGAACTGGTTTCAGTGGCCCATCCCCAAAATAACTCCATCCATCTGCTTTGCAACTCTTCTGCCTTGGTTTCTTCCGGTCCTCTCAGGAGCTGCATGGCTGAACTGTCAAAGGGAGTTGTGTACTTCCTGAATTTTGGGTGAGATCTTCCCGAAAGCAGCCCTTCCACAAGCATTGCTTCTGCCACGAGACCTACTGGCCTTCAACAAATTAACAACACAGAAAGAAATAGTGCTTTTTTGGCAGAATTCTTCCAATGCAGAACTGGCCAAAAGATGACGTCAGAAGCAATTAAATGTGAGCGGGTGCCAAAACAATGAATTCACCAAACTCTGCTACACTTGTTGACTATTGTAACCATCTCTGAATCAGTAACTGTGCAGTTATATGTTGGAACCCTGAGCCAGAGGGCAAGGACGCCACCTGTTCCCTGGAGAGAAAGGAGTTAACAGCAGCCCAGCTCTCCTATATTTTGCCCAAGTGATTAGTCTGAAAGAGAGACTGTAAAAAGGAGAAATTGAGATTCATAGAACTGGGCTGAATCTCTTGTTGGGGATTTTTCCCTTTATTTTTAGTTTATATTAATTTTTTTTTTTTTTTTTTTTGCTATGAACACCCAGTCTTCAAGAAAAGTTTGCTAAGTGAAGCTGTTTTTCTAATAAAGCCCACCAGAAGGAATCCTTCACTAGGATGACCAGATGTCCCAAATTTATAGAGTGTGGGGTCTTTTTCTTACATAGGCTCCTATAACACCCTACCCCATCCCGATTTTTCACACCTGCTGTCTGGTCACCCTATCCTCCACACTACGGTACAGTGCATAATTGAACTGTTTTAGGGCGGATACGGGAGCAATGCATGGCATACTCTGTCAGGGGAGGCTGACAAGGCTCCATTTTACTGAGAGATTTGGTTAACCACTATTAGGTGCTCTGTAGCCAGCCTGTTTCTATCTCAGCTTGCTCTGCACAGTAAAATGTCCTGTCTTTTCCCTAGGATGTGTGAGTACTTTAGGCTGCAAGACTCCAAGAAAACTTTTAAAGGGACGGATTTCGAAAGGTCTCTTGGAAATACAAATGATGACTCTATGGGCATGTGTTTCCAGAAGGAAAAAATCCTCAGTTGGCATTTTTGTATGGGCAGCTACCCACTTTGTGTGCACAAGTTTCAGGGTTTCTCACACATGCAAGCTCTTTGGAAACTCAGCGCTCGTGGACTCAGACTCTCCAGGGAAGGGAAGGCAGAAGGGTTATTTTAGCATTCTCTGACTGCTGCAGTTTTAAACTGAGCTCTGTGCAATTTCCTGAGCACAGCAGCCTGCGTGCTCTTAAGCTGAGCAGCACACTCTAAGGGTGGAATACTGAAACCTCCGGTGAAAGTCAAGTCTGGTTACAGTGAGCAACTTTGATTTGTTTCTGTTGCCCGAGAGAGCTGCATTTTAGCTTGGTGTACCACCTCACCACCAGCTGAGGTAAAGCCATGAGATCTGGACCTCAAGACATATTTTTAAAAGGTCCTTTGAGGTGCTCCACTGGGCTTCCACCTTGTTACTTGTTTTGGAATCACTCCACCAACTTTCTGTATTGTGGGGGGGAGGGTTCCACACTGATGCATCTTTCTAGCTGGTAGATCTGCTAAGTGAGAATAGAATCACGTATCACGTTCCAATTACAAAACACACTTAAATGCAAATTTAATAGATATGTAACCAAGCGAATTCTACAAAATCTTCTAGCATACCATAGAAATTACTCCAGAAAGGTGTAAGCTGAAATGCTGGCTCCATTGATGATGATGGCAAAATTCCCATTGACTTCAGTGGAGCCATGATTTCACCCTATGGTCTAACAAAGGAGAACATCCTTTCTGAAGTGGGTTGGTGTGGGTTTTTTGTGACCATCTTATAGAACTCTATCACAGGGATACTGCTCTTCATTAAGAAGTCTTCATTCCTTTCAAATGCTGTCTTTGAGTCATTCTTCATCATTTCTGATTTTCTGCTTATGGAAAAGCCATATAGAATCAGCCACTGATGATGGACCGTCAATAAACTTGGTTTAAGCTAAGTTCAAACTACTACATATTAAAGTTCTTCTCGTTTTCCGTTTTAAACCTCAGCGTATCATTCGATGACTGTTTTCCCATGGTTTATCCAGCTTACTTATGTAAACCAAGTTCACCGAGCCGGCAGCTCTGGGGCCTAAAGGGAGTTGTCAGGCATTTTCAATCACAAGAATTCCTCTTTTGCTACTGCGAAAATTTTGGGCACTGTGCCGGAAGTTTTTGCACCCAACCAGAACTGGCGCGCCCCCAACATTTTGCTGGTTCCAAGCCCACTTAAATAGTAGCTTAACATAAACAGGGCTTCACTGGGTAAATATTCAAGCTTTTAGTTAAATATTCGTTATTCTGCTGGTTTGGGCTGGGTGCCAGACATAGTGTCTCTCTTCAATAGTGTATCCAGTGCAATAAAAGGTCTTGTTTATTTTGTTCTTTGTACTGTTAGATTACAAAGATCTTTTGGATACATGGCCTGGAATGTTGTAGAGAAGAGCATTGTGAGCTGAGCTGTAGGTTCTGTATCACACTAGTACACTCCACTGAGAGTGGATGCTTTCCTAGTTGCACAATACAGCACCTCCTCAAGGGCTCGATTTTTGACTTGGCACAAAAGGACTGCACCCACTTCCACCCCTGTGTGGGTTGCCTGAAGTGAGTGTGCAGGAGCAAGTGTGCAAGGAGTGAGTCAGGGACAAGCAGAGTTACAGTTCCATCCCCTATCCATTAGCCAGCACACGGATATGTGTGTGGGAGGTACTGTAATTATCTGATAGCACAGGTCAAAAAAGCCTTGAGCAAGAACGCGTTTGACTTCAGTGGACTTACTGTAGATATTCACTGGTGTGTCCAACCTGGGAATTCTGAGCTTGTAACCCATGCAAACATTACCCAAGTCTCAACTGGCTTAGCCTTGAAAACTAGATCACATGGGTTTGAGACAGCATTTCCATCACACAGTGGAATGGGATTTGGGGTTATATCATGAGTCTGCCTGGCAATCTGAGCAGAGATTAATATTGTTTTTAAATACTGTGTCACAATTGCTCAAATAAGTGTGGATTGAAGGACAGAAATATTGCAGGATGAGTGAATGAATCAGTTTTAATATTGAGCCTCTCTAATGGTCATGCAGGCGGATTTAGCTGTAGAAAATTATCTATTTTATATAGTCATGTTGCCTGACTCTTAAATGTATTTGCTATGAGACTTCAGTGAAGTAAAATATATATCTATGGGATAAAAATCTTAAACTCCAGAAATGCATGTGTTTTTCACAGGCCTGTAATTACTCCACAATGGGTTGTCCCAATTTGTCCAAACTTTCCAAAACAATTCTCCTTTCTGCCTAACCTGATCATGAGAAAACTTAGAGCCCTGCAAGAAACTCTTTTGTGGAAGCCTAGAGCTTAGGAAATTGCACCAGACTGTCCTCTTTCCCCAATCCAGTGACTCCTTATGACAGCAGAACCAGTTCTTTTCTTTTTTTTGGCTGAAATTGGCATTGTAGCATTCAAATCCATATATCTTCCTGCCAGTGAGATTTTAAAAGTATGGCACCATATCCCTGTATTGGGGTGACCAGATGTCCCAATTTTATAGAGATTCCCAATTTTGGGGGCTCTTTCTTATATAGGTGCCTATTACTTCCCCTCACACACCTCCTGTCCTGAATTTTTACACTTGCTGTCTGGTAACCCCACCCTGTATATACACTGGGGAAGGAATTGGTGTTGATTTAAACCATGGGAAATGGTTGCCAAATGAGATAACATCTCTGGAGGTTATCTAAAGCAGTAGCCATTTGTGTTTTTTAAAGCATGCTGGCATGTTGTGGCCATAACAATAAACTTTGGGATGCATCATGGACTGAACGCTGTTTATTATGTGGCTTGCGTTTGAGTTGGTTGGAATGTCGGGTGCCCAACAATACCTCACTCTCACTGCTTAGAGCTAAATTATAGATTGTATTGCTGAAATAGTCAAATATTCCATTTAAATTATAGTCCTTCTGTATTTCTAGAGGGTACTTTAAACTCCTCATGAAATCATAGCCCTGTCAGATTTGGGTGTTCTGTTTTTGAAAGCACCACTATTTAAGCCAGAAACATACCCAGTTTCAAAGGAGGGTTATGTGCCACGAATCCAGCAGGAATGGATTCTATTTGGAACATGCTTGTAATTTTGATCTGAGGTACTCAAGCTGTCAGAAAAGCTTTTGAGAACCAAGGGACCTGAAACCTGGTAGATAATTATAGGGTCTAGAGTCCTCCCTCCAGTTGTTAGGAAGTAAAGGTGCTTTCAGTCCTCATAAGGTATTAAAGGGGAAATTATTATGTGGGAAATAGCCCAATACTTTAAAAAAAAAAAAAGGGTTGGGGGAGGTGGATAAGTAAGAAATGACATGTTAAAGCAAATGACAGATATAATGGAAGGAAACTCCAACCCAAACTACTACACTGTGACCACAATCCCAACTGATTAAACCAACATGAGACCCACACTTCTGTATGCGCTCATTGTTCTGCTAATGCAGGCTGGGATCAACAGGAATGTTTCTGGATAAGTGCTCTTATTTCTTTATCTGACAGGAAACAGGCCTGCCATAAACCATTCATTTGTTACATTACATTACAGCCCCTATAAAGCTCTCCTGTGCTAAATATGATAACAGGCTCAAATGGAGTGCCTCTGCAAGATATGGGCACATTTCAATGGAGTCATGCTGCTATTAATTTCTGATTATATGCAGTAATAGTATTCCGTCGTAGGATATAATGCTACCCTTAACACATTAAACACCAAGGAGAAATTGTTCCAAGTGACTTGGGCTTGTGCGTGTAAGTCACTTTTTCAAAGGGGACTTTAACTCTTAAATCCCCTTGACTTTCAAAAGGATCTAAGCTGCAAAGTGTCTAAATCATTTCTGAACATGGGACTTAGGGTCTTAAGTCATATAAGCACTTTTGAAGATTTTACCCCCATTTGAATTCTGAATATCTTGACCTTCACCTTTGACTGACACAGCTCTAGCATATATTCCTTTTTCTATAATATGTACCATAACACACACTATTGGTGTGTTGGTTAACAGCCTGCTGAAAAGATTTAGGTCACACCTGTATTTAGCTACAAATTTCTTTTAAACTGCAGACAAATGGTGAAACTAGTTTTTCCCGTAAGTGACTCTAACAACTCCCCCACTTCCCCCCCCCCACACACACACACCAACATGTCCCCTCTGTTTAGCACCCTGAAAGGCTGGTCTAACTAGGGTCTTTAGCCTTCTTGTTCTTCACTCATTTTGAATCCATCACTTACAAAATTTTGCCCCTTTCCCCTAATCTGTATTCAGATGCTATTTTAGAGCCTTATAAACTGCTGTGTCAATGGGCCTGTGTAGTCTCTAGCTGTAAGGCTGGATTAAATTATAAAGCAATGTGTATTATCTTTACTTGATCAATACTATTCAGTTAAGTGGACGTTAGTTATTGGTATTAGCCCCTGTGAGTAACCAGATGAAAGCAACAAACCTGAAACCTGTGATGGAAACCAAAGTATAAAATCATTACTCTCCTAAATTAAGTTAAGCATAAAGGGTTGAATTCTGCTCCATTATGTTAACATACTCTGTCCAGTACGTGCTAATACTAAGCAGTCTTTGGAATTCTATATGGACCTTTCTCCTTTTGTCAATCACACTTTCAGTATCATTTACATTACTTTGTATGACTGATCTGATACCACAAAAAGGTATAATCCACTCTCAGTAGTTGCTGGGTAATGGTACTGTCTTAAGATAGGTTCAGTCACTGAAAGTCTGATGATGATGATGATGATGATTTGTATTGCAATAGTGCACAAAGGCTCCAGGCGCGATTAGGGCTTTGTTGTGCTAGGTGCTGTACAAAGGTAGACATAACCTCTGCCCCAAACGCAAATAATGAAGGGAGTGGGCAAGGTGATAATGCCCTGCCCCACTGAGAGGCCAAGTGACACAGAAAGAGTGGCGGAGAGGGAGACAGTAAAAATCTGTAAAAATTTTTATACACATTATGTACTCTTTGAGAAAATAAATCTGCATTAGCCGCTGCTGTCTCTTCAGCCCATCCGGTGTTACATGGGAATGCTGCAAAGTACCTGAAATAAACTGAACAATTCTGTCAGCTTGAGCATGGAGCTGAATTCAGCCCTTGAACTTTAAAAATAGCAGTTTTCGTGTTTGCCTCCAGATTTTTTCATTGATTACTACAAACACAACAACTTTATTTAGAGAATGTATTTCAAGTAACAGACCTATTAACTTTGAGTAGAACAATGCTTTTTTCCCCCAAGTATCATCCTGCAATAGAGTTAAATAACCAATACTCAAATGTTTGAATTATAGAATACATGTTATTGCTTGCAGAATGCTGTCTGCTTCTGTCAGGAAGCTGGCTTTTCAACACTAATTTCTTATAAATAAGGTCTTTCTACTGTGCCAATGTGTCCTGCTTCTCCAACACATACCTTATTTTCTATCTAACACTTCAAAGACTTCTGCACAACAAATTGTACTCAACATTAAAATTACTATTTTCTTTTTCTTTTTTTCCACTCTAATCTCTCTGTTTTCCTGGCTGTGAAAAGCCCCAAACCTTACAGATTAAACTGGAATGGCCCAAAACACTTTCTTTAGCACAAGGAACCTTTCATGCAGCCTTTTGGAGCCAGCATGGAAAGCAGACAATATTTCCCACTGCACAAACATTGTGGAGATTTTGTATTCTCTTCCTGGGGCACCAAATGAGTTTCGCCTTTCAGCACTAAAGCATGTGGTTTTTAAAGACACATCAAGTGTTTTAAAAACAGTTTAATTATAGCGGGGCTGGGTGATTATTTTTATTTATGTATTTATTTATTTATTTTATTTATTTGGTGGCCAAGATGAAACCATTTCATGATCTTTTGTGAAATAAAGTAGGAATAAGGACGTGTTGGGAGAATTATGTTAATTAATGTACAATGGAGAAAGAATACTACACTCAATTCTCCAGCTTTATAGTTTAGTTTTCAGACCTAAGCCAGCATGGTAGAATTCAAGGAACTGTAGTGACCCAAAAGCCAAACCAAATAATAGAGAGAATGCTTCAGGTAATGTGTAAGTTTTCATGATTCTAAGTTTCGACAAGACTTCTAAACAAAAGGAGATTGCAGTAAACTGCCACTTATCCCCATTATGGTTACACCTTGCTTTAGACCAGGCACTAGGAAATAATTTCAGGTGCTATTATTCTGGTAGCTAATAAAAGATTATGGACACTTTCTCCTCTGCTGTATAATTGCTCTGCCATTTTAGTGTGCCTTTTAACAAGAGATAGGTATGTACATGTCCTTGAAAGCTAAACATAAGCAACATGCTTAAAGAAACAATGAACCCTCTTATCTAGAAGAATTTAGCATTTGGCCGTTAGTTGTCTGAGTGCTTGTTAATGAAAATCCAGATAATCCATTTAGCTTAGTGAGCATTGCTGGGGTACAAGAGAGAACATGGAGATGAACAAATGCCAGCAGCAATATGCTCAACATAGTCTTTTGTTTTTAATAGCTTGGTATGACTGATTATGACATCGTGCATCCCACTATCTGAGCAACCAGCCTCCCCCACGGACGTATCACCTTGTGCTCTGAGCCCAGCAAAGACCAAGCAAGGGGCAAGGTCAGTTCTCAATTGGGGGATTCCTAAGGGACATCTGTGTGCTACAGGGAGACACATTAGCAATTCAGTAGGTAACAGTCTCCTGTGTCGGTAGTGAACTGATCCCCACAAGCAGTGCTAGAGGGTGTTGGTATGTTGTAGGTGCCGTCTCCTTCACCTCAGAAGGAAGCTCAAAGTCCTTTATGAAAGCAACTCATAGTAGGGCTTCCATGTGGTTGGAAGGAACATCCCTTTGGGTGCCTCTCCCTACTTTGGATCTGTGGAGCAGGTTTCCATTTGTTCACTGTGGCCCTGATTCAGGAAAGCACTCAAACTTAAAGTTAAGCACATTTTTATGCATAAGTTCCATTGAAGCCAAGAGGACTCAAGCAACTTGTGCTTAGAGGCAAACACTTGTGTAAGTGTTAGCCTGAATCAGGGCCTGAAGTGGAGGCGGGGAAAAAGTGGAGGTACAGGGAAGCACCCTATAACTCTTGAGTAGCAGCACGACGAGTCATTAAATTGCAGCTTTGCTCAGTGTCTTATCAAGTGCAGTAACCCTGTTAGCCCCACTGCAGAGAAACTTCAGCCATCTCATTCGGTCCAAAAGATGCAATCTAAGTTTTACGGGATTTTGCCTTGGTTCAGACAAAGCTCATCCTCTGCAGTGGCTGCCCTAGTGTAGAGGTTCATGGCTAAAAAGGTCTGTTCTTTAAACCAGGTGTTCAGCCAACGCTGCTCCACTGTGCTCAATGCTAGGCAGGTGAATAACATTCACCGCAGACCGTGGACTTAAAGGAGTAGCCAAGCAGAGGCAAAGGGGAATGTTGGACTCCCTACCTGGCAGCAATGGATTCAGTTCATACATTAATTACCAGACACAACAAGTGGAAACCAGGGCAGTGTGTGCGCACTGTGTCTCAGTTTGGCTATGCTGCTGTGGTTGGGGTCACAGGGAACCCGGTAACAAATTTTGGTTTTGTTTCTAATTCCCATGTTCCATCAGCTACCTTTCTTTGGCCCAGATCATATTTTTTGGCCTTCTCTGCGTGTGGCGTACTACTTTTCAATAGCTGCAACATGTTGGTTCTGGACTGCTCCAATCTCTTTGCTGGAACTGCTATTAGCTGAAGTGTTGAGAATCTCAGTAATGGATGATCAAGACAGGCAGTTATAATTGTTTCCAGTATACTCCTATGGAGGCAGTCAAGGAAAAATTAGTTTGAAGTTTATTTCTGTCCCAATCCTGCCAAGAGTTTCCAAATACAACCTAAATATTTTTCCTCCTAACCTGTAATGGATTGTAGCTGTGAGGTGTGAGCCAACAAAGCTTCTAAAGGTTTCCTGGATGCCCTCAGAGCCAAGCAGAGAGCTTTCAAAGCCTTGCACAGCTAAATAAGCCAAAATGTAGCCCCAAGGTTTTGTTTGCGAAGTCAGCCTTTTCCAACTCCTCCAAGAGAACCGAAAACCAATGGCTGTAGCTTTCAAACCTGAGTGCCTAAATTAAGCTCCCAAATCCATGTTTAGGCACCGTACAAGTCCCAGTGAGGAGAATGGGAGTTCCACATGCTCAGCATACTTGAAAATCAGGCTGTCTATATTCTGGATCCTATATAGAGTTTTAGGAGTTTCAAGGCTGTAAGTGTGATGTGAAAGATGGACCCCTGAAGCCATCCTGGGTCACAGAGTTCAGAAGTGAATCACAGAGGAGTGTCCTCCTATTAGGTCACCAGCCCCATCTAGATCATTGTACTCCAGTTGCGGGTTGCAACTCCCAGAGCAGGCTGTGAACAGTTGTGACCTCCTTTGCTTTTCGTCTAGGTAGGAAGGGAAGTCATGGTGTGGGAAAGGTTGGGAAGTCTGCTGCCCGAGGTGCACCTTGGAGGCCTCCCAACTAAGCCCTGACCTGGCCAAGCCCAGTTTGTCCTGTGAGAGTTGACATTTCACAAGATGGTATGGCTGCTACAGGCAACAAGTAGCAACGTGCAACAGGACAAGTTATCTTTGCATCCTCTGCTAATCTAATCACACCTCAAGGCTCAGCAGGATAGCACAAGGGCCCCTTTTGCAGACCTTGAGTGTCGAGAAGCAATTTACAAGAAACTTGTGCGCCGAAGCAGTAGGTGGTCATAATGTTTGGGACAAAAGCCTGGATGGTGAATCCCTTTGGCAAAGTAAAGTTCTGAAATAGGATCCTTTAGCCGGTCAGTGCGCTGGGATACCACAAGACTAATTATCCACATAAAACAATGTCTGCTTGATAACCACAATTATCCATTGTCATTCTCCTTGTCTTTTAGTCTGTTTGTTTGGTAGCATGAACATATGACTGTATGGAAGAGATTACAGTAACCAAACTTACATGTTCAACTTGCCTTCATATCTACTCAGTGCTTACCATGGTTCTGATTCCATCCAAAGTGCTTAATTCTGATTCAAGGCAACTACCAAATTAACACAGTGTTAACCACATATCTGCAAAGGCTTTGCCCGTGAACAACCGCCCTGCAACTTTTAACTCCTTATTGACATATGTCTTAAACTTTGTATGTGTAGATACATTATGGAAAAATCATTCATACAGCTTTGAACGACAGAGAGTCCTGTGGCACCTTAAAGACTAACAACCACTTTGAAGTGGGTATTAGCCCATGAAAGCTTTTGTTAGTCTTTAAGGTGCCACAGGACTCTGTCGCTTCTGCAAAGCCAGACTAACACATCTACCTCTCTGATTCTTGACATCATATAGCTTTGTAAATTTACCAAGACACTGAGGTAATGTCTTTCATTGGACCATTGTCTTTCTGTTGGTCAGAGAGACAAATGTTCAAGCTCACACAGAACTCTTCTTCAGATCTGGGAAATTACTCACTGTCACAGCTCCATACAAGGTGCAACAGATAGTTCAGAATAAGTAGTGAACACATTTCAAGGGATTGTTCAGGGTGAAGTAACCTAACACCCCTTGTCAGGGGGAGGTAAAGGGAGCTGTGGGAAAGGCACCTGGGAGGTGGGTGTTTGTTGTAATAAGTCCTAAACCAAGAGTCTCTGGCATATACACTTTAACACACTCAAAACTGCCTTCACCAAGGAAGAACACTCCACCAGAGAAGTAGATTGCATCATGGAATGAGCCACCCAAATACCAAGTGAGAACCTACTTCAATACAGAAATAAAATTCCCTCTGACTGCACATCCCTGGTTGTCACCTAACTGCCCCACACTGGAACCCATACAGGAACGCCATCAAACTACACCCTATGCTTGATGGAGATCCCATCCTGAAAGAAATCATTCCTGAATCCCTTTTTATAGCCTTCAGACAACTTCTTGACCTCTCCAAGCTCATCAGCCAAAGCAAGTGCCCCAGAAACCATGACACAGAAACTCAAAGCGGCACCAGACCCTCCCAGAACAGCAGATGCAAAACTGCAGCCATAGCTCCACTACTACAGTGATCAACATCCCCCACAACACATCTTTCAAGATCCATGGATCTTGCATGTGCCTATCACGGCATGGTGTATCTCACCCAATGCACTGACTGTCCCACTAACAATTATGTGGGTGAAACCAGACAATCACTACACTCTCAAATGAACTCACACAGGAAAATAAGACAAAAACACCCGATCATCTGTGGGTGAACGTTTTCCATAAAATGATCACTCAATATCTGACTTATCAGTCCTCATCCTTAGAACAAACCTGCATAACACTTTCAGGAGATAAGCTTTTAGATAACTTTGCTAGACGCTAAGGCTATGTTTGCACTACAAACTTACAGCTGCGTCACTGTACAGGCTCCTGGGTAGCTGTTCTGTGCTCACTGGAGAGAGCTCTCCCGCTGGCATAACAAGTCACCCTCAATGAGCGGCCATAGCTATGTTGTTGGGAGAGCGTCTCCCCTTGAAATAGTACTGTCCACACTGATGCTTTTGTCAGCAAAACGTAGGTTGGTCAGGGGCATGTTTTTTCACAGCCTTGAGAGACAAAAGCTTTGCGGACAAAAATGCTGGTGTAGACAAAGCCTAAAACTCATCCACTACGTAGAAATGCTGGATTGATTGTTTTAATAAACCATCTATAATCCATTAACAAACCCGCACCCCAGTTTCATTTCCCTCCCTTTTCCTTTCTCCTCTTGCCTGGAAGGGTGTTAATGGGCCACTTCACCTTGAATGGTCCCTTGAAATATGTGTTAACTACTTACGCTAAGCAATCCGTTCCGCCTTCCATTGAGCTGTTACACTCTTGGTACCTTTCCCAGCCCCAAAGAAGGGCTCTGTGTAGCTCAAAAGAGTGTCTCTCACCAACAGACATTCATCCAATAAGAGATATTACCTCAGCCACCTAGGAGCAACACGGCTAGAGCAACACTGCATGCAAAGAGATTGAGACATGGTTTCTTGTCCTGGAAAGCTTACTATTTAAAGTGTTGTCTACACACAAACATGCACTGGATTAACAAGCACCTTCCCGCTTTCTCCCATTCTCCCCCCACATATAGGAGCAGCTCCTCATAAACATCTGCAAAGCCACCATGTTCCCTCCAAAGCCCTCCTTCAAATCCCTCCTTAAAACTTTTCTCTGCTGCAATGCCTGTAATGCAGTGGTCTTCAAAGTGGGGTGCACGAGACCCCCCACGGGGGGCTGAGGTGTCCCGGTGCCACCACGGGATTGTTCCCGGGACACCACTGAAATCAGAAGGATTCTATTTGTGTCCCACTGAAATGCCTCCGAAAACGGAAACTTTGTATTCGGCGGCATTTCCGCAGACACCCCCCAGCCCCCTTGAGCCCCTAGAGGACTCGGGAAAGCAGAAGGGGGCCATGGGCGGAAGAGTTTTGGAGACACTGCTGTAATGAACTCAACAATGGTTAGGCAGCTGGCGGACTGTGACCACTGCCAGTCATGCTGACCAGTATCATGTCTTTACTTTGTGCACCCCCATCTTTTGGTCTGTGTCCACTTCTTGTCTATAGTTTTGTAATTGGCTTGTAAGCTCTTTAGACAGAGGCCATCTCTTTAGTATACACTTGTACAGGGCGCAGCACCAGGGGGCCCAGGCCTTTTGGGGTTACTGTAATATAACTACTACTAATTAATAGCTAAAGGAGTGTTTTAGAACTGACCCACTAAAACTGGTGCAAATTTGTGCATAAGACAAGGCATTCATTAGACAGGACATAACACTGGATAATGGTCAAGTGAGGCTGTGGTGGCTGAAGATGATAGAAAGCAGCTAGGATGGATTGTTGGAAGTGGATGTGTAGAGAGAAGAGGGGAGGAACAGAGTGAACGAAAACAGTGATATTGTGATAGAAGACTGTTAAAGTCATGATTCTGATCGGCTTAGACTGGTGTAAATCAGGAGTAACTCCTTTTAAGACAGTGGCGTTACACCACTGTAAAACAGATGTAAGGCCTTGTCTTCACCCATGCACGCACACTTGCACTTGTTTAGCTGAACTGGTTCAAACGCCCATGTGGCCACACTTATTTCAATATGAGCATCTTACTTTGATTTAGTTTAAATCTATTTCTAATCCACTTAAGATAAATCATCATAAGCTTGGTTTACTCTGAAATAAGTGTCTACTCAGCCAGTGTAACTAAATCGGTTTAAACTCACACGTTCAATTCAACCAGATCAGCATGGCAGCAAGCCCTAAGTGAGATCAGAACCTAGCCCAATTGGAGCAGTAAGGTGAAAGTATTGGGCCGTGTATATTTGGCATTGTAGCTGGACTCCATGTCTCATGTATATTGGGGCCAAATTGTGCTATGCTGCAAGTGGATTTAATTCTATTAAATTAGTTTGTTTACACCAGATGTTTCCTCTTCATTACACTTCTCTCCATTGCATTATTGCAGAGAATTCTCAAGTACCTCTGTACTTTGAGAAGGGGCTATTACGAAAATAATTACCTCAGGACATGTAAAAATATTAATCTCTGAGGGTCTGCAGCAGCTGAGAGGTGTTATAACCAGCTCAGGTTGCGTGACCAGATGTCCTGGTATTATCGGGAACCTCCCGAAATTAGGGGTTTTGTCTCATATACGCAACCTATTACCCACACTTCCCATCCCATTCTGTTTTTTCACTCATGCTATCTGGTCACCCTAAGCTCAGATAAACATACACATACTCACTTGGATCAAGCTAGCGAGCTAACAATAGCAGTGTGGTCCCCAAGGCATGGGCAGCAGTTCAGGCTAGCTGCCCGAGTATGTATCCAGGATCTAGAATAGAGTCATACGTGGACAGTTACTCCAAGCCACCACTTATGACACCATAGCAATTTTTGGCCTGCTAGCTGGATCAAAACTAGTAGGTGTTTTGATCAGAACTCGGAATTACACCTCCCAGCTGCAGTGTAGACGTACCCTTAGATAACCAGAAGAGTTGGCTCTAGGAGGTGGATGTTAGCCAGGCTGTTGTGCATATAAAGAGCATGATCAATAGCACATGACATGCATATCATAAAATCTGTGCCTGCAATACACAGTAATATCAATGGAATCCTCAGCACACTGATGAATTTTAGCCAAAGAAAAGTTTAGCTGGGCGGATGAACTAATATCATCCATTAACCCAATCAGAGCTCCCTAGTGAGTGATGATTAGGTCACAGACCTGTTTTCCAGTAATGGCATGCAGTACTTTTGTCTGTCTGTCTATCCAAGGTGGTCTTAATGGTGAAACTGCCCACCTGTGTAACCTGTAAAGTCAGCTCCACGTCCTTTGGGAAATACAAAGTAAGACCTGGAGATTCCCAGGCAGACTTTGGGCAGGTGTACACTGGCACTATGTTAGTGGGAGACACTCTCCTGCCAACATAGCTTCCACTTCTCGCCAAAGTGGAGTAATTATGCTGCCAAGAGAGCACTTATGAGATTTTAAACCTAAGTAGCAAAAATCAAGTTCCCCAGAAATCCAGTTATCTCCCAAGATTTTCTCTACCTTGTATGGTGGAAATCTCGTACTTTTTTTCGTTACATTTCCACCCACTTGGGCCAAAATCTTGCAAGAACATGTTGTGTGACCCCTCTGTATTGACATGGAACTGGTACTTTGTCCATATTTAAAGCTTGTTGTGACAGACTGACTGTGACCATTTTTCATCCTCTAAAAAACATTTCTAGGTCAGGACAGGGAATCATACCTGAAGAGCAAAAGAAATAGCCTTGGAGGAGGATGTGCTGTGAATCTATAAATATACAGATGTTTTCAGCATCAAATGAAATGCCAACAAAATAATTAGGTCACTGCCCTCTCAACCGAGCAAGCAATTGCTATCCTGTCGATGGAATTTATTCATTAATTTTCAGACAGATGATCTCCACTGTAATCCAAAGCAACTTCTGAACTCATCAGTTCAAAAAATATAACAATTCCTGACCCAAATTAAACCTCTGTTCTTCACATGCACATTTAGCAGAGAGAAATAAAACATCTCCTCATATGCATCTCACCGGATTATATTTATTTATCCATTTGTGGCACAGCTCATATTGGTGATTGCCATGTAATCTGGAACGGGTGCTTGCCCTTAAACTGTCTTGCCTTTAAATTGCATTGTCATTCATGCACTGACCCTAGGACTTTGATTTAAGCCTTTGTTCCCCTAATTCCTTCAAATTCTCACATATTTTCTCACCTACCACAGGGAAGAAGTACTTGGTGCAGTTAGGGGAACACTTCATGTGGCTCTCACATAGAGTATCTTAGATTCCTAGAGTATCAGGTTTGGAAGGGAACTCAGGAGATCATCTGGTCTAACCCCATACTCAAAGCAAGACCAATCCCCAATTGAATCATCCAACAGATTTTTGCCCCATATCTCTAAATGGCCCTCTCAAGGACTGAGCTCACAACCCTGGGTTTAAGCAGGCCAATGCTCAAACCACTGATCTATTCCTCCCCCTTAAGATGCAGTGACAGAGAATAGTCTGTTAAATACTGGTACAGTGATTGTTTAGTTAATTCAGCCTGGTAGCAACAGTGAGGGGGTTTGAAAGGTGGTGTCCATTGCCATCCCATTGCATTTTGTTCACTTGTCCTGGACCCACGAGTTAATGAACATCTTCAACCCACAGAGGGGACTGGCTGGTGACACTTGGTTTCACTTCTAGCTTCCGCACAGATGCCGCCCACCTGTCTTCAAAACTAGATATAATTACACAGGATCTTCAGCCTGCAGGGTCTAATGTAACTCTCAATAAGGCAATAGGGCCAAAAAAGGTGTATGCTTTAGTGGGTTATAATTTGAAATAGACATTTAGGGATAAATCCCCATATCTGTGCGTTGATTGCTTACCCGGTTGGGGCACTGGAAAGATGTGTAAAGGGCTGGTGGGAGGAATCCTACTACCCAGGCTATGGGGCTGTTTCAAACAGCTCTGTGCCCCTTTTATGGCCTCCTGCTCGGAGATGTATGCCCAGAGGCTAGATCCAGTAGGGCAGAATCCCAAAAGTGGTGCCTACTCACCTTGTGGAGCTTGGGGGACTCATGGAGCTATCGCCGAAACGCCGTCACCGAACACAGCGGCAAAGCGGGTCCGTCCGTCAAAAAGCCCCTGAAAGGGCTCCACTGCTTTTGGCAGCCATACCCACTTCACCGCTCTGTCCAGTGGCGGCGTTTCAGCGGCAACCCCACCAGCTACAATTTTTTTCCCCCATGGTTGAAGAGTTGAACTGGCTCCTTTTTTTTTTGGTGGTCACTTCCCCTGCTGTTGAAACCTGGCTACGCCCTGGCTAGATCCCATAGTCCTTTTCCAGTGTTTATTGAGGAAGCCAAGGCAGAATGGAAGAGTGGGATGTGGAATAAATATTCTCTACGTTTTGTTTAAATTTTGTCAAGATCAGAACCCAGGTACTGAGTAATGGGTAGTTCAAGTCCAATCCAGCAGCTCTTACTCAAGCAAAACAGCCACTATTATTTGCTTTCCTATGTAATTATTTATAAAGTCCTACAATGACCCCCAGTTCCTGTCACAAAGATCTTGTAACTTAACTCAAGCAGACTTAAAGAAGACAGGAGTCATTGGGAAGTCCAGAGAAACAAATCACTTGGAGGACTTTTTTTAATGCATTTTTGTTATCTCAATTCTTGAGATCATTACAGGTTACATGAGATTGCGGGGTATGAATGAGGAAGGGGAATGACTTGGTGAACCCAGGGAGATGGCAGAAGGGTTAAAACTTGGAGTATACAGGTGTGTGCATGCAGGATAAGAAAGCAGGCCAGAGAATTTGCAGAAGACAACAAGTTTAAATGTGATGTCATGGTCAGTGGAAGGAATGAGATAGGAGACCCGTGGGAAGCCAGGGGAGAAATCAAGAGAGGTAGACTTCAGTCTGAGGTAATAGACAATGTTCATTATTTTGGAATGCCCACAAGTGTATTAGTGCTTCAGAGAAACCATTTAAAACCAGATCCCTCTTCTGAAAAGCTTACAGTCTCCGTCCCTGATTCTGCAATCACTTTTGCATGGTTATATAAAATAAAACATAGGAGTAAATGTTTGTGGGATTGGGTCCTAAATGAGTGATGTCACAGAGAGGCAGTGACTTGAGGGTTCAGAGGTAGTTTTCTAACTATTAGTCTTTATTTTGAATTACATAGTTCAATTATTTTTAATAAACATACATGTATTTAGTGTAAACACTCCTATTATTACAGGCAAACTAGCGGAACTGGATTTTTAGGAGTGATTTGAATGAGAGAGGTGTCATTCCTGTTTGTTTACGATGCTTTTCAATAAACACCAGCAGTATCTTGCAGATTTTCTTCTTTATGTTAGCTGCTCTTATAAACATGTATGGAGAAAGGTGCCTTGGTTTTATATGTCCATAGCCAGGAAAAAAGCTAATATCCCCTATCACATTCAAGAGCTAGCCAGTCCCAGGAAAAAAATAGTTGAGACTGGATAATTTTAAAAGATGTATGTGAATATTACCCACACATTTCCAGACAACTTCAATTCCCCCTACCCCCGCCTTCTATTATAGAGCACTGTTGCTTAAGTCCTCTCTGTCACATGCAAGCCATGCACAAAAACAAAACAAAACTGTGTCTGTGTATGTGTGTGTGTAATATATATATATATATATATATATATATATGAAATTAAGCAAGGGGATGATGCTACAAAGTTCTGAAGGATTCTAGCAGTTGCTGAATCCTAGTATTAGCGCTCCATGTCAATGAGATGCTGCTGAAACAACAAAGAGCAAATTCATGGCTGGGGTCCTGTCCCACATGAGGTCATTTTCTGTTTAAGTTTGGCTCATTAGTCCAGCAGGCTTGTTGATACAGCTCGAAGTGAGGGTGACAAGTGTGACTGGGCTGTTGAATTAGGCCTGCCCACAGAGCCTGGCACACAGAGATTCATCATTGTCTCTCTCTGGGAACAGAACCATTAATTACACAAACTGCTTGAGCCAAATTTTCCAGCCGCGTGTCTCTCCGAGGTCATTTCTGTTTCAGAATCATCAGATTTTGACAGCAGAATGTTTAAACAACACAAGCGCAGTTTATTTTGAACAATAAGGGATAGGTTCAGGTCACAGGACTTCATTAGGTAACTTCCTTTGCTTTAGATTGGGTGGATTTGGCTCTCTTCCAAATCACCAGTCAAAGCCTACCTCTGAAATACTTCATGTCATCTCCTTTCTCAAGGGAGCACTCATGATCTATATTTCACCGCGGGGCTTCAGAACAAGAGAGTTCAAGATGAGATGAGCTTTATTATGCTGTCCTTTTCCGTGATGCAACAAAACAGCCCCATAAAATCCCGATCACAAGACCGCCTTTTAAAAAATAAATAAATAAATGTCTGTTAGAAAAATCTGTTGCCCTCCTTCTCTTACCAGCAAGGAACATTTTTTTCTTTAAAAGAGAGCTTTAAACACTAGAATCTGTTTTCCATTTAGCATTCCCTGTCAGTATTGATTCATGTATTTTGGGTCACAATTTAGGAAGAAAAAGACTGAATTTGTCAGGAAATTAATCTTGGGAGACATCTGAAATTGCTTTTGAGATTTTTGGATGAAATTTTCAAAAGTGCTTAAGTGATCAGAAATTTAAGTCCCATTTTCAAAAGTGATCTAAGAGCCAAAGTCTTATTTTCTTTCAACGCACTTGGACTTTTGAAAATGGAAACTAGGCACCTAACTCTCTTAAAAAGGTTTGTCTAATTTTTTACTGAACTGGAACCTACATATGAACATTTTTTTGCATGCTGTGAAATTAAAATGACACTTTCTCTCTCTCTCTATCTCTCTTCTCCTTTTGAGAGGAGATACCTACAGATTTATGCTCATCCTTATCTATGAAGAATCATAAAGGGCTGGTGGGTTAATGCAAGAAGGTCACATAGAGATGCGGTAACCTTTGCAAAGCTTTCAAAGGGTATTCTCAACCCAAGACTGGAAACCTACAGAATGCCTTAGGATACAATGTGCATTGGAGGAATTCCAGCAAAGGGCTTCCTTGTGCTAGTATTTATTCTGTTCGACAAACGAATTGTGCCTCAAATTAAGGCTGAGCAATACTTTCATAAGAAAACCTGAAACCAGGCATCACTTGACTGTCACTCAGGTTTGGGTTTCAAGCATGAAATTTAGGCCCAGTTTATCAAAAGATTGACTAGGGTTGTTGAGCCTTCTAGTGAATCAGGTCTGAACTTTGGATGCTGTAGGATGATGCATGGTTTCAATGCAATACCAGGTAAAATTCAATTGTTTGACGTTACTTTTGAGATACAGAGGTTTATCTGAACCCTCCGCTTAAGGTTTAGGAGCCCAACTATCTCCAAAAACAGACCAACAAACCAAATTTCCCCCACCCCCAGCTTTGTATGGAATCAAATGACATGAGCTTCATACGGCCGTAATCGCCATGCCAAGACACAGCATCGTGTCCTTTGTATCTTCACACCATGACTTGGATGTATTAATGATTGTGACATCATCATGTCATGACCCAATATCATGATGGCTCTTTAATAACCCAGCGGAACAAATCTACACAGACACAACAGAGGGCAGCCTGAGACGACTGCTTTGCAAATACCTGCTGTTTAAAACGAAGGCCCAGGTTAGGCATGGAGGGGATGAATCACACACAGTTATTGTTCAAAAGTGGCTGGTAAGCACCTAAGCTCATTAACCCTCTACCTGTTGCTCCTCTGAACATACATACTCCTCTCTGTGTAAACAGCACGTGTTTGGAGGGTTTGGGTCTCAGCATTACTCCTGCTTAACTCTTAGCCATATTTAAGATTTCCTATTGACCATAATAATGACCTGATCAGCTGTAACTTTCTCAAAAGCCTGATCCAAGCCCCCTTCGCCTCCTCTGAGAGCACGTATGATAGGGGCAGGGGAGTCAAGAACAGGAGCTCTAAATAGAGCCATGCTGCCTTGACAAGTAGCAGCACAGAGGGCAGCCTCACTGCCTGAGTGAAAAACATCCCCTGAGCAGATGCACAGAAAAATGATGGCATTTTCCCACAGATCCCAAGACATCTGGTCAGTCTCCGGGGAGAGAACCTGCTCCCCCCCACACACACACACACCTGACACCTCGGCAATTCCATGAATTTAAATCAGCAATGAGTTACAGCCCAGCAACTCCTGCTGAAGTCAGAATGAACTCAGTGAGTTGCATGGGATGCAAGTCAAAAACAGATATTGGCCCCACGACTTGTATTTTGTCCCCCTAGCAATTATGCCCGTGGTCTGACTTGTGGTCATATACAGTGGCCTAAATTCTGCTCTGCTTCAGGTCCATGTTGGTGTCACTGGAGTCGCTGTAGTGTGAGGGCAGGATCTGGCCTAGTGGGTTTTACTTGTTCTGGATGATGAGTCAAAGAGTCAGCCCTGTAAATAATTTAGTACCAATTGAAAAAATACTTTACTCTGCAGCCATAGCAAAAAAAGGCTTACATTACTTTTTGCAAATTTGAGTTTTAAGACAATTATTACATGAATCCACCCTTTTTTATTAAAACAAGTAATTATGGACTAAACCCTCTTAGACCTCAAGTATTCTTTCTTTTTTACTAATGCTGCATAATAAAGTAATTATGTAATTAGAAGTAAATTACTTACAGAACCAGGGATTTTTTTTACTGAGAACAACAAATGAATCCATCATTTGTTCCTTAGAGTGAAACTCCCCAAAATGGACAGAAAACCAAGCAATAACAATTAAGTCTCTGAAATGGAAAGTTCCTTTCCCATACAGAAGATTTGATCAATGCACATAAATAAATTGGCATTCATAAAACAAGTACCACAATTTCTTCCTGTGCAGTGGTACACTTTTTCAGATGGCTTAAATAGGTTGCTAGAGGTGATGTTTCCACTGGGACACAACCATCCTTCTTAAAGCACAGAATTCCCTACATATTGAGGCAGCAGGTTTAATTGTTCCATAACTCCCATGAGAAGTCTGTGGGGTTATGGATTCCTGACACCTCGTTGCATTAAAAGGAGAAAAAAATAGAGCTGCTCAGAATCTATTACAACCCTGGGAAGGTTGGTACAGTAAACTAAGGCTCTATGGCTAAAATACTGTGAACGTGCTCATCCTCATGACTAAAAAGGATTTAGAAATAAGCCTCAACCAAAACCCCAGCTTAGGGGGCATATCTGGAGCCCAACTATCCATATGTATATGAATTCTGTGATACTCTATACCTTGGGGGAGCATACCATAAACTCCATACTCCTCATTTTTATATAATTGTGATCTTACATATGTATCTTGTAAGGCATCAGGGGAAAGGTTATGATCTGCTGAAAGTCGTTTCTCTATCCATATATGTATATCATTAATGCATATGGAGTTGTGAGAATTGTGTTGTATGGTTGTCACTAAAACATGCTGTAAGTTGGGGAAGCAGACAGATATTAGCTCCACAGAGGCAAGAGCAAGGAAAATAACCAACGCCTGGGCGGGGTGTCAAACAACCCTCAACAGCCATTGTCCAGCAAGGGAGCTACAATACAATGACTCACCTGCATGAGGCCACACCAGGGGACTTGCTCAACCTTGCTTGCAGAGACTCAGCCATGCCCCCCAGACATGCCTGGACTTGTGTTTTCCAAGCACATGGATTGAGGGTATAAAACAGAGTGACCACATGCTTGGCCTTTCTCCTTCACTCATCTACTCTGCAAGCAACAAGGTCTCTCTGAAGACTCCAGCTGAGGGGACTGGCCCAGATTTCTGTGTACTATGAATTGCAATATCCAGTGGAGTGAGAAAAACTGCTTAGTCTAGTTGTTGCCCAGTCTAATAGGGTTGAGAGTTTAGAGTGTATGCTTATATTTTATTTCTGTTGGTCACTAACTCTGACTTTTTGCCTATCACTTAAAATCTATCTTTTATAGTCAATACATTTGTTTTACTGTTTATCTTTATCAATGAGTTTCTATGACATGTCTGGCAAAATTGCTCAGGTTTTGCAAAGGCTGGTGTATGTCCATGTTCCTCTGATGAAGTGGTGAACTAATTAATAAATCTGTATTGCTTGTCTTAAGCAGTGCAAGATGGTATATTCCTGCAGTACAGTGCTGGGAGCTGGAGAGATTTGGCTCTGGTGCCTTTCTCTGTGTGATTAGTGAGTGGCTCTGGGAGCATTCATGCCCTCTAGCTGGTTGTGGGGCTCCACATCTGTTGGGCTGAGTGATCACAGTGCTTGGAGGGGTTTGCTGCTGGTCCCTCGCAAGGCATTGTGAGAGACAGCCCAGGCTGGAGAGAGTTAAGGGGGGCAGAGTGGTCCCACAGTCCCAGGCTACACCCCAGGAAACCCATCTCAAATTCTACTTATCATATATAAGCAATGACGACTGACTGTAAATGGCTATTAACATAACATAACATAACATAATATTTCTGAAGTTAAATAGCGTCTTTTACTTATATATATGTTCTTTTCTTCTGCCTCCAACAAAATGAGACCCAGTTTCCTATATATTCTATTCCTCCCTTAGTAACAGATGTTACAAAAGCTCTTCTGGGAAACTGAAGAAAAGTAACCGAGGTTTACATTTAACATGCAGCTACAAATTCTTCTACCATTGCATCAGGATAGGACTAGCAAGAGGCAAGCTACAGCATGTGTTTAGCATTAAAAAAGGGTTAGACTTCATTTTATTTCTAAGCAGAAAGTTTGTTCACTTAGAAGCCCTTTTGGGGGAGCTACTTATTTTGTAATCTTATGGTAATAACGTAAGTGATACAGCAGCCTTGAGATAATTAAGACAAACTGATTTCCAAATACACAAAGCACGTCGGGAAACAGAGAAGGGCTTTAGAGATGAGACCTAAGAGTTTATTTTAAATAAAGATTACAAAAATAACCTACTGTCAAAGATGATGTGAAAACCATTAAATAGTAATTTAACGTAATTATAATCATGGGTGAGCTAAGGGCTAGCTTCGTCAATTACAATCAATCTTTCTGTCTGTGTCCATATTCTGACTTCAGACCCGCATCCCCACTGCAGTAATATGCAATCTAGAAAATGATTGAAAGAATGTTGGAGCTATTGAAAGTGAGCAAATATCCTCATAACACTGAAAAGGAACCCAGCTATATCTCTGCCTTCTGCAACCGCAACAAACCTTTTAACAACTGCCACTGGAGTTAATCACCGCGAATTGTACCTTACTCCAGTTGATTGCTATGAAGTGATGTCTCGCTGAACAAGTAGCAGATGGCACTGTCATGCTTGGCTGTGTTGAAATTTTATGAGCATGGTGGATTCTTATTTACTAAACTAACAGAACTATACATGCAGAAGCCACTTAAAACAGAATGGTATGGAACATCTTGCTCAATCAGTGGAACAGCATCATTATCATTCACATAATGTGCTTATGCTTCAGAGAAATAAGAAAAAATGTTTACAGGAAAAAGATACTAAAAAAAAAAAGTGTTTGCCTCAATGGGCAAAAACCAGCTGCTTCCCCGGCACTGTCCAGAAGAGCGGTTGGGAAAAGAGAAAACTATAAACTTAGGGCCTGATGTAACGCTTATAGATCTCAGTTGGAATCTACTGTTAGGAGTTGGCTCGGGTCCAAAATAGATTAGAGGAGGCGATCCTGATATTTGATACCAAGTATCTGGATCTAGAGTTCCAAGTCTAGAACAGAGATTGCTCACTTGCTCCTAAACTAAGGACACAAAGGCCATGTCTACACTACCACTTATGTTGGCAAAACTTTTGTCAGTCGGGTGTGAAAAACAACACATTTCCAAGCGACAACGTTTGCCAGCCTAGGCATTCCTGTGCAAAGCGCTATGTCAGTAGCAGATGCTCTTCCACCACACAGCTACTGCCGCTCGGCGAGCTGGTTTTATGATGTCAACAGGAGAGCATTTTCCTGATGGCTTAACGCGGCTACACGAGCCCTCTTACTGCAGCACAGCTGTATCAGTACAGCTGGGCTGCTCTAAGCTTGTAAGTGTAGACATGGCCTAAGGGAAAAAAAGTCTGTCATCTCAGTAACCTAATTTAGTGCTGTTTTCCAAGGTTGTGATAAGCATGGGAAGTTTGCCAGACTCATTAATGGAGCTCAGTCCTGCCCTCCAGTCATCTGTAGGAAATTTGGAAAGCAGGGTATCAGCAGGGCCATCCTTACCCATACACGAAGCACGCAGCTGCGTAGGGCACCAGGAAATTTGTTGCCCTTTGCAGCTTCTCTGCCCCACCTCTTCCCACCCCCTGCTCGGCCCCAGCCCCTCCCCCACTCCCCTGAGCTCTGCAGCAGGGCCGGGCCTGCACTCAGCGGTGGTGGGAGGTGCAGCAACCCATTCCCGTCTGCCCCCCAAGCCAGCCCCGCTCCCCGAGAGGCCTGCCCCCCACCCCACGGAGGCCTAAGGCAACCCCCTCCTCTCCCCTTCCCACAGAGGCCTGGGATCCCCCCCACGGTGGGGGCTGCGTAGGGCCTAGGAATAGCTAGGGACGGCCATGAGTGTCAGTTTTGGATGTGTGACCAATTATATACTGTGGAACCCTCTTGTTGGCTTAGTACTTTTTATTGCGCTGCAAAGGAGCTGCGTTCGAATCCTACCCACAACTTCTAGCTCCCTATAAGAACAATTTCTGATCTTGTTACACTAGTGAAAATTTGGAGCAACTCCCTTGGAGTTTCCAAGATGGAACTGAGATGAGTGTTTGGCCCCTCCTCTCTCCTTTCAGACATTCTTCTTCAGTTCTTTGATCTCTTTGTGTTTCTTTTCTCTGTGATCTTTCCATGTATGTTTATTTCTCCTCTCTGTGCCATTTTTCGTCTTGCTTCAGGGCATAAATCACCCACTAAAAGAATGGGGGTTAAAAGGCAGTTTCTGTTGTAGGCAGTTATTCCATGATGATCCACTAAATGTCTTCTTGCACCTTCCTCCAAAGCATCTGATACTAGCTAATGTCAGAGAGGGTACCGTACTAGATGGAACACTGGTCAGAACCAATCTGGCAGTTACCTGTGTCCATGCTCTCTTGTTTTCCTAGCCCTACTTCCCCAACCCTGTTTAAACAGCCACATCCGTTTTACAGAATTCCTGCTTTAGCAGAATACTCCATATCAAGCTGTCGTTGTATGCCAATAGCGACACCAGAGCTGTGCTCCATTCAGTATATGCCTGGCATAGGCATATTACAGATTCAGCTTCACTTAATTAAACCGGTATGGTATTGTGAGTATGACAAGGATGTCATGGTGAGTGATTACCATGCAAAATTGCTCCTTTGCAAACAGGGAGCAAAGATCATTTCAAAGCCCGATTTGCAGATGGGAATTCTGCGGGTTGACACATCTTTGTATTTGTCCTGTTAGGGTATCCTGAGATACTGGTAGTCTTCACTGATTTGAGTGGTGTTATGATCCTTTCAGAGAAGGTTTCTGAGGGTTTACCTGGGACAGAACTATTATTATCTTTACCAGCTGCTATGAATTGGCTCTTAGCACACTTGTATGTGTCTGCTTTGCCTTCTCTTTCAGCTGTCATCGGAATCCACTGGTTCCTTCACAGTCATTGCCTTGTCCTGTACCGTTCCTTCCCGGTTCATTAAAATCCATTAATGTTAACTCAGAAATGCTTTCAAAGCACTCTGAGATTATCAAGTGGAAGGCAGTATGCCATGGAAATGCAAAGTGCAGTTGGGTCAAACCCAGCAATAGTTCTTCATTCAAAGGCTGTTCAGCCTGGGTAAAAGTTGCAGGATTTTAGTTCTTATCCATGTATTCTTTTAAGTGCTGCCTCACCTAAGGAGCTCTGCCCAGCTATTCCCATGCACCCTCCACCATTCTGCTGAGTACAGGTGGGCTAATAATTCTGTTTATAACATCATCAAAAATTTCTTTGCCCCTAGCTTAGATTCTAAGGGTACGCCTATACTACCTGCCGGATCAGCAGGTAGTGTTCGATGTATCGGGGATCGATTTATCGCATCTCATGTAGATGCGATAAATCAATCCCCAAACGCACTCCCCGTCGACTCCGGAACTCCAGCTCCACAGGAGGAGTAAGCGGAGTCGACGGAGGAGCCACTGCAGTCGACTCGCCACCGTGAGGACAGCCAGGTAAGTCAAACTAAGATACTTCGATTTCAACTACACGAATAGCGTAGCTGAAGTTGCGTATCTTAGTTTGAAAACTGCTCCCCTCACCCAGTGTAGCCCAGGCCTAAGATGTGAACCTGACTCTGATTCACAGCAGTGTAACCCCATTGACTGAAATGGATGTACTCCTGATTTAAGTGGGTGTGAAATCAGAATTGGGCCCAGTTAATTTGAATGCCGCATGCTGGCCGTTCAGCACTAATCGGCTGACCTCTCTTTAATGACTCAGCCAGACGAGAAAGGGAAAGTTAACGCACAGAATCTCAAGTGTAAATAGGAAAATCTATCATTTGAGAAATACCTCTCCTGTGTGATTAGGTTTGACACGCCTTTCTCACCCACCCTCGATGGGCGTGTAGCCATGCGATTACAAAAGACCCCGTAATTATATCAGGCAGGGAATGTAAACAGTTCTGGTGACAATTTTCTTATTTATGGCTTGGAATGACTGGAGGGGAATAATAGGATGGAAAAATCAATAAGGTTAGGTTGTAGCATGTTGTAAAATAGCACTAATGAGCCTGAGTTTTAAAAAGGGTAGGAAATGGTTCACATCTGGTCTTTTCAGAGCACTGCCATCAAAAGATTCTTCTGAATGCAATGATGCAGATAGTAATCCTAGCTGCATGCTCTAGCTTGTTGAAGGTCCATTGCCTTAAGGGGTCGCATCAGATCTCCTCCTGTTATGTGAATCATATATTGCATGAATATGGCTGAACTGAACTGCTTACTGGGAAGCTACAGGACACTCCCTCACTTGGATTTTGCCATTTGTATTCTGATGGCACCAATCGTTGATCCTGGGTCTGTGACATCTTTCTTTCTGTAAATCAGTGTGGAGCTCAAATAAGGCTCTGGTCTGCTTATCGGTCACTCCAGAGCAAAACACAAACCTTGCAGTTTGCATGGAAAAGCAGTGAATCTTATCCAAGGGAGGAGTCCATCCTGCTATTAGTAATCAGCGTCCTACATCAGTGGTCTGTGCTGCTGCTCAGTTTGTTTCAGGGAGTGCACTTTGGTCAAGCCACATGGACAAAGTGCTTGACTAGGCACCAGGAGAGCTGGGTTCTGTTCTAGGCTCTGCCACAGACTTCCTAGGCACCCTTGGGCGAGTCATTTAAACTGCTCTGCCTCCCTTTCTCATTTGTTAATAACACCTAAGTCACTGAGGATAAATAATGTTTGTAAAGTACTTTGAGATCCTTTCCTGGAAAGTGCTAGAGAAGCACAAACTATCATATCTATTATACAGCGAAAGAGAAGCTAATTTTTAAAAAACAAATGAAGCCCTAGGCTTAAAAAATAGTTGTATTACAGGCATCTTATCTCATCTATTGCAAGAACGCTTCTTGATATACTAAAATCGAACAACTTCTCTCTTAGTCAACTTGTCTTCAGATCATTCGTATCATCAGCTTCCACGGATACATATTGGGTCCATTTCAGCCATAACATGGCTCAGCTCAGTAAGAAAGTCATTTAAGAAGGAAACAAATCATAAATGGGAAGCAATAAAAGTTGGGGCAGTGGGAGATACCCAGAATTATTAACTGCATCAGAGAGATCATTTCACCAGAGAACTTAAAAAAAAAGCAGCGGGGGAGGGGAATAGCTTAATGCAAAAGACTATACATAGGGGAAGAATATACTAATGAATTTGATTTTCATTTGGAAAAGGAAGGTTGATCTGAGAGCTGAAATTGCCTGATTATTGCCAGAATGTAAATTTTCTCTTAGAAATGTGGTTGCAGTTTATCCTAATCGTATTCAACTTTAGGCAATGAAAATACTTCTTGCTATTTGTTTTGGCTTCTCTTGCTGTTACAACGTCTGCAAAAACATGTCATGCATGAAATGGTCCCCTATAGTTTGACAAGTTATTCCTTATGCTCACTAATTTTTCATTAAGAAAAATGACAGAAATAGCTAGATACTCAGTAAGATTTCAGCAGTGGTTGTGTGCCGAGATTAAAGATTAAGAAGCACGTGTGGTGTTAGAATTCCCTTGTTTGGCACTTCTATTATTTCAGTGTTGTATAAAATATAGGGTCCAATCCTTTCTCAAATGAAAGATTACTGAGAATTTTCCCTGTGGAAAGAATGCAGGATCAGTAATAGAGTATGTTCCCTAAACAGACCATCTATTCATCAATCTGCATTGTATGTTGTTGTTATATATTCATCCAAAAATAGCATCAGAAGGAGCTGGTGCCATTGTAGTTTAAAAGAGGTAATTATTAGTATTCTAGTAGCATTAGTGGGCCTGTCGTGTTAGGAGCTATACAGACACATAGAACCAGCCCCATTGATCTTACATGCTAAATAGGCAAGACAGACAAAGGTGGGAGAGGAAACAGACTCTTAGAGATAAAGTGACTTGCCAAGTTGGGTCACAATCAATCAGTATCAGAGCTGGGACTAGAACAGAGCACTTTGGTGTCCAATCCTATGCTCTATCCACTAGATCACACTGCTCTCAATGAAGTTAATGCTTAGAAAATTATGAAGGGGTCTTTTTAATTAACCTCCAACCTATTTTTTCCCTATGTCCCATCATCTTTAAATGAAAACCCTCAAAAGCCTAGAGACTTTTGCTCCCACATGGAGCTGCTCTGGCTTTGGAACAAAATAAGTGGATGATCTTTAAAAAATATGTTTCTCAACCCTGCTGTATTCTTTTGGTTTTTGGAAAAAGCTCTAAAAACCATGAATTAATCGACTGCAATCCTGTCTTGTCTGTTCTCTATTAGGTGTTTTAAAAGCGACATAATTTTTAATAGAAGACATGTTTTCCACTCTCAATCCCATGCCGCATCCAGCCAGTCAAATTCTCTGTCGAATGTGTGTGGCAGGATGATGTGGGGTTTGTCTACACGAACAATTAGTTCTCAGCAAGCTGGGGTATGAACTTGTTTGAAACAGGACTAGCTCAAAGCATATGAACACACTGTTAATGCACGTGAGCAGGGTCTACATGGACAGTTAGTCCCCGGCAGACTAATGCAGGATAGATACACCACGGCAACTTGCTGAGAACTCTATGTTCATGCTGACAAGTAAGTCCTGTGATTAGCACTTCTCCCTTCCAGTTGTTCAAGCCCAGAGGATGTACCCACAGCACTGAGTTGTGGGGCTCAGAACGCTGGGGAGCAGCATTCTGCCCCTGCACTCAAGCCCTTCAACCCCAAGTCTACAGGACTGGGGCTCCACAGGTCTGGGTGGGATCTGCTGGGAAGGAGAGGGAGAAGCTGCCACACACTCTGGCATGCTCTGAGCCAGAGCTCATGTTCTTCCAAACAGAATGAGTTCCTGCCGTGCCTGCAGAATCCCACTCCGAGGAGTTCCGAAAGTCGCTATTCTATGGGAAGATCCACTAGCAGCGTGACTCCAGGTGGCGCCATGGGGGGAGTCAGGCCTCACTGACTACACTACTGCCGCTGGGCCTGGGGGTAATGCCTGCTGCTCCCTCCCCTCTGTGACCCTTGAGGGAGAGGTACCAAAGAAGCACCACAAGGTTTGTCCCCATCTTTGAGGTTTGGACTTGGGATGGCAGGACACAGCCCAGACGTTCCTCAGCTAAATTCCTTAGACTATCCAGAAGATGAAAGGCTACCCTCATGTCAGAGGCCACTCTGCTCTGCTGTACACAGTTAACTAGCTTATGTCTCCTACCTAGGCAGCCAAGCTCAGCCTTTGGATGCCTCCAGATGGCTCCCATTTAAATCAGTGGGATCAGTTTGTGCAGGGGGTAGACAACAAAGGAGTTATAGGTGGATCTGAGCTACTGGCCGTCTTGAGCACACCCCAAAAGTGAGCTGATCCTAACGTGCTGAGGGTCCCTCTCAGGTGTCTCCAATTTCCAAATAATTGAAGCATGGCAGGCCGGAGAATTCATTCTGAGAAGGTCCACGGGAATAAAGGGATTATCAAAAGTGCTCGCTGTTGGTCTAAATCAGATAATTTAATCTGGTCTAATCGGATAATTTTGATCCCACTAAAGTCAATGGGAGCTGAGTTAGGTGGAGGCTGTGTGCTTCTGAAAATCCTACCCCTGTTGTACCTTAAAACAGGCATGTGGTTAGAGACTGTGTACTGGGAACTCGCATCCCTGAGTTCAGTTCTTCTCCTATTCACTCTGCCTTGTGTGAGAGACTATAGTTACCAGAAGTCACTTCACCACTCTGCCTCCATTTACTCACCTGTGAAATGCATTCGTTCACATTTCTAAAATGCAGCTTTAGCCATCTATCCAGTGTTCTGAGGATTATCCAAAAACTAGGAAGCAGAGAGCAAAGAGGACTGCCCACAAATATATGTACCTCAGCCTACCTATTTTTTAAAGTCTTTAGAGAAGAGAGAAAAAATGTGTGCACTACAGTGTGCCCAGGAGGTTAATAGAGCAGGGCACCAGATGTACATAGCTGTTTAGACAGCTACAACTGCAGATGAGAAAACACCTAAGCAGAGTAGGTGCCTGACTCCCTTTGGAGAGTGTGAATTAGGCACCTAAATCTGGCCTTGGAAGACCAAGAATGGGGAACAAATTCCAGATCACTAAATGGGTCTTTGTAGATCACTTACTTCACAGGCCTGTGCTGTGAAGCTCAGCTGCTTACTGCTTAAGTCTCTGGGGTCCATGGAAGAACATCACAGTAGATGAGCAAACTATTATTAGATGCACATTTGCTTTTCCTGCTTAGAGCAGCAATCATCTCAAAGCCTGGGGCAGACATGGAACGTGCAGTTGTATATGTAAGCAGTGTCAGGAATGAGATATATTCTGACATCTGGTGGCGAACTATGGGAATTGCAGTGAGTTATGGAAAATAACTTTGGGGCTGATCAATTTGCATAGACACACCCACTGCGCCTAGCCTGAGCCCACAGCAGCCCACATGGCCACTTCAGCTGATGTGGGAGCCCCAGTTTCTCTGTTATTGGGGCAGGAAATATAAAGTGATGTTACCCTGATTTTGTGAATGAAGGACTATGGACACGTACTTGGCCCTTGTTATGATGGAGGGACTCGCCAGCATCTAGGTAGCACTTACTGGGCAAGGGCCATGCGTTTCAGAACACTCTCTGATTGAGAGGGGTTGGGGACAAGCATCTATGCTGTTTGGTGAGGGCTTTGTCTGAAGGCTCTAAAGGTCTATTGCACCTTGCTTCTGTCTGCTGTGGAATGTCAGAGTTAAATTTTGCTTCCATTAAGAGCCTGGGTTCAGCCTGTTGAGCTGAAATCACTTTAGGCTCACTAGTGCACCTGCACTAAGGCTCCCCTGCTATATGCTGAAATCACCTAAGAGCTAAAGAAATCACTGAGCGCTGTCTCAAGTTGGGGGGCCTGAACATAGTGCAGAGTGGCTGGTGCAGCCAAGCTGTGTGTGTGTCGGCTAGCAGGACAGCTAGCAGAGTGACTGGCGCAGCAGAGCAGTCTGTGTGTCGGCTAGCAGGACGGGCTAGTGGAGTGACTGGCGCTGCACAGTGGTTCGAGTATCGGTGAGCACAGCAGAGCGGATTGCGGTGAAGGCTGCAGTGGAACCCCACAGAGAGGTGGCGCAGTCAGCCTCGTACCACGTAAGGTGCCCCTTGCCCTACCCTCCATTTCCACCCAGGCTGGGAGGTAAGACTCTGCCGAGTGACTTTTGAACTCTGCACTGACCTAGAACAGAGACTCCTGGGCTGTTGGACTTTTGGGACTATTGAGTGACTTTTTGGGGTTGTGGAACTCAAGAGCCAAAAGGAAGGCCACGGCCTATTTGCTGGGAGGGGGCTCCTGGTTCATGGTTTGATTTATTAACCTTGTTTGTGGTGTTTCCCCAATATTATGCCACATTGGTTCCCCCTGTTATTAAAAGGCTTTTGGTACACTCAGACTCTGTGCTTGCGAGAGGGGAAGTATTGTCTCTTACAGACACCCAGCGGGGTGGTATATGGTTGTCCCAGGTCACTGGGTGGGAGCTCGAGCCGGTTTTGTATTGTGTTATTGGAATGGAACCCCTGGATACTGAACCCGGCCCTTGTTGCTGCCAACTCTGATGGGCAGAAGGGTTACATATAGTTAGATTTGGAAGGATTTGATTTTTATCAATGTATTGATTTCACTGCACACACACACAAGCCTTCTAAAAACTATTTCCATCGATGATCATTGAAATATACAGGGAGACAAAGTATGAAAAATTCTGCTTGAGAACTTGAGTCAAAATCCAGTGATTTAGACTTTTGAACTTGGCTTCTTACAAATGAACTAGTGAATGAAGAGTAAAAACAGGTATTTTTTGCTGATTTAAGGAATTTACTTGGTATATTTTCAAGTGTGGTATTGATAATTTGTGTTAGCTTATAAAACTGTAACTTTTTGAATTTCATTGTCTACTGTGTGAGCCCCCCTCCCCATAACTAAACACGATTGTGAACATTGAAACTGATAAAAATCAGAGGGTGGGAAAGTCCTTCAAGCCCTTAATGCCACACAACTGTGACCATTTAAATGCATATGAATCTAAAAAAAAAGAAGCTTAAAAATAAGAATCAATATTATCTGTCAAAATTATATAAAAATGAATTCTGTCAAGCCTATGTATGAACATCAAGTTTCTGGGTTGCTTGTGTGAAGGGAGTGAGGCTTTTCACATAGTAATTTACATGGTAATTAATAGCGATCTTACATTTCCTCTGAATGCTGAAGAGCAAATGTGTATATTTCCCCTCGGAGTTGCTATAGATCCACCATGGACTCCAGCAGCCCTGGACCACCGAGAGCAAAGAAAGAAGTGGAGTCCTTCACACGTGCTAGTCCCTGAATAGCTTTATTTCCTTGAGGGCCTTTCCCTGACAGATGGGATAAAATTGCAGTGAAAATATTAGAATCCCAGTATGGGAAAATCTGATGAGCTAGGGGTAAAGGGAGAAATAAGTGCTGAGGGATATTTATACAGGGGTGGGAGGAAGGAGGAGATTTGTCAGATCAGAAATTCCAATTAAGTCCATAATTTATTTCTACGGAAATGATAGAATAAGAGATGGGCCCAAGCTGCAAAACTCAGATTGGAGTCTGGATCCAAACATCCCCAAACTTCGGATGCAAGGTTTTGGCTGGGGCCGATTTCTGCGTACAATAATCTATGCACAGTTGAATTGTACATTAATTGCCAATATCCTCGCGGCAGGAGCTCAGACATTACAATGATGGGAATCGTATCAGAACCCAGTTAGAGAAGGAACAGCTGGTTCTCGAGAAGCATCACAAGCAATAGCTATTGCAGGACACTACAAAATGGATTTTAATCTAAGAGGCCACAAAGAGATTGGGCCAGAGAGCAAGGGACTTATAAGGCAACAGAAATTACATGCATTGAATGAGAAGAAAGGTTAAGTGCCTTTCCTCACACTCCACAAAGGAAGTCAGAGGCCTTATGTGCTTTGTAATGTCAGCCCATTGACAGCTGCTGTAAATAGTAAAAAAAACTCTTAGGCTGAAGTCCTTCCTTTCTTACACAGCAAACTTAGAGAAATGTCCTAGCACAACCTCAGGGTTCTTTGAGAGAACTGAACCCATCTCTAAATTCCAGAGTCATCCTTGTTCAAAACTGATTGTTATGTTGTACACAACCTTGGCGTCATGACAGTAAAGTCTGCTCGGTTACATAAGTGTTATTTTTCTCCATATTCTGGACCTCTGAAAGTGGCTGGGCAAAGCTGGCTTATAAGTATGCACCCGTTTATGGTAGCAAGAAAAGATGAGCGTGTATCTACCTCCAAACAAGGTATTTGGTTTGCAGTGTTGTTGTAGCTGTGTTGGTCCCAGGATATGAGAGAGAGATAAGGTGGGTGAACTAATACCTTTCATTGGATCAACTTCTGTTGGTGGAAGGGACAAGCTTCACAGAGGTCTTCTTCAGGTCTGGAGAAGGTGACCAGAGTGTTGCAGCTGAATACAAGGTGGGACAGGTGGTTAAGCATAAGGGGTTCACACCTGTTGTAGTAGACCACTTTAAAATGAAGTGGGACGTTCACAACTGTTTTGCTGTTGCTTTGTGTGGCAGTCATAGGGCAAAGAGTTAATAGGCAGCAGAGCGTGTTACAAGTTGTAATGAGCCATAAAGCCAGTGTCTCTTAAGTCCGTTAGTTTTAGCGTCCAACGGAGTTATGAATTTAAGTTCCCAGGCTCATCTTTCATAGGTGTTATGTAGGCTGCTGTGAAAAACATTCCCTTACATGTGGTGGGTTAGTTTTGTCTTATCTTTCTGTATGAGTACATTCAAGTGCAGTGACTGTCTGGTTTCACCCACATAGTTGTTGTTGGGGCATTTGATGCATGGGAAGAGGTACAAGATTCTCTATATCCACCCTAAGGAGCTGTACTCCTTACTGCAGGGTTGTTAATAGTGGATACTGGACTGTTGGTCCTCCTCTCCTAGAGTAGGCTAGGCACTGAACCACTGGCTTTGAAAAACACACATTTAAAGACCTTCCCAAACAGACTTTTGGGGGGAGGCTAGGTTAAAAAACATTTGTTTTTTTCACCCAACAATTTTGAGCGACAGTGTCCCTTTAAATGCAAAAGAGTGGTGAGAACAGATCATTGTCTTTGACTTTTGCATCCCAGCTACACTTCATGAGCCTATGGAAGACACAGCATTAATCAATCATCTGGAAATGCATGAACTGTAACTCCCTATGCCTTGAGACCAATTGAAAAAATAGCACATAGAAAACTTTCCCAAACAGCCTCGATTAAGCACAGAATTATCTGTGAATGCCCAAGACAAAGGAATGAACAGTTCCTCTTGAAGTTTGCTCTGTGGTGTAAAGAATTAACTGCCTGGTAAAAAAAAAAAACCCTTCAGATGTAGAATAAGGATTATATGGCATCATTTTCATTTTCCAACTAACTGGCTACATATTGAGAATGTATTGGAAGTACTTGACCGTAAAATTACCTTCACCATGATTCAAGATCCAGTATGCTTGAGACTTGGTGAGATAGCGGAGTCAGTGACCTTACTGAGAGAGACTGAGCAGACTTCATTTATTGAGTTCTGATGGCATGCTTGCCTGTCTGCAAATGAAGCCAGATTCTGATCTCGACTTGGCTTTGGTAGTGGTATTCCAGATTGACACCAATGCAGCAGAAATCAGAATCTGACCTGGGGTCTCTACATCCATAAGTTGCAATGCAAAGGTCCTGCTTTCTCCTACAAACAATTCATATATGGAGAGGAGATTTCCATAGCCTGCATGCTGGGTGATAACATGAGGACTCCAGGCTTGTAAAACTATTAAGAGAACCATTGACAAAGATGTATCACTGCCTCCCGTGACCCTGTCCCACTGCAGCATGGGCTGCCGTCTTTTGCTATTGCTTTGTGTGGCTATTTGATGGTTGAACCCAGGGTTGAACCCTGCTCACCTGTGCTGTCTGGCCTCGGGTCCTTGACTCCTTTGTGGCGGTGGCTGCCTGCTCAGTCTGGTGTTCTCATAACTGCTTCTGTGTCTTGTCCGTTCCTCCTCTGGATAGCAGCTGCCCATCCCTCTTGGGAGGCAGAATCTTGGCTCTTTGACCAACCTTAGTCTCTGTAATGGGCCACTGACTAGTCCCTGGAAGGGTCTATTGAGAGAGCCCAGCATTGCCAGGCAGGGATCCCTTCCTGTCTCCTTTGCCTTTGCCATCAGTCTCTTGGCTGTCTTTCCTGCTGACTCTGCCTTGCTCGTGCTTTGTGGGTACTCAGGTGGCCATCTGGTGCTCAAATGCTCTGTTGGTGCTGGATCATTTCAATGTACTGTGCCCCTTGTTGGAGGGATCATAGAGTGTCAGGGGTGCCAGACCTTGTGCCTTCAGTTTCCTGATCACAGCTCTTGCCGGAGTGTCCTCCAGTTAGTATGTCTCAGTTGGGGAGCTAATAGAGGGCCAGGGGTGACTGACAAATGGGGCTCTGAGCAACACAGGTTGCCAGGGAAGCATTCCCACACTCTCCCCAGCCCCTCCCTGCTCCAGAGTGGGAGATATTGTGGCCACAGCTTGGGGGGCTCCTGGTGGCTATTCTGGGACTTCAGCCACAAAGACCGCGACCTGGCCCATCTCTGCCACTCCACTCCTAGCCCTCATGGGCCCTGATGCCTGGGAAGCCCCTGGTCCCTGCCCCAACAGCCAACCTGGACTCACTTCAACAGCGACTCACCCAGAAATGGGGGGCAGGTTCAGGGGGCAGGGTTTGCTTGGCCAAGTGGGGGTGGATGGGCTGGAGGTACAGAGTGCAGGGGACTGGGCAAGGGGTGCCTGGGTCCCATTTGAGTTGAGTGGCTTCAGAGGGAAGCGTGCAGGGGGCCTTCAACCCTACGGGTTGGAAGATGAGGCATCACGGGGAGAGGGTGTGCAAGGGGAACAGACCCCTGGTCCCAGGTATAGAGGGTGGGGGAACATTACAGAGGGGCATAGAAGGGGAATGATTCCCAGTCCCAGGGGTGTGGAAGACGAGAAGGATGGGGGAAGCTCACAAGAGCAGATAGGGAGTGGGTCCCTGAGTCTAGGGGGAGGAGAATGAGGTAGGGACAAAGGGGGAGGATGGGGAGTGGTCCCTGGGTCTGGGCAGAGGAGGATGGGAGAGGCTCTTAGGGGAGAGCTATAATAGTGCTGGACAGAGGGGAAGGGGTATCACAATCTAAGGATGCATCAATCGCTGGAGAAAGCTTCCACTGAAGAGTTATACTTCGGGTTTGAGGAGAGGCAGTACTTCCCCGTGGGAAGCTTGATGTTCACATGTGCTTCTCATGGTGCAGAGAAATGGGCTCCGTCCTCAGCCTCTGCTCCCCATTCCCTGCACGACCCCAGCGTGGGCATGTGGTGGGGGAGGGGCAGTCTGAGCATGTCTGGGGCAGCAGTGCCCAGATCCTATCTGCACAGTGTCCGTGGGAAACACGGCAGGCAAGCAGGCGCTATGCTGCTAACCCGCCAACCGCACAACACGGTGAATTAGCTCTGGCTGAAAGGAGCAGCCATCTCTCGCACACCTTTAGTGAGTCCCTCCCTCCACTTCTGTTCACCCTCAGTCAGGTTCCCGGCTCTGTGCAACCAAATTCATGGGGGCCCATGTTGAATGAACAGGGAGATGGCTGATTTCTGCAGCAGTGGAATATAATCCAGGTCATTTCACCCATAAACAGTAGTGCAAAAAACAAAAAATCTCCAGCACATCTGCTGGTTTTCTTGATGTTGGCTGTGATGTTACAAATCCTGGTAGAAACATACTTGACCTTGAACTTTCCCTAAAGAATGAAGTGATAACAGGTAGGCTAAATGATCATTAATATTAGCTGCTTCTTTAGGAGGCAGTTTAGTTTGGTTGACTGAATGCATTGCCGAGGGCCCAGCTATGTACTGTAACATCCTGCACCTGGTCTTGTATACACTGTCCATATTCTCTAAATACCCAGCTTCTGGGCTTTTTTCAAGGACTCAGCCTCTTCTCTGGAGAACAATGTTAGGCTTCCATTGTGTTCTTCCAAATGCTATACCTCCATCATAGAATCATAGAATATCAGGGTTGGAAGGGACCTCAGGAGGTATCTAGTCCAACCCCCTGCTCTAGGCAGGACCAACCCCAACTAAATCATCCCCGACAAGGCTTTGTCAAGCCTGACCTTAAAAACTTCTAAGGAAGGAGATTCCACCACCTCCGTAGGTAACCCATTCCAGTGCTTCACCACCCTCCTAGTGAAAAAGTTTTTCCTAATATCCAACCTAAACCTCCCCCACTGCAACTTGAGACCATTAGTCCTTGTTCTGTCATCTGGTACCACTGTGAACAGTCTAAATCCATCCTCTTTGGAACCCCCTTTCAGGTAGTTGAAAGCAGCTATGAAATCCCCTCTCATTCTTCTCTTCTGTAGACTAAACAAACCCAGTTCCCTCAGCCTCATAAGTCATGTGCTCCAGCCCCCTAATCATTTTTGTTGTCCTCCTCTGGACTCTTTCCAATTTTTCCACATCTTTAGTGTAGTGTGGGCCCCAAAACTGGACACAATACTCCAGAGGAGCCTCACCAGTGTCAAATAGAGGGGAACAACTACGTCCCTCGATCTGCTGGCAATGCCCCTACTTATACAGCCCAAAATGCCATTAGCCTTCTTGGCAACAAGAGCACCCTGTTGACTCATGTCCAGCTTCTCGTCCACTGTAACCCCTAGGTCCTTTTCTGCAGTACTGCTGCCTAGCCATTCGGTCCCTAGTCTGTAGCAGTGTGTGGGATTCTTCTGTCCTAAGTGCAGGATTCTGCACTTGTCCTTGTTGAACCGCATCAAATGTCTTTTGGCCAAATCCTCTAATTTGTCTAGGTTCCTCTGTATCCTATCCCTACCCTCCAGTGTATCTACCATTCCTCCCAGTTTAGTGTCTTATGAGTCATGTTTTCCAGCTCCTACTATTCAACACATCCCTTTTAGCCAGCAAACGTTATGGACCATGCTTGCGGAGATTAGAAATATATGTTTTCAATCGTGACAATTTCGCCCTCTCCTGCAAACCCTTAAATTACGAAACAGAGAAAAGTATTTTAAACATGTACATTAAAATTATACACAAGCTTAAACGTGTCACTCTTTGGCACAGAACCCTCCTGTCTCAGCCAAGACTTGCAACTTAGATTTCTGCGCCTCTGTTTTATTATCCTTTTTTTTCCAGCAGCATGAATGTCCTTATTTTAAAATCACAGTTAACTCCTTAGCACCTAAGGCCTAGATTTTTAAATGTCTTTCTTTAGGCATTGCTGTGCTCAGCATTAAAACACCTGACTGATTTAGAAAGTGCTGATTTGTGCTGATTTGGAAAGTGCTGTATGGCCATTGAGATGTTCTTCGTAGACAACATTTTGTCTCACAGCAAACTCTGTATAAAACGACCACTTGCCTGGTTCTGGAGTTTGTGGTATTTCCAAGTTCTTCTGCTTTATTTTGAACTCTTTGGCCAGAGGTGAACGTATTAAATACACGTCCACCAGTATCCACGGACTAACCAGTATGAAAATAGAAAAGTGCTTCCATAGTTCAGTTCACTTAGTGAAGTTGTACGGATGGAGCCCCCAGACTAAATCCAAACAAAGTTCAGAAGCAAGAACAAAGGAAACAGTGTCTGACTTATCAGTTTCACTTCTTTGCATGGTTGCACAATGCATTTTGGGGAGCCCTCTCGGGTATGTAAGCATTTGTCACTTGCGGGTACTTGATGCTGGCAAATATCCGGCTTGTCTAAAAACACCAGCTAACACCTGAAATCGTGCTGCAGTTGACCTTAAAAAGCAAACAAATCTCAAAGTTACTCCAACAACACTCTGAATATCCCATTGTGATGTTACATGACAAGTCTTTTCTGAACATCCCTATATAATAGGTAGCAGCAGAAGGATCCATCAGATCAATATATGGTCACAATAATTACTTGTAAAACTTGTAAAAGTGCCTTTTCTGCAATGGTTTCAAATACTTCTTAATCCACCTACATTATTTCTCTGTCAATATAAGGAACATATGCAACATGTTTCTTTTCAAGAAATGTATTATAATTTTCTGTTCGTTAAAAAACAAAAACAAGCAAACAAACAAAAGCCCAGCATTAAGAAGATGGAAAACTGTCATCTTCCATTGTTAAGACTAGTCCAGGCCCATCACAGAAGTTGATGTATATGAGTATCTCATGAGTGACCATTATGAACATGAATGAGAATTACTTTGAATAATGGACAAATTCTGCAGTCCCTTTTGGTATGGCAAAGAGTTTTGTGCTTTTATATTATGAGATGTGTGTAATTTTGTAGCAATGCTTTAAAATCAATCAAAATGTTTTAAATTTAATTTTCACAGCTCTCATGTGAGACCGGCATTGTTACACCTGGTAAACTGAGGTGTAGAGACATTACAGGACCGATTCTACAAATCAGTGCAACAGCTAGGGAAGGAATCCATGAGTCCTCCAGATTCCTGCTCTAGATCACACTGCCTCTGAGTACAGCGCTTTGTTGAGGAGTGATGACATCTAATGTCTTTAGGGGGATCACAATAGCTGACAGCCCATTGTATTTAAACCAAAATGCACTGGAAATTCTTCATGCAGGCTCAGTGTTTTCACTTGAAAATTGGAATGGTCTGATCTAGGCAGGAAATGCTGGGTTAAGGTGGCTATTTGGCCATCTGTGAGATGGATCTTTTCCACTGAGGATCCACTTAAGAGTCCATCAGCAGCTTCGCAGCCCAGCCTAGACTCCATTCTCCAGCTGCTTCTGGGGCATAAATTTGGCTTTCATGAGACAATATAGTCAAAACAGTGCAAACTCTTCATATTCATACATGGGTGCATGCTTTGAATTTATAATTATAGGCTGGATTTCTGGGTCCACTTTGTGCACAAGTGAAATTTTTCATGCACAAAGTTTGGGCCAATGCATTTTATGAGAACGCTTGTTCTCATGGATGTGTTAGATTATTGAAAAGGCATATGCACATGTGCTCTTGGAATTTGTACTAGGTATTTTAATGCAGGGACAATTTTGCATGCATACAAGTGGAGAGTGGGATGAAAATATAGCCCCAGTAATACAAATTTTGGTATAAAAGGCCATTTGGTATAATTTTTTATTCTAAAGTTCTGTAAGTCTCTTAGCATGCTGTCTATGGTGTCTTCCCATTTGTCTGGGTTGCTGTTTCGGTGGATTGTTTGTTTGTTCTTTGATTTTAATGGAACAACAAAGCTGCATTGAGATATTAAGAGCAAAATTCAGACCCGTGTAAATAGAAGAAGTGAATGGAGGCACAGTGTATCAGATCTGAATTCGGTCATACAGGCATGTAACTCTCCAGCTTCACTATGTTCATAGTGGTGGTCTGCTTCAGCCTCGCTGTTCTGTCTAGACGTTTGCAGGGTCCGAGAACAGTTATGCCCTGGTACATACCCCAAGTGCTGTCGTAACTGGGCGGAATGGGATGGATTAAGAGCAATGCACCAGCCTCCGCTGTGAATTCTCTGGCATTTGTGGGCTGAAGTCAGCCGGCGAATATGGCCCGAGCCTAGTTTTTTCTGTGGTTTAATTTATATTAAATGTGACTACATTGTTCAAATAATCTCGGCCTTTTTCTGTTTGTGCAGGTAATGATGATATAGACTCATTTATGCAAGATTATCCTTTTATCACATTTCCAGGCTCATTTATGAAGCTCATGTTTTCCCCCCGAGGGCATCATCAAGTGAGTTAAGTTGTACTATTTGCCTCCTGCAGTGAACTGGCAGGAGCCTACTTCATTGACTGATGAGGGCTGCTGCCTTTGCCAAATAGGGTCTTTGTGATGGATATTTTACTTGTGAATATTGTAGCTGGAAATTAGCATGTTTATTGAGGTAGAATGTGTTTGTTTACATTCTACTACCCATGATATTACCTTTTATGACCTGAGTTATTTAGTTGAGGATAAGCATAAATGATTCCCATTTTGGCAAAAAAAATTAATGAACTACTAGATATAGAATTATGCCTTAAGTAACTCGACTAGACACACACGCTATATGGCTCAGCAGTAAAGTGAACAAGCTTAATTCTTTGACCTTGATTAGATCATATCACATCAAACAGGGTGTGGGGAGTTGGTGTCAATTTTACCCACTGTTAATGCCAATCAGGCAGTAGTCTATGTAAATAAGAAAATGTAACATCTTATATGAAGGTGGAATTAGTAAGGAAGGTTGTTGAATTTATAGAACCTCCCAGGAAAAGGAAAGTAAAATCAGGATGTACAGTAGGTAGGATAGTAGGAATTGCAGGGCAGGAAGAGACCCAGGAGGGAGAGGGGTAGAGTTCCCTCTCTCTGGAAAAAGACCCCCAGGGAAGCTGTAGGGAAGGAGGTGTCACTGGTGGTAGATCCTGGGGAAGGGGCCAGGCTCCAGGGGAAAAGCCTTGAGGGTCAGTGTTCTGCAACAGAAAGAGAGAGCTGGGGAGAACCCAGCAGGGCTAAAATCTCAAGCCCAGATAGGCAGAGGTTGCTTTAGCTGGGTTTGGTTTTTTGTGGGGGTTCTGCAGTAACTTGGGAGACGCCGGGGTGGGGAATCCTAGAAAGCCACTACTCTGACAGAAGAGTGGCATGCAGACAAGCCCAGACAGGTGGAAGACATGTTAGCATTGTGTGGGATACTGTCTAGACGAGAGACTGACACCCCACAAGAGGTGAGATTTCACAGTGGCAGCTTGGCTGGTGGGCTGAGTCATGAGAAGACGCAGGCCGCTGCAGGGCCCGATCAGCTGTCAGCCTGCGCTACTAGACAAGGAGAATCTTCTATGCCCTGCTCCACCAGGAGAGGGGATGCCAGTGCTGAGTCCCTTTGTCTACAGGGAATTACAAGAGAAAACCCATGTCAGCCTTCACTACAGAACTTGCCCTAGTGAAAGGCAATTGGCTAAGTTTGATATAGGCATGTTTTCAGGTCATGCACTTTTCATTAGAAGGACGTCGTCATAGCTTTAGGGTACACAATAGGACAGCCGGGATGTATCCAGGTTTTAAGATGATTTGTTGTGAGACAAGGCTAGAAAGGTTGAATTTCAGTAGTCTCAGGAGGAAAGAAGTCTTTCAGGTGACCTAACAGAAGCACTCATCCCTATAAAGCACAGTCAAATAAGCAACTCCGCGTTGGTGAGGGCTGACAGAGTCTTAAGCTATTATAAATTATATTATAAAATATTATTTTCACTGCGTATTCATAAAAATAGGTAAATATAGGCAGCAGTAAAAAGGAAATTAAAAAGATAAGGGCTTATTTGCAGTAAGAGAAACTACACAATGAAGTCTACAAAACAACTACACAATGACGAGTAAACCTCCCTGATGTTACATCTGATCTGAAGCTCTCATGGAGCAGCATGGAAGCTGAGTTGAGTCACAGAATCCGTCAGGCAAATGGATACCAAGAATTCACCATCCACTGCTCGCTGAAGTAAATAGAAGTCTTTCCATTGACTACATTGGATTAGACCCTAATAAACTAGCTAGTGCCCATGTCATGTTCTCGTTATGCTCTATTGAGTGAGGAGCACCCTGACTCCAACAGCTAACACAAGTTTGAGTCTATTCGGTAGCCATGGAAGAGTGTAAGCCAAACTGCTGTAAACATAAGTTTCATCAGTTACAAGCAAGAACCTTCAAGAACAGCAATAGATAGTATTGTGTATCTATCTTGCCTTGCCTACTATGTTAATTTGATGCTGTGTGGCTCTCAAGGGTGAAATGGAGATGAATATGACTTCAGTGTTACAATAACTAGTAATAAAAATTATGATTGCCTATATCTTAGAGGCACTTACTTGTGAATAGTAAGATGAAGTGAATTAACAGCTTGAAAAATTGTTGGCCCTGGTAGAAAGCGAAGCCGTAAATGTTAGGATTATTTTTCCTGTGACAGGGCCATCAATGGAGAATGATACAAAGGGGGAAATTCCCATCCTCCCATGAGAAATCATTTCCAGTGTCCTTCAGCTGTGCCAATGCAAATCTCTTTATGGGAGTCCTCCAGGCCATTGGAAGATTGGGAGGATCCCCATGCAAGTTAATAAAATTTGCCCTGGGCCCGCAGAAGTCTGTGGTTGCGTGGGATTTTCAAAAATGACTCAGTGAATGGCTCATTGGACTTATGCTCCTAAACCTTTGGAAATCCGATTCCATGCCATATCTATTGGGCCACAGACCTCAGTGTTCTGTGTTTGAGCTCAGATAGGAAAACAGACATATCCCATCTACTCAAGCCTTTCAAACCAAAGGAGGCTGGGAGGAATCAGATCCACGATATCCCCCACCTCACAGTCCCTGCAGAGATGGCTAGATACAGAAGTAAGTGGATGCTGCTGCAGGGGAGATGTAGTTACCATGGTTACTGGTACTCCCTTGCGCTCCTGCTGGAGCAATCCATTGCTGCCCTGCCATGTATGCTGCAATCCACCCCTTCGAGTTATGGGGACATGTGCTGATATCTACACATGGTAGGGTTTGTTTTATAGAAAGTGTTGGTGAGAAGAGAAAGTAACTAATAAAGTCATGCAAGATATAGTGGTCACCATGAAATATCTACACAGATATTGGTCTTTGCTATAGTAACTGTTGTATCTCATATCAAAGTATAGTAAACACCACAAATACCACAAGAAACAGAAATTCCAGTATATAGCAAATGTTTATTTTATTTTATTGTAGCAATTAAAATTTGGCAAGAACCTGAAAGTGCTATTCTCAGACATCTGCGTGAATAAGAAAATGTGAACTGACTTTAACGGTTCCCAAACCTCTTTTTGTTTTCCATGAACATTTTTATGTGCAGTTGATTTTTTGCTTGCAAGAATATTTGCAGAAAGTGAACAACTTGTGAATACTTCTTGCTAATGTGTTCGAGAAAAATTGTGTTGGGTGTGTCCAGGTAACGGTCATGAAATCAACTTGGTTGATATCATCTTGCTAAAAGGTATCTGTGTAAAGTGTTCATCGAGCAATCGTGAATCACCAACAAATTAATAAAAAAACAGTCCGTTGGCAGATAATTTGCAAACAGAATAAAGGGCAGCATTTGCTGAAGGAATTGATAACTACAACTAGCTTACCAAGCTCTAGTGGGAACTATTATAGTTTCTGGTGCTGATTAAGGTTTTGGGGTTTTTTTCAGTTGCACCTGTAAAACTTCACAGTGACTTGCCATGCTTAATTTCAGCAAATTACTCCTACTAGAGCAAGATGAAATACAACTAACTTGGGGGAAATAGAATATACTTTAATTAAATCATCTTGCAATTAGTATTTGAGTGATGAGATAAGGTGTTTTATCTCTGTGCAAATGGCACCAAACCACCAAGGAGACACAGCTGCAGAATTCTAAAATTGGACACTGTAATCCTCTTAGTTAATTCACAATTTGAGACTATTTCAGAGAGAGGTAGCCAACTATTCTGGGTTATATTTATTTACCAATTAATTGCTTACAAAGATACATATTTACAGCATTAAGTCTGAAGCAACTCTAATTTCAATCAATGGAAGTCTTCCCATTAATTTCTTTGGGATCAGGCCCCTAATGCATGTGTTCTCTTGTATTATACATTCAGCAGCAAAATTGTGTCATAATTTCATTGGAAAAGTGATTGAAATATATACAAAGGATTCATTGCATTCTATGGAGTGAAACGTATTCTAAATCAGTTGTGAATGGCAGAACATACAATGCAAAGTAAAAACAATCTGTTATATGCTAGACCTTGACCTTTTATATATTCTTATCAATTGTTTAATACTTTGGATCTATTCTCGTGTTATTCTTCTACTCATTATGAGCTTTCACTTAGGGTATGTCAAGTGATGCTAAATATCACTCGACCAGGAATCATTTTATGCTCCAAGATACCCCAGTCTGTAAAGGAGCAGATGAGGAGGATTTGGTCTTAATGACATTCTGAATATATTTTCTTATACAAATATAGACTATAAATCAAATGTCATTATATCATTGCTCCTATTTTCACACTGACGCAATATTTTAAAGACCTAACAATGCGTTGGTTCTTTGCTAGCCAGATTCCATTAAATGACTATCTGAGCAGATCAATAGGATGTCATGTCAGTTATAGTGCTAGAGCAAATTGCCATGTTTGGGTCCCTTTCCTGGATAAAGCAAGAAGTGCTTCTTGTGGTTAATAACAGAACATGTATACTTGGAGTTATAGGGCTAACTCCTGGGAGCTGATGTGTCTGCTCTGTGGAGAGCACTGATTGGTACAGAGCCAGGCTTTGTGACCTCAGAGACCAGCTCTTTTTCTGTGGGGGAGCTCAACTTGTACAACAGGTAGCAGCATTGTCTATATTTGCCCAACCGTGCTCTTTTCCCAAGGGTGTAATTTGTGACTTCACCCAACTGAGAGATAAGGACAGGGGCTCCGGGCAATTACAATGCCTCCTCTGCTCTGCGCGGCAAGTGGCCACCTTCCTAAGTAAATTAGTGCGGGAGATGTGGGAAGTGAATGGGGGCACCCTGGCCAAAGACGGACAGGCCTGTCATCTGAGGGTGGAGCTCAGTTCCACCAGACGACAGAATGAACACACAAACATGCATCCATGTCCCCCTCACTGACGGAGCAGCTCCTCCATCAAAATCAGTCTTGCTTTTAATTCTCAGACCTCAGAACAGTGCCTCTCTTTCAGGGCCAACCTACAACATTTTGGCGCCTGAGGCAGGGAGTTCAAATGATGCCCCCATGTACCCGCTCTTGGACCAAAACTTTGAAAGGTCTCTTATGCCTTCCTTCCTCCAGCATAGTGCCCTCACTTCTCTGTGCATCTAGAGCAGAGAGAATACACACCCACCAGCAGCAGACACAATTTTCTATACTCTTGGTCCTAGTGGTGCTGCCTCCCCACCCCACCCCCCAAGTATGGCATCTGAGGCAGCCACCTCAGTTCGCCTCATGGTAAGGCCAGCCCTGCTCTCTTTTCTCCCACACAGCAGCCTTGGAGTTATTGCTGCCTCCGGGGTATGTGGCCCCTGTGAGAGGAAACACAGGGAACAGAGTACATGGTGGGGGATGTTCCCTCATTCTTAGAGGGAACATCCCCTCCAAGCCCCTTACGAACTGCACCCAACTCTCAGCAGGATTGGGAGGCCCAGCACAGGCCCAGATTTGTGCATCCTGTAGGTGGCTTATGTCCTAATCTGCGCCCTTCTAAAAGAATCAACAGTTTGGCCTATTGCTACTGACTTGACCCCACCTGCAGTTGTCAAAGGACCTTTGTTCTTTCCCCTTTCCTTTTATTGCTTTACTTTAACGTTAAGGGAGGCTTTCATTTTCTGATTGGTGAGGACCAGAGAAGTATCTCCTCCAAGTAAAAGACACAAAGAGAGACATGGTTGCAAGCAAATAAAAGTTAGAATACACTTTCTAATGGTGAGATTTAACTTCAAAAATTTATCATCTTTGCTCAAGGCAGGTTCCTCACCAGTTTTCTTTTCCCAGAGACTTCAACCCCCTTGATTGAAGGACCATCTTTCTCATCTTGCAAGAGCCTGACCCCTTGTATCTGTCTAGTGCTGGATGCCAGGATGGATGCTTCTCTCTTATATCTTCCTAAACATGTATGTCCCCAGACTCAGGGCAACCTCCTCTTGTTCTTCCCTTCCTGGGAACTCCCCAACCCCCTGCTCATTTGTATGTAAATTTGATTGTTTTTGATGTCACTTAGCTAAATTCTACTGGAGATAGGTAGATAGCTAGCTGCCTTCTCTCTTGTCTGGGGGAAAACCTGCTTCTCCCTGTCTGTGGTCACAGATTTTAAAGCAGATCAGTGAGCATCTATGTTTACTCATGTAGTGTTAATACAGACATTTTACAATGATATTAATCACCAGTGTGACCGTAGCTTTCAGAAAACCTCTTACTAAATATGTCTATAACGTGATCATACTGCACACAATCAGTTGGTTCAATTACATGTCATTTGAGGTTCAGACCCCCATTCACTAGGTTGATGACTTTTTACCTTTTATGTAAATAGGTCATCATTGTCTGTGCCTGATGACAAGCAAATACCCATGTGGTTGTCTAGGGCAGCCTACACTGCATACCCAGTTGCTTGCCTGAGACATTTTAGAACACAATGCTAGCACTTATTCATAACCCTTTGTAAATACCCTGTAAGAAGAACAATACTCAGGGAATTATTATTTTTCCAATGATATCTTACATGACACCTTTCAGGTACAGATTGTGATGACAAAGTATGTTGGGTGTAATGAATGTCAGGCCTGCCAAGAGCTGCTGACACACCGCAGCGAAACATAGATGGGCCTTCATGTCCCAATGGTTCTCTACTCCTCCGTCCTGCCAGCGTGTCTCCTCTCCAGGCCAAGAGGCTGTTGAGTGGCTCCCTGTTCCTCCACAGTCTTACAACAGGAGCTATGGGATTTCCTCAGCAGTACTTGTGCTCTCTGTTCTGTTCATTCCCTCTGGGGCACCTGGCATTGGCCATTGTCAGAAGAGAGGACACTTGGCAAGATGGACATTGGTCTGATCCAGTATGGCCATTCTTGTCTTGCATTTAGAGCTGAGATTTTGGCCCAGAACTGTGTCCTGGGGAGTTCTACCTCAACTTGTGGAGAATAAGGAAGGACTGATCTTGCTCTGACGAGGTTCATGGGAGTTTTCCTATTCGCTTCAAATGGGAGCATTACTGGGTCATCAGAAGAACTGTGGGATTTGGCTCATTTTTTTAAAAAAAAAAAGATTGTTGTCAAACTTCATCCCATAGAAAAGTTTTTTATAAATGTGATTTAAAAATAACAGCTTTTTTGCTATTCCCAGAAATCTGGGTATGATGTCCTAGTCTGACTGCACTGCCCCGTCCCACTCCCACAAACCCCGTCAGAGGTCAAAGATATGAGAAAATATCCTTTGAGTAATTACCGAGGTAGAAGAGAAATTTCACCATTCATCTCCCTTTGCGTTCTTTCTATGAGTGGGAGGATCTGATGGAATGAGCATTTCTAGCATAGATTTCCCCAGACATCCTCTTACATGGTCGGAAAGTTTATTAAAGATTTATTGTTTCCAATATCTCCTAGGGACCAGTATATATTTGCAATGTGACCTTTAATCCTTCCCTTATGTCTGACACTTTTAGCTGGGAAAGTGGATGGAGGTGCTGAGCTGAGCCTTCTCCAAAGGAAAATGTCTGGTTTGAAGATGTCTCTTTCTTATTCTGATTGAGCCAGAGTGAATCGTGTGATTCAAATGCTATTAATTCTTCTGAGTCCCAACTATATGGCACATTTGAGGAGTGATATGAACACAAGGACCGTGCTAAGCGTGCTCTCAGTGCACTTCAGATAGTTACTTTTTTAGCACCAAAACCAAACAAGTCACCTATACCCAGAGCTTGATCTGACAGGATCTTTTCTTCTGGTTTAAGTAGGTGCTGAGTCAGGCCCCTATTGTGGACTAGTGATTCTGCTTTGTGGAGTAGGGAATAGAAACCTCTGAGTTATTTAGCCAAGAAAAGAAAGCCACAATATAGATTTTTGTACAACAAAAATGGCAGAGTATTTTAGTGCCCATCTGGGGCCCGGGTGTCTGTTCTCACCATATGCATGTGCATTTCCCATCAGCATCCATGGGAGCTGCAGTTATGGAAAGAGGACAGGAACATGTTAGCCCATCCTGTAGTCAGTCTATGCTCTGAATTCGCACTGATTTCAATGGAGGTTGCACAGGAAAAATGTGAAGAACCCACACTGACGTGAAAAGCCCTCATTAAAGAATGATTGCAGGACCAGGACAGATGCACCAGTTGTAGCAACAGGGCAGACCAGTCAACAGTCTCACCTTCCTGATGGATTTTTTTCCCTAGCCACTTTTCAACTAAATATAAAATCAACACACTAAGAATGTTAATATCAGGGTTGTAACCAAAAGCAAATAAATTCAAAGTGGTGGTTCTTTCCTCCTCTTAACCCACCAGACCTGATTGTTGCAAGAATCCCAGACCAGTGGATGATGGTACCATAAACCTGATCCTAAGGGTTCTAGGATCAGGTTTATGGTACCACCGTCATCCATCGTCACATAAGTAGTCCTTTTGAAAGCAATAGGACTATGTTGGAGAGTAAGGATTATACTATCAGGCTACGTATAAATAACAAATGTATATAGCGCCTGATAGTACACTGTATATGTGGCCTGATAATAATAATAATACAATTATTATATATACATATAAAAGCAAGCATGATAATACCTAGGCACAACAGAGCCAGCAACTAATTGATCACCACCCTTAAATTTAAATTTGTTGGCTTGTTAGATTGTATAACAACCTTAACGTTACTTAAACATGGGTGTTTGGCATGTGCGTGTGTGTGTGGGTGTGTGCGTGCGTGCATGTTAATAGCAATTTGTGATAGATGCCTTTGGGGCCCACACATTCAATAACAAAAAACGAGTTTTTATGGGAGATAACATAACTGCTTGCAATTTGGCTATTCATTGTATCTTTGGCATTTTATGTACTGCATTAGCTGAGGCAATTTCATGCATATGGATATAATGCATTAAGTAGAGGCATTTAAATATAGTGAAACTAATTTTATGATGATTAGTTGAAGGAAAACATTGCATTCGTATCATCTATATAGGAGCCAATTTGCATGAAAATGCCCAAAGTTGCTATGCCAACATTTTCTGTGTTGTCGGTCGGGGTCGTCTCTGTGTCAAGACTTTGTATTAAAAATCGGTCTCCAGTGCCCGTGTCTTTTAATTCATTGCAAGCTGTAGGCCATTTGCTCACAAAGCGCTTGCAGTAAAACAAATGAATAGCTAAAATACTCATTTGCATGATTCCCATTTGAAAACTATTCCCCTGAAATTAAAAAAGCGTGTTACTCGGTTGTGAAGATGGATGGGCAGATGAGCCATGCAATTAATATTTTTCAGCATTCTCTTTTAAAGCCCTCCTAAGACTAAAAGCAACACATGCTGCCTTCTAGACAAATTGGGTCCCGCAACAGTTTCAAGGCTGCCATGGCAGCAGCTTGCTTCCACTCTCTCCCCTTTATTGTCTCACTTACATTATGCAGTAATTAAAACTATTTACCATTCCTACTTATCTGCCATCTGCTGCCATTGAAGTTTCCTCTTTTTTACAAAGCCGTCTTAAATAGCAACAAGAAAAGTACCAGATTCAAGAACAATTGGGGAAAAAAATTCCTTGTGCGTTTAATAAGTAATAGGCCAGTTACAATGTTTAGAATTATAAAAGACCTGGTATTTTTTACATTTTATATATATATATAAAATATGTATAGCTATATCACTGCTGTAGCAGTAGCAAGATCTTCCACCACAGTTAAGGTTTGAAAGTATTACACGCACACAGATATATGTTGATGGACACACACACTGGAACAGATTCTACTCTCCCTCACTCCAGTGTAACTGAGAGCAGAATATGGCCTAATTATTAAGTTAATGCCTGTGCGACAGCCCATTGAAGTCAATGAAAACACAATTGACCTATGTGGACTCTGAATGAGACTACATCTCAACATCTCCTTGCTAAGGATGTGAGAGAGGTTTTATAATAATACATCTAAGTAGAATTTAGTATTTACCATCAAATACAAAGAATAAAAAGGAATGACAGAGATTTGATATAGTAGAAAGATGGGGGTAAAGATGGTTTGCTTATGCACCCAGGAATGCTCACAACTAAATAAACTTCACAGCAACAGGTTTCCCAGCTTTATGTGACTTAGAACTAACTCTGATAGATGTACCAAAAGGACAGTATAACAGGTCAGCTGAATCATTGTATTTTTGTCTTTATAAATAAAATGTGACAAATCACACAGGAAACTAGTCAGTTGGCAGGTGAAAAAGAATACCTCTTGGCTTTTTAGGTAGCTCCAGTAATTAATACACCATTTTAACACATTATTAAAAATGCAGGACAATCTAATTTTTGCACAAGGCTCCATAGTCCCAGAGCTGGGAGTGACTCAGATGCAGAGTTATCTTGTGGCCTTTCGCTAGTTTTACAAAAGCATTTATAATGTTTGGTCACTTTCTGATCAATCAGTTTTCCACAAGACAGGTTTGGCTCTCAGATGTGAACAATTCCCATTAACTTCACAGGCTGGGATCTTCCTGTCATTATCTGAAGTCTGATTTTGGCTCTTTATGAGTGCATCTAACTGCTCTGTAGTCAAACCATTCATGCTTTGAGGGGTATTTCTGTTTGTAAAGCACTTCCTGCTCTTTGGTAAGCCAGAGGATGATATATATAATAAGATCATAAGCCTGAAGGGAACCTAAGTACTTACAGGTGATGTTATTAAAACACTGAGTGCTGATGCCTTTGATTTGCGTAGTGTTTGAATCCCCTTAACGGTGGAGAAATGCCCTGCAGTAGAAGCAAGAAGACAAATCAGTAGAGATGGCAAAGAGAGACTTGATGAAAGCCAGGTAAATCGAGTCTTCAAGAAATTCTAGAGAACTAGCCCAGAAAGAGAATCTAAGAAGGGCAAGGCATTCATCAGCAGGGTTGTTACCCAGTCAGACAGACCAATCAGATAGCTCTCAGTGAGCTGTCACCAATAAAAAACAAAGAAGCTAACAATTATTGTTGCCCTTGTCACATAACTCTTACCGCATGTTATTTACAGTGATTCTACAGTTACCTTAATTGTCTTTACTCCTGAATGAATGTCAGTGAGAGAAAAAAATGTGCATGGACTTTATAAACTAGAAAAACAATAGGTACGTATTACGTTACATAGACCAGTTATACAAATTTGCTTATTCACAGACATCAATACATCAGAGGTGATGGTGTTTTTAAGACTTGAGACCACTTTAGGTTTATAGAGGCAATACACAGCAATAGCTAAATATGCAATTGTGTAGACCAAATGCTAAAAGAGCTATTAAATTAGGTTATGCCATTTATTTTGAACTGATTGTGCCAGATTCTAATCTCAGTTACAATGGTGTAAATCCAGTCACTCCATTAATGTGTCGCAAGAATTTTAAAAAATGAGACTTTTAATATTTTTTTAAAATTTGACATTTTTTTGGCATGTGGACAACATTTTGTGAAAATCAAAGAATTTGGAGATGAATAAAAAACTGGGTTGGGGGATTAGACAAATGTTTATTAACATTTTTCACTGGGTTTTTTTGTTCAGAATTAGATTTTTCAGTGAAAAAAAGGCTTTAAAAAAAAGTCCTAGCTCCCCTCAATATCGTCACCCGTAGAGAAACAGATCTCTTTCAAAGGGAATATGATAGACTGATGTTAGCTACAGTGCTGACTGGGACTGGGCTCACAGTTTGGACAGGTCATTCCATTTCCAGGATGCTCCATTCTTCTCAAGTCAGGCAGGATTTTATGGTTGCTGAGAACCTACATATAGTTTTTAGCACCCCTGACAGGAAAATACAATGCAAACCTTCATGTTCAAAGTGAGAGAAGGTCATTTTCTAATCAGTGAAATTCTTCTCTAGTATGCACAGTGGTGTTAGCATGCAAATACTTTTTATTCTTCCCAAAGTACAGTACATTAGTCATGATTCCACCAAAATGTTTGCAGATACAAAGCTGGAACTTGAGAGGTGCAGAGCATTTCCTTTGAGGTACTGAGTTCTTTCCAGTCTTGCTGATACAGTTCTCACCATCCAAAAAGTCCTTCAACATGTGAGAAGAATTGACCATCTTGCATCACTAATACTGAATAAGTTGCATATTCATATGCATATTCAGGGTTTCCTTGAATATAGATTTTGACCTTTGCCAGGTAGGGCCTGAACCAGCTCCCATTGGAGCCAATGGAAAGACTCCAGATGAGCTCAACGGGAATTGAATCTGACTCCCCATTACGTGCTGGAGCTGTCCAAATAACACAGATTGAAAATCAGAATGAAATATTTTGGGTTGACCCAAATATGAAATTTTTTTAAATTTCAGTGGATCAAAACCAAAAGGTTCAATTCTGACAAAATTAATGTTTCAACCATAGTTAAATGTTTTGATTATCTATTAATAAAATTAAAGGTAATGTCAAAACAAAGTTATTTTGAACCAAAAAATCAAAATGTTTTGTTTTGAAAATATCTAAAGGCAAACATTTCAAATTTTCAGAATTTTTTCAGCATTGTTTTTATCAAAACAACTTGGCACAACTGGTATGAATTCACATACCAGTCACTAAATCAGCATTTTTCATTGAAAAAACCTTCCAAACCTTCCTAGCTCTGCTGAACGCCTTCTTTGAGGTGCTGGGAACCCTCAGTTCAATCGAGATCCTCAACACTTTGCATTATCAGACTCCAGATAAGAGGACACCTTTGAATAATCTTTTCATCTAAAGTCGAATAATTCAAGTTTCTTTAGATCTTTACTGTACAATATTATAATCCCTTTTAGTAAATGATCTTGCATCACAGCTCTGAAAAAAAATTAACATACAGATCCCATTTAAAGCAAGAGGAAAAAATTATATGTAAAAGGAAATATTTAAGGTAGAAGTTGAATAGCAAATGATTTTTGGTCTCTGTGGAGAGTAATGGGCCATAACAAGCACACAATTCTATATGCATGTAACATTATCCCATGCTTCAAAAATGCTTTTAAATCACATAAATGCAGTTATGGACCATTGTACAAAATAAACATTCCACTTTTGTTTAGACTGTTCTGAGTTCTTTGATCTAAAGTGATGCTCACGGATTTTATTGCTTCGTAAATTAAAGTAGCTTTGATTTGATTGAGCTAAATTAATAAGACTTCGGCCTTGTTGCAAAATAACTATTACAATATATTTGGTTGTGCTGCACATAAGAAAATTGCAGTTTTTAACAATTCCACTGAAGCTTCATGGAGGATTTGAATACCTATTTTAATTAAAACAAAAGCCTATACCGCAGTAATGTGTTCCTTACAGAGAGAAAATGCAAAATGTCCTTTTAAATCCATTTGAATACGTCTTAAGGACTAGATGATAGATGATATACAAGCCGGGCTCTGAGAATGTATTTTGAGATTCTCTATGCCTTTTGACTAATCTGATTGCACATCAGACCCACATTCTCATTTTTAAATAATACTCCTCAGGTGGAAACATGAGCAGTATTTCAGGTACTTCCTTCGTACTTCCACAGTAACTTGGAACTAAATTCTAGGGTCTGGTCTACACCAAGAAAATTACCCAGGGCTGTCAACAGGTGTCAGCAAAGGGTTCAGCACAGACTGGCTCTGCTGCAAACAGTTTAATTGCAAGCACAGCAGGATCCTTAAAACCTGCTCAGCGGTTTTTTCACCAATGCTGATCACATTTTGGCCTGGTCTACACTTCCATTTAAACACTATGGAGCCAACCCCGCAGGTCTGCAGAGGGTGATTTTTCTTGTGTAGACCTGGCCTGGGGGGCTCTTTAGTTGAAGGGTAAAACTTCAGATGGCTCTCATGGGAGTTGTGTGCCTGCAGAGGGACAGCGAGCTCTGGCAGCATATGGAGAAAGTTCTTATGGGAGCAGCTGGACCCCTTGTCTGATCAGATGTATTTTACATTAATCATTCCCAGTACCCTTTTCTCAGTGAATGAGGGAATACTGATGTAAAAGCCTCTCGTGAATGCCCATGTATCCTCAGAAGAAAGGCCCAAACACATGGCGGCTTCTTCGTGGGCACATAATACTTCTTGGAGGCGCGACATGGCACAGGGATTGCAGCCCTGGAGAAGATGGGCTATGGTGTCTTAGCTCACGTTGTGCTCTCTTGATTCTAGTCTGCTCTGCCGACCTTGGAACGTAAGAGTGGCCATACTGGGTTAGATCAAAGGTCCATCTAGCCCAGTATCCTGTCTTCCGATGGTGACCAATGCCAGGTACCTGGAGGGAATGAACAGAACAGGTGATCATCAAATGATCCATCCCCTGTCACCCATTTCCAGCTTCTCGCAAACAGAGGCTAGGGAGTGGTATAATTCAGACAGAGTTTTGGGCCCCATTAAGGTATGGCAGATCTCACCCTGTGTGTCTCAAGATGGATACCCAAATATGTGCACTTTTGAAAATTTAGACATAGGGTACATACATAGAGATGGATGAAATATTTTACACAAAACATTTTTCTGTTAAAAAATGGCCTGTTTTCTAAAATGAAAATTTTCATTCAAAGTTGCACAATCTTCCATTTTCCACAAACTTTTCTACAGTATTTCTGACCAAAAAAAATGTTTAGTGTAATTGTTTCCAAAATCACCAGTGAAATTTTTGGTTTACCAACCAGCACATTTTCTTACTGTAAATGAGTTTTTGCTAAATGGTAAATTTCTGTAAAATAATAATAATTGCATAACATAGGTCTATTTTAGAGTCCTACAAAATGGAAAAATCTCCAAAATGCTAAAATTATTTGCAAACTCCTATTGCCAGCTTTAATGATGCACATTTTACAGGTGGGTAAACTGAGGCACAGATAAGTTAATAACTTGTCCAAGAGAAGACCGTGATTAAGGATCTTGAAAAAGGAATAGAAACAAAGTGCTGACTGAAGTAATATTTTTGTACTTTGTATTTCCAAAATGGGTCTAAAGATCCTGACATTCTTTGTCAAACAAAAAGCAATATAAAGGGGTCGGTATTATTTGTGTAAAGTGACGTTTCGTTAACTAATGTTGACATTCTAAAAACATTCAAAGGAGTTCATACACCTCTAGCTAAAGTTCACTGCCGTGGGCTATGTCTGGCTAGCCGGCTAGCTTAATGCCAGGTTAAACCAGCTCTCATAAAGCTGCTCATCACTTTAAGAAAGCATTTTACAAAATGCAGCCATACTGTTGGCTCGTTGAGGTTTTTTTCTTAATACAAATTAGCTGCCAGGAAATAGGCACCATTTTTAATATTTTTTTTATTATATTAAGTAATATAATTTTAAAAACAAACAAAGCCACCTCCTAATTCTGTGCTCATAAAAAGTCAAATGCCCAAACCCACTTTAATTTTTGATCACAGATGCACAATGGTAAGATCAGAATAAAGAATTGATTTTTAACAAGGAAAAACATATCCTAAAGGGGCAACGTAGTCCTCTGTAACAGCCTGATCCTCCCGAAAACACAAGAGTGAGCAACAGTTCAGCAATTGGAAGAAGGAAGACAATTTTGCCTTAGCACAGATATTCGGGGCCAAATTCTGCCCTCAGGCATATCCAGGCTACTTCCATTATCTTCTGTGGAAATAGCAGAGATGTAACTGAAAGAACTTCGTCCTATATATTTATAGCTAGGCCATAAGGAGAAACCATAAAGAGCTGCTCAATGGTACCTGAACCGTGTATTGCTTACCTAGCTATTTTAATATACGAAGAACTTGATCACTTAGACTTATTTAATTGAACTCCGTGCTCTCCCGTGGGTGTAATAAAGGCTTCAGACAAATTTTGCCCAAGCTTTTCAAAAATGGGTAATGCTTTTTGGGGGTCTCAATTTTAGGTGCTTAATTGGGCATGCTTTAAAGGAACCTGATTTTCAGAGCGTGGGTACTCAGCACTTTTTGGAGATCAAGCCCTTTAAAGGTATGTGATACTGGGGACCCAAAATCACTAGGTACATTTTAAGATCTTAGCCCTTCTTACAATTCTGCAGCAGGGGCATAATGGAGGCCAGAATTTGCTCCTGTGTCTGTCACATGAGATGTAAAACTAGGGTCCTGAGGCCTTGTCATAAAAAGGCCCCATGACCCTTTCACAAGACTGGGATAACAGCGTTTTGGAGGGAGCTGTCAGGAGCTCCAGGTTAAAATTCTCAGGCATACAGCTAAATCCTCCCTGCCAGAGACATTTCTTTTATGTGCCCAGGGGAAAGGTTTTTGAAGAACTGTTCTACTCTCCTGCATGTGTGTGCTCCCTTTGTAGAGAGCACAAGGTTTACCACAGACAAAGAGGTAGGCAACTTCCACAAGTCTCTGGTTAAATTATTGGCAGTGCATCACTGGAGTAAAACGTTGACTCGTGCCCTGACTATCTTCCATACTTTCTCTCTTTGTTTGCAAATCTGCTCATTGTGCATTTGGCTGCAGTACCATATTCTTCCAAAACTGTGGCACAATGTTACTGGGGCCTGTTAAACCAGCTTTCGCCAAAGAGGCAGTTGCTTTCCCATGGTAGGTACATCCCTGCAAAGGGGGGTTGCAGATGGACTGCAAAGGCCAATGTACCACTTAGATCCTACTTAACCCCTAAGTAAGACGTACACCCTATGTAGGCTCTTTGCACAGGTGTGAAGTTTATTCATAATTTGTAAAGCCTTTGGGATTCATTGGGGAGGAAGGTCCTATAAATACTGTTGTTATATTATCATCCCTGTCCATAGGGGGCTAGCAAATACTGGAACTTTGCATGTTGGCTCCTCACAGTTCCTGGATATTTACTTAGTGTGTCTTTTATTTTACACTGTATAGGCCAGTTCTTGACCAGAGGTGGTCACTAATGACACACATACAATCCCTCTTTTCTACAATCTTGGCCTCAAGGATTGACTCTAGTAAGAGACTTGGAAGGCAGAGAGCAAATTCTTTCCCCCCCACAAAAAAAGTAACTATGTCACACAAGTAACACTACAAGACTTTCTTCAGAGAATGAACAGTGCTCACAGAACAAGAATAAGAACCTCTAGGACTCTGTAGGAGCACGACCTGGTGATTCCCAGTACAAAATTATATTTGTTGCTATGTCATAATTAATAACTGTGTGATGCACTTTCTATAAAGAGGTTACTAAGGTGACACAAGTACTGTTTATTCTTCTAGGAAAACAAGCTACCAATATGTCTGAACACTTCTAACTGTAGCCTTAAACTTCACTATATGTAAACTAAGCACATAGAGTGCCAATGTAAATCAACAACTGTAGGGAATACAAGGGAGCCAAGAGTCGATGAGGCGCACGTCGAGATTTTACAAAGAAAAAAGTCAGCACAAGTAATGTATGGTATATAGTTTCCACGGTTACATATTTTATAACTCAGAATCATTGTGCCAACCAACCTGCACCGCTCCTTCGAGCATGGAAAAGGTATATAAGATTGCTTGCCCACCAATATCACTGTTATCAGCCGAGTGTTTGTAAAATATTGGTAGAGCGTATGCTATGTCCTCTTCTGGTGGCTGGTGCACTTCTACTGCTGCTGAAGTTATTCTTTTAGCTCAAGCCATAGGGATCTGAGCTGCCCTGCCGAAGGGCCCATGTTCAACCCTTTCAAATGTCCAGTGCAAAGGACTGTTCTGCTTTCTCAGGTCTCAGTCAATGTCCAAGAAAGCGCTTGCTGTCCTCCATAACTGCCCTCCTTACAGAATAGAAAGATTGCCCTTTTCTAAGTATATTCCTGGCTTCTCTCCTGTCCCTGGGTTTTGTTACTTCCTGTGGAGCCAAATAGCTGCACAATTGGCTTTGGTTTCTTGAACTCGAAACTTACTGCCAGTTTAATGTTAAAATCGCCTGTCATTCACCTGTTCTAAAGGCTTCTGTGTTACCCGGGATGCCATTCCTCTTCATCTGGCGTGCACTTAATACAAGTGACACAGCATTTTCTGAGGAAATCTCTGCTTTGGAATTGAACATGGCAGAGCGTGATGCTTCTTAGGGGCAGCCAAGGTTGTGAGGCACCTCATGGGAGTAATAATCCTCCTTTCCTTCTGCCTTTGTCAGTTTTATCTTTTTAAAATGTGAGCTCTGCAAGGCAGGGACTGTTACTCACCATGTGTATGGACAGCATCTAGCATAAGGGGGTAGCCGTCTTGAACATAACATCATAAGGTTCGGACCAAAGTCCATCTAGCTCAGTATCCTGTCTGCTGACAGGGACCAATGCCAGGTGCCCCAGAGGGAATGAACAGAACAGGTAGTCATTAAGTGATCCATTCCCTATCACAAACATCATTTCTGCCCATCCTGGCTAATAGCCACTGATAGGTCTATCTTGGATAGGGCCCCAAGAATTGCTATTATACTACTGCTGACAAGGTATATCAGTCTTTAGTTAAAGTGTCTTGTAATAACGCTGTGTACTCACATCTAAGAGTTTTCTCCCATCACCAGGCCTGATTCTATGGCCTGCTCAAATTGCACCAGCCCAGACCTGGTGTCACAGCCTGTAGAACTGAACTCACCAGCAAACCAGGACAGACTTTTCCATCTAAATGACACATGAGATTTTAAAATTTCTGTTTAGGTTGGTTTGATTCTCTAGGTGTAAAATGGGTTAAATTCTGCCACTGCCTAACCACTCAGAGGGTCAGATCCTCAGCTGCTGTCAATTAGCACTGACGGCAGTGGCACTACGCTGGTTCATAGAATATCAGGGTGGGAAGGGACCTCAGGAGGTATCTAGTCCAATCCCCTGCTCAAAGCAGGAACACTCCCCAACTAAATCATCCCAGCCAGGGCTTTGTCAAGCCTGACCTTAAAAACCTCTAAGGAACGAGATTCCACCACCTCCCTAGGTAACCCATTCCAGTTCACCCCAGCTGAAGTTCTTGTCCATAGTTTCTGCTGAAGTCGGTGGACGTCACATGGGAAAACCCAAAGCAGATTTCCGCTTTTACATTGTTTTAGCAGTCTGAGGCACCATGATGCTTGCAAAGAGCATTGTATACATTAATATGACATTGCAATTTGTTTTAAATAAAAATGTATTTTTTAAAATTACATGCCTTGCAAAAATCACCCGGTGTCAAGAGGCCAGCAGGTAACAAGTCTCACTGATAGCACTAGTTCATCCCGCTCTGCAGAGTTGAGGTCTCTATCCTCAAAGCTTCAATAAATACAATACTTCTTTATTAACTGAAAAAAAACCCCAAGAATCCTGGCTGGAAAGAACTCTGCCTGTCATCTCTGAGAAAAGACTGAGTTTCTGACTGTTTTCTGGAACCAGTTTCAGTGCAATGCCTCTTAGCGCCCACCCCCAAACCAGCCGGGGGGAGCAGAAGCTGTCCAGTCTACGTGGTGGGGGCACCGTACCTTTTGTACAGTGACAACACACAGCATGTGCTGGCCAGCTTTACAATAGGCACAGTTAGAGAGGGGCCTCGTCTAACCCTGTTAGCATCTTGGAGCTTCCATGTGGGCTGGGGTGAAGAAGCGGAGGAAAAGTCTGCATCTCAGCACTAGATATCCAATGTCAGGGAGCTATTTTTTTCAGTGCCTATAAACACTTCCCCCACACCAACTACCCTCACTCCCCTTCGCCCTCAAAAGGTTAAATTTACCAGCTCTTCATTTAGAATATGGTACAGGGCCAAGGAAATCCATTCTCTGCTCCTACGTCAGACCCAGTCCCCTTATCCCCTTTTTGTTACTCTTTTCATAAATAATTTTAATATGGTACAGAAAGGCTCAAAACAGGAAACTCTGGTGTTTTATTTTGATCTGGAGTCAATTTTCCTAATCCCTGTGGTCGAGTTGCTAAGTTACCCTATCCCAAGGCCCAGCACTGCTGTTTTCATGTGGAAAAAAAAAAAATCTGTTCTTCGCTAAGGTACTTGAGGTTGAAAAGGCCGTGATTCGTTATTAACCGAAATGTCCTGCGCACAGGGAATTTACAGTGTTGTCATTTAGAAATCACATTTCCCGCAGTTGAAATCTGGCCAGTGAAAAGAAACGTCTTAGCAGGCTTCCCTGAGGTCAGGGGGGTCAGACGTGAGATGAAATGAAAGACAAACAGTGGTCATTCAAAACTTTCACTGCCGTCTTCTTAAATGTAATGAGCTCTGGCTGTGTGCTTGGACAGAAGTCAAACATTCATTGACCACAAATCTTCTGTAAATGATTATATTACCTTACATTCTCTGTTGCACCCCCCAACTGTTCCTTCCAAAGCATAGGGAAAGCTGCCACTTTCCTGTAATTATTCTCCCTCACTCAGCCTGAGGCTGGGTTTGCAATAAAGTTAGAAGGGGTACACATTCTTTTCATTGTTCCCATGCCAGAGGAGGTGGCCGGAGGGGGAGGCGCTGGGGTTTTCTGAGAGGACTCATTGGCTCTTTTTCCCTCGCCCATGTCCCACTTTCTGAAAGGATTAAAGAGTACTGACAAGAGTGGCCTCTGGTGCCTTCGTAATGCTCGGAGGAATAAGAAGGCAAATGCAGACTGAGCAACAATAACTCATGTAGACGCCAGCCAAAGGTACAAGGCAGGCACATGGCTCCCATTTGGTTCTGCTACTGATCTGTTTGTGGCTTTCTCTTTTCTTGGAGTAGCTGCGCCGTTTATTAGTGGCTGAAGGTTCCAAGTGATTGCTAGATGCAGACTTCAGCAGAGAGCTCTGATCACAGAATGCTGATCCAGATTCTGTGTTTTGGGTCAGTCCATTTTAAAACTAGGTATCACCTGGAAACTCTGGGCCTGGATTCACACCAAAATCCAGGAGTGGGAGATTTTGGGTCAGTCCCCTCTCTAGTAGATATAGTTCTCTTTCTTTATTCCATTGTGCCTCATACACACTTTTACCAAAATAAACAGTGAAGCTAAAATATTGTGCATAATTTACCATCCTTATTCCAGGCATCATTCCCCTCCACACACCTCACATGCCATGTATTCAGAGCAACTTCTGGAGATATCTATTTCTCGTGTTTTAAGTTCAGCCATCCACATGTAAGTGATGAAAGAATAACTGAGCTGCATATGCTGGGCTAAACTTACAAGTGCTGGTGTGAACTAGAATTCAGACATCGGAGTAAAGCCGCATGGTGATTTCTCAACTCTCCGAAGCCGCTCAGATGACACATTCCTGTGGTTTGAAACACAGGGCCAGTTTTTCTTTTCCAGACCTACATGTGCAGCCCATGTTACAGCCCCATAGGCCAAGTGATCCTTAGCCCAACTTTTTTATTTCCCTGAGGGGCAGGAAACAGCAGTGACTCCAAAAAGTTATGTTTACACCGGAGGTTAGTGTCGATGGAAACATGCTGTGTGTGGTTTGCTGGAAAAGCCAGCAAACCTACCATGAGTCAACCAAGTCATATAAAAAATATCAGTTGGGTTACTAGAAATTAACAAAATTGAGAGTTGGTCCCTCTGCTACTTTAGAAAATAAGCCTGGGGCCCAATCTTGAGCTCCGTGCAGTCCCCTGGGGGACCAAAAGCAAGAGGGACACTGCATTGCCACTGTGCTGATGGGGAGTGAAAGGCGTATTCACCCAAGGAGAGATTGTACCATGCCCATGACTGTCATGGATACACCCAGCATAGATGGTCAGCACAAGCGAACACAGAGGGACCATGAACCTATTTTGACTTCAGTATATCCTGCAGGCACTCCGTATTAAGAAGGGCCTTTTTTTTCTTTTCTTTTTTTTTTTTGTCTAATCACATTTTTAAGGAAAATTGGGTTGGTGACTAAATGTAAATTGTCACTCACAGTGTCTTGAAAGTTTTCCATTTTTGGTTGCAGTTTTTTGTTGTGTTTTGTTTTCAGCCATTCTACACACACACACACACACACACACACCACCTGCCCTCCAATTTTTCAACCCGCTAAACTCAGCAGAACATTTATTTAGGTACCTAAATATCACAGAATCATAGGACTGGAAGGGACCTCAATAGGTCGTCTAGTCCGGTTCCCTACTCTCATGGCAGAACTAAGTATTATCAAGACCATCGCTGACAGGTGTTTGGGTACTTTTTAAGAGCAAGTTAGACAATGATGGAGATTCCACAACCTCCCGAGGCAATTTATTCCAGTGCTTATCCACCCTGACAGTTAGGAAGTTTTTCCTGATGTCCAACCTAAATCTCCCTTGCTGCAATTTAAGCCCATTGCTTCTTGTCCTATCATCAGCAGTTAAGAAGAATAATTTTTCTCCCTCCTCCTTGTAACAACCTTTTTCATACTTGAAAACTGTTATGTCCCCTCTCAGTCTTCTCTTTTCCAGACTAAATAAACCCAGTTTTTTCAATCTTCCCTCACAGGTCATGTTTTCTAGACCTTCAGTCATTTATGTTGCTCTTTTCTGGACTTTCTCCAGTTTGTCCACATCTTTCCTGAAATGTGGTACCCAGAACTGGACACAATACTCCAGCTGAGGCCTAATCAGCATGGAGTAGACAGGAAGAATTACTTCTTGTCTGTTGCTTACAACACTCCTGCTAATACATCCCAGAATGATGTTCGCTTTTTTTGCAAAAGTGTTACACCGTTGATTCATAGTTAGCTTGTGACAGGGCTGGCCTTGCCATGAGGTGAACTGAGGCAACCGCCTCAGGTACCAGACTGTAGGGTGGTGCCAGTAGGAACCAGAGTGTAGAAAATTGTGCCTGCTGCTGGTGCCTGGGTATTCTGTCTGCTCTACATGCACAGGGATCGTGGAGAGCTATGCTGGAGGAAGGAGGGCACAAGAGACCTTTCAAAGTTTTGGTCCAAGCGAGGGGGCATAGGGGCGTCATTTGAGCTCCCCGCCTCAGGTGCCAAACTGTTGTGCCCTGGTGATCCACTAGGACCTCCAGATCCCTTTCTGCAGTACTCCTTCCTAGGGAGTCATTTCCCATTGTGTATGTGTGCACCTGATTGTTCTTTCTTAAAAGGAGTACTTTGCATTTGTCCTTATTGACTTTCATCCTATTTACTTCAGACCATTTTTCCAGTTTGTCCAGATCATTTTGAATTTTAATCCTGGCCTCCAAAGCACTTGCAACCCCTCCCAGCTTGGTATCATACGCAAACTTTATGAGTGTATCTCTATGCCATTATCTAAAACATTGATGAAGATATTGAACAGAACTGGACCCAGAACTGATCCCTGCAGGACCCCACTCGTTGTGCCCTTCTAGCCTGACTGTGAACTATTGATAACTACTCTCTGGGAACAGTTTTCCAGCCAGTTATGTACCCACCTTATAACAGCTCCATCTAGGGTGCATTTTGCTAGCTTTAGGTACTTACCGGTGGGCACACACATTTGAAAACATGGACCTAAGAGCCTGATCCTTCAAAGTACTCCCTGAAAGCAATGGGAGTAGAAAGCGCCCAGTACTTCCCAGGCAGAGATCATCACCTACCTGCCTCAGGCCTTAATCTCGCTTCACAAACCCTATTTAACCACTGTGCATATGGCCGCAATGTTCAGTCACTCTGCCAACCTCAGCTGCGGCTGCTTTGGCATGGCATTTGAAAAGCAAGGGTGTGGGATTATAATTGAATCTTGAGATCTGAAAGCCATTCTAAATCTTCTGGTGGCATCTGAAAGTGTGAATGGGGCAGTTGTCCGTGAGGTGTCACATGATTTGTACCTCACCACACTCTTTGTGGAGGAGAAAGTCACACCTCCCAGGTGTTGTCCGACCATGGGACCTTTTTTTTTGTTGGGTCTTCAATCAGGTCTTTGGGCCATCACAAGTGGCCTGTGATTCGAGTCAGGAGTGCTGGTGTCCTTTCCGGTGGCCTGTAGCATTGACATGTGGATTCAGCAAAGCTTCCTGGATTTGAGTTGGGAGAGTGGCAGTGAAATGAGGTCTTGGTATAGCGGCAGATCTGGAGTGTCTAGGATCTTGTTGTATTCCTGAACCACATCAAGATCTCACCTGAAGATGGCTGGCATGATGCCCGCCAAAACTGGGAGCTACAGTATTGACATTGATTTAAGAGAGCTTCTAACAATCCTGAGCATGTCACTGATTTCAGTGTCAACAAGATTGGTGTGGAGATGTTGTACCAAACTGGCATACAGTACTCCACTGTTGGCAAGACCAGGGCTTATAATGTTTGAAGCGGGAAAGAATCTCATCCCCAGGAGGTGCCAGCAAACTTCTGAATGATGTTAACCCTTGTCTTTATCTTCTTATTGGTGTTGTCACAGTGTTGGCGATAGCTCAGCGTCCATTCAAGGATTCCTCTGAATTACCTGGATTGTGGTCATGTGATAGAGGCAGACCAATCTCAGCTGCCATCATTTGAATGTGAAAATATCTTTCTCCCACTGAGCCCCCCTAAATAAAGTTTCCAAAATGGCTGTGGGAAGCTATTTCTGATGTGGAAATCTAAGGTGGCAGGTGTGACTAGCATGGTGAGGGGTGAAGTCTGTGATCCCTTAGAACTGACAGTGCTGGAATTAATTGTTTCTAGTGAAGTCTTATTTCACAGTCACACTGTCGTCTGACGGCAGTAATTTGCCCTACAGGAACATACCCATCTGATGACAATTACTGTGAATATGAGCTCTTCTATTCACTAGCAATGGGTTTTAATATCCATGACAGATAGACAAATCTTCATTGTACCTAACAGGTGCCACTGCGGTTTTACCTCCTGTTTCACTCACGCTGTAACTCGGAGGAGGCAAAGTTTCATCTGTGGAGGCTATATAATTCTCACTAGCAAATAAAAGGCTGACATCCCTTATGGATATTGGTTATACCAGAGAATGTAGTTGTTATTATTAATAATGTATATGTATTTTAACAGCACTAAAGTATTGCACATGCAAAATACTATTTGCACTGACTTTCCTTGCACACTCCCTGTAGTCATTTAAGTAAGTGTGTCTGTGATGGAAAGAAGTGGGGGAGAAACACTAGTTGTCAGCCATGTTTTTTCAAGTATTGCAGTAAGGATGTGTGAGAGTGCAAGAGACAGACATGCACAGATGTCACGTCATGCTTGCAAATGTAATTACAAAGAGTTGGGTTAATGCTATATTATGACAGAGTTTGAAAGCATGAGAATATAGGAAATACAAAATTACTCCTGTAACTTTGCCCTTTGCATAATGGTAGCATTTTGCATGACTGTTCCTAATGGAACGTCTTACAATGTAATTGAAAATGAGAACCTTTCTCTAGAATTTTTCAGCTATCATGTTACAATTAATAGAACCTTATATGACTTTCTACAAAATGGGTCAAAAATTATAGAAGGAATCATATTCTCTGTTAAAATATATATGTATTTTCAAATTAAACATAACCCTATTGTTTATTGCTATTAAATTCTAAAGGATTTTTCCTAGAAGTTATATCACATTAGCTTTTTTAAGAGGGGGAATACATGACAGAATAAGTGGTATAAAGTTTTTATTGCTTTGAATTTTGGATGAGCAAGTTCCTTGTGTGTTCGGATCACTGTGGAATAAGTGCCAAAAAAAACCTTTAAAGCACCACCACTCCTAACTCCCCTACTCTGTGTGTGCTACCTGTGTTACAGGGAACGGATTTGGGGAGTTTTCAAATATTTTTTGGCGCTATTTTTTTGCATCCCGTGATTGTAAAGCCAGAATTCTTTATATTCATTAGAGACCTGCCCCCTTTATCATAACCCTATCCCAAAACTTAACTGACTGCAGCAAGAGCGCCATCTTCTCAGTATAATGGAAATTAAATGGTCTGACAAAATCACCAACAGTGAAGTACTGCACCTGGCAGCCTTGGTAAGTGTGAAAGTCCTGCTAGTGTGGGGGCAAATGACCTAGGTCTGCCACATCATACGCATGAATAACAATCGACTCCCTAAAAAGAGTTCAGTAACGTGAATTTAAAAAAGGGAGTACAAAGATTGGCCTCCCCAAACTCCACTACAAGGATTGCATCAAAGGGCACATAGAGTCTGCAGGGTTGGACTTGACGACCTAGGAGAATACAGCCCATGACAGGCCAGCTAGTCCCTCTGCTACAAAGGAAGCAGAACATGCCACAGAATATCACCATGCCCCCTCGGCAGACAGTAAGAGGGAAGGTGGACATCAACATGCCCTGATGCATCTCCTGAACCCCGCATACAGAAACTGACTTCCAGTCGTAGTCTGTGTGACTACAAGTGACAGTCATTACCTTAATCAAACTGTATAGACCTCTGCAAGAGAACAACCATACCTAAGTTTGAAACCTGTGAAAGTTATGCAAGCTATACTTTCCATCCGCCATATTGTTCTGGTTTAGAGGTCTAATATGGAGATAGAATAACTGTTGTATTGGAATGGTAGGAACCATCCTATACCAGTAACATCATTTCTAGCCATCCTGGGTAGGAGATATTGGCATTTAAATCTATCTGCAGAACTCAGTGTTGAATTTTTGGACATCAGGACACAGACTGCATCATAACCTAGAAATGAAGGGGAATAGCCCATCGCTGATCCCCTGATCCTATGAGTCCTTCGCAGAAAGCAAGACCAGAATGCTACTATTCTGATTTGCTGATGTTTTATCCCTAATATGTCTTCCATTTTGCACAGATGTAAATGATTACACAAGGTGAAAAGCAGCAGAAATTCTGGCCCATGGTGTGTGTCCCCCAAAATACAAAATGTCATTCATTTTTGCATGTGAGAGAAGATTTCCCCCACTATCTATTTAGACTCCTTCCCAACAATACAGCTGCCTTTGTCACTGAGAGTAGTTTCTTTGGTTCGTCAACATTAGCACTGATAATGTGAAACTGTGTTAGCTGGTCTGGAATGAGATTGGCAAATGGCTTGTAATATATAAGACGTATTCAAATTCTATATGGGCTTCAGCTGCAAAATCTTGTCTGGCTCCAGATTTCAAACTAACCCTAGGAGAGAATTTCAAATCCAGTGTTTTGGCTCAGCCCTTGTACAAAAGTGGGGACCTCTGCAGACTAGTCTGAACCCTGGCAAAATCCAGCGGGTGCAAGTCTAGAGGTATCAGTTCAAGCTCATCTCTGGAAAAGGATAAAATTAGCTGGGACCTGATCCCAGGCCATTAAAGTCAATAAGAGCATTGCCACTAAATTCCCTGGGAGCAGAATTGAGCTGCTGGTGGGTAGGAGCAGTGAACATTACAAAAAGAAGCATTTATTGTCTCTCACTTGACAATCCCCACCACGCTACCGCACCCTAAGATCAGGAAAATATCACCACTGATCAGGATAGCCTGTATCATTCTGACTCCAGACTTGCTTTCCTATGTCCAAGGCAAGTCCATGCTGATGAGCCACTGGGACTGCCCGCCTTGTGTAAATGACACAAGTACTAAGGTGCTTTGCTGTATTGGAGCTACCTTTTGCTGATGCGTATGTGAATTTTAATACCAGGTGGTGTAGCAATAGAATCATAGATCCTTATGAAATTATTGTCACTATCATTTCCATTCCTGCGACTCCTTTGCATCTCTGAGGCTGGAAGGCAGGGCAACCCTCTGGGCTGATTATAAACTAAAGCAATCAAATTAACAGTGGGACGTAAGACATGTTTAGGAGAAACCCAGTTTTAAGGCATCACAAAGGGGTCACAGTTGGAACTGAGGCTTCTGTTACTAGGAAGTTTGCCTGTTGTTTGATCTATTTTGCACATCCCTATTAAATAACTAATTATTTAACATCTTTTAAAGCTTTGTTATATATTACAGCAGGCAGGACACAAATGGCTGCTTTTAATAATATAAAAGCCCATTAGCTTCATTTACTGTTAATGTTAAAATAAACATGAGGCAATTTAGATATACTATTCCAATTTCACGGAAACTTTGATGTTTTTCTTCTCCAGTCACATAATTAAGGGAAAAACTACTAATGATATTAAGTTTGTACAGTGTTAATGACAGAAACAAGCCACAGTAGAAATTGCAACCATTAATATGGAAAAATAAAATATTTAACACGGGAGATAAATGAAAGCAATTTTAATAAACTAAAATGAAGAAAATTAATTTTAGAAACTTTCCCCGTTCCTAACGTGCTACCATTCTGTGACACATCTTGTGTATTTTTCTAGTCCAGATTATTTATAGGGGGGCTGGAGATTTATCTTCCTTATTATTATTCTCTAAAACTAGCATATTTTCTTTTTCTACTGCCTATTCTTGTCTCCAAAGGCCACATTATCTCCGATCTATACCCCTTAGTCTAACAAGGTCAGGGTAAATTTACCCTATGAGGCAAATTATTGTGATCTGAGTTGGGGGTGGTAACATATTAAGTGACTTAAGTAGGCACAGTTATTGGCACTTTCAGCAGAGACGGTCTCAAGAGTTTGGATTCACAGCTGGATGTGAATTTTGTTCAGAGCCAGGAGGTTGATTTAGGCTCATCTCTGCAAAGTACACCCCAGTAGGTTTTTTTCTAGTATAAATAGAGAAGGGCCTGGACCCATAAATCCCTTTGAATTTTAGGGAAGGTCGAGTCCTTCACAGCTTGGGTCCATATGAAACATGCTAACTGCAGCTGATGTTATGACTGACACTGTGTGAAACATTTCTGCAGTGAAATCCACAACTAGGTGAGTTTTGCCTGGTCCGAGGTTTAGGAACAAGGGCCATACTTTCTTTTTGCCAAAAGGTTCCTGCAATTGTATGAAACAGGTGTGCTCTCAGATGAGCGTAACTTTGAGTGTTAGCCTCACTTGTAAGTTATAAGGGATAACATTAACCACAGGAAGCATAAGAAAGGTAGCTTTGTAATGGCAACAACGTGTGGGATGCAGCTTTGTGCTGAAATATTGGCTAAATTGTCAGTACTGGTTGTATGTAACTAGTCGACCACTGGGGGAATTGGGATGGTGGTGTACACCCAGGAAATCCAGCGCTGAAGTGGTGAGAATCTCAAAAACTCAGCTGCTCTTGTGGAATTTATTAACTTGGGACACAAATCTCGTGAGAAATTGGTTTCTCTGAGCTCCCGGCAAAGTCCAGTTTTGGTTCAGGATTCAAGCCTGAATGAAAGCCAAAGGAACAGGTTTGGAACTGGAGATTGGTTGGAACCTTTTGAAATTTCAAAGCAGCTTGGTTTGAAGTCATAGGTTTTGCCCCAGGCTTAAAGATTAATATCTCAAGTACCACTGAGTGAGTGAGTCCTGATCTGAAGTGTGTGTGTGCGTGTGCGAAAGAGAGAGAGAGAAACGAGGAGAGAGGCTCTGATATACAATGTGTGCTGTGCCTAGTGCAAAAGTGAGACCTATCCTGATTGGAACCTCCAGTTAGTTCAGAATAATACTAACGAAAATAAAACTTTCTTACTACACAAGAAAGAGGACTTGACAAGAGATTGGAAGCAAGGCACAATGTACAGTAATGATGGAAAAGCATTATCCCATGAGATGAACAGTTACATTTTGGATAGTCATCATCAAAGCTCTTCTGTCAGATGACTCTAATATCCCATTGGCTTCTAACTATTTTATTCTGTGTAGTTCCTTATACCATGCTCATCATTGTAGCATCTGAGCACTCTCCAGTAGTGCATTAAGCAACATGACTAACATCTGTCATGTGTTTTTCTGCCTTTGTTCTCGCCTCCTCTCCTTGGAGTGAGAAATGTGTTAAGTGGAGTGTACTGTTTTGCTGGAGTGTTTTTGGCAATTTTTTAACATGTGTTTTGCTGTTAGAGAAGTCAAGATTAAAGGAATGTGCCTTGCACTTTGAGCAGAAAGAGGTGAGCTTCGTGATTGTCCTTAGTTCTTGGCACTGGGGGTGGGGAGTCATTACACTGTCTTGGTCTAGCCCTTGGGAAAACTCTGTCTCTCACTCAGATGAGCTTTACTCTTACTGGCGAGAATTCCATTGTGCCAGTGGAGCAAATGTGTTGACCATGGTCTTCATCCACGAGCCTTAGGGTCTTTTTAATGTACTGATCTTAGGGCCATGGGTGCCTTACAGATAAGAACTGTGGCCTTGAACTTGATGCAAAATTCTATGGGAAGCCAATGTAGGTAGTAAATGACACGTCTGTTGAGTTTGAAGTAGCTTGTGTTGCTGAGGAGGTGAGCTGTGGTGTCCTGTACTAGCTGGTGTTTCCTGTGTGCTGAAAGCTTCATGCCCAGGTATATCACATTGCTATAGTCCAGCTAAGAAGCAGCATGAATGACTGAGGCCAGGTCATCATCCACCGGGATGGGACAGAGTCTCTTGGCCAACTGGAGATGGTAGAAAGCATTACTTGTGGATTCTGCTATGTGAGCACTCCTCAACTGCTGACTGAAGTGACCAATTGTCAGTATACACCTTCAACCAACGGAGACTGCACCATGGCTGCAGACTCTTCAAAATGCTCTCCTCTGCCCACCCGCATTACCTCTGGCTTTCTCGGGTTCAGCTTCAGCTAACTGTTCTTCATCCAGGAGCTGATCCCAACCCAGCACTGGGCCATCTTGGTGGTAGCGGTGTGGTTATACATGGCAAAGGATAGGTAGAGCTGTGAGTCATCTGCATGTTGCTGGCCCTTGAGTCTGTATTGACTGAACAGTTCATCAGTTGGCTTCATGTAGCTGTTGGGAAGGACTGGAGAGAGAATTGGGAGACTCTACAAGCTAAGGGTCCAGTGGCAGAGGTTCAGTTTCCCATCACTCCTCTTTGTGTGCATCCCTCCGGGAAAGACTAGGACCATTTTAGCGCACTCTGCCACCTCCCTCAGGAGAAACATCAGGATCTCATGGTTGACAGTATCGAATGCTGCAGAGAGGTCCAGGAGGATGAGACAGCCCAGCGTTGTTCTACAAGCCCATTCTCCTCAATTATCTCTGCCCTATGGGGTTGAAACTACACAATATTTACAGCACAATCACGCTCTGAAATACTTTATACATTGCCAAAGTTTGGAGCGGCATGTGTAACATCTGCTTAATATCCACCCTGCTCCGCCCTACCATCCCTTCCACATCATCAGCTCCATTGTGCCAACATGTGGAATCCATTTTTTTTAGAAACGATGTGGTGATTTATTTTATTCTGATTCATTTATTTACAGGAAATGATTAATTAAATAAATTATTTTTGTTGCTATTAATTGTTTCGCCGACAACCCAAAGAGATAATCGTAGCATGCTGACAATCACTTGCAATCAATTATCCACACACCACTGCTGTCAATGAATCACAGCTCCTACCTGGTGGGAGAGTCACTGTTGGTGCCACTGAGGCATTTAAGCAATAATGTATAACGCAGAGGATATTATCCTACATTTTCCGACAGGCTGAGAGATTGATATGCAAGCCAAACGGAAATACATTAAACAACTTAACTGTCTGGAAATCCAGCATAATGAACATCCAAAGGTACCTTATTACTCGTTCAGTGTAGCTTGCCTTTATTTATGTGTTAACATTTAAATGTTCCTTAAATTAGTTCTTGTGTGGGAAGCACTTCCACTCCCACTGAGGGCCCTATCCTGCTGGCAGAGAAGAGATTCACAGTCACAGTGACGGCTGGCACTAAGGGGCTGTTGGGTGGGCACGATGCCCCCTGGCCCTGGGAACATGTATGCCAGGTGCAGACCTACCTCCACCAGCTCTGTTCCACCTCTACAAACCCCTCCCTGCAGGGCTCATTCTGGGGCAGGTCATAGAAGGAAGGTGATGAATATTAGATCATTAATCCTGTGACAAGTGCAGGAGACTGGACTAGATGACCTCTCGAGGTCCCTTCCAGTCCTATGATTCTATGAATCTAGGGTAACAGGAAACCAAGCCAGGAAGTCCTGTAATTCTGCACCCCCACAGTGGGGTGGAGGGGTCATGGCAATTGGGGCCCAAGTTAGAAGCCAGACAGAACACTTCAGAGTCAATGCTTTATTGTGGGGGGGGGAGTCAGAAGCCACCACTTCCCGATCTCTGCCCAGTGCTGACCGAACTTGGCCTCCGGGGTCTGAGTCTCCACCACTTTCTACCTTGTGCCGTCATTTTCATTCTGACGTAGCCGTGTTCTGCACGGGTGTAATGGATGACACAAGGCGCAGGTCAGTGGGAAATTAGGCCTCTAAATGCCTTATGGAACGCATCAGACTTCGCTGTCAAGAATAGGCAGGAAGCTTTTTAGCTTTATTTTTTTTGCATGTTCAAGGCCTCTTCTTGCATGGACTGAGAAGAACATTCTGTTTAGTTGCATATTGCATGTGTTTCGCTCCCTGCTCCCCTTTGGGGTTGGTTTGTTTTTCGGGTTGGTTGGTTGGTTATTTTCTGTAGAGACCCTTTTTTGCATTAAAGCAGGATCTTTGCTCAATAAATGTGCATCTGCTCCTGGTTTCAACTTCCACCCCAAAATCCTACTCCTCTGTTTGCGACATCACAGGAGGCTGCTGTAGCAATAGTTGGCAGTTTTGTGACTTACCGTAGAGCAGAGGAGATGGACTCTCTTGTGACAAAGCTGCTATTTTTCTGCTAATGCTTTTTATAATAAGACTACTGTGGGGAAGAAGCATGGGATGGGAAGGCAGGAGAGCTGCACCGTTGTCCTGTGCAACCTTGGTAGGATGACCAGATGTCCTGATTTTATAGGGACAGTCCTGATTTTGGGGGCCTTTTCTTATATAGGCTCCCATTGCACCCCACCCCTGTCCCAATTTTTTACAGTTGCTATCTGGTCACCCTAGACCTTGGGCAGGTCACTTAGGGTATGTCAATACTCCACACTAAGCCTGGGCTCTGACTCAGGTTTATGCTCAAACTCCATCATTCCCTCCCTGCCATCCACACACACATCGCTCTGACTCAGGTGAGCGAGCACGCAGGGCCTAGCTGGGAGGTGGGTCTGAGCCCAAGTCCTACTGTGACTTGGGTCCAAGCCCTGTCATTCTGCAGTGTGGACACAAATCCACCCATAGACCTGTCAGAAGACCTGCATAGCCCAGTATGGCTGCGTTAGCATGGCTGGGAGACCAAGGTTTCAATGCAGTGTGGACATTCAAGTTTACAATGCAGTGTGGACATTCAAGTGCGAGCTTGGAAACACTGAATCCACAAGCCAGGTCCCACAGACCCACACTCACAATGCAGTGTGGACATACCCTTATGGCCGGATCAATCTAAAATGGGGACATGTCGCTCATCAGACTCTGCTATGCACACATTACTGTGGACAGGACTAACGGTCTAACCGGGTTCTTCCCAATATAGCAAGATTCCCCCAGGGGTCAGATACATCCTGCTGTTGCTAAAAAAGCAATGCAATTTTGGGTTGCATTAACAGAGGCATAGCATGGAAATCACGGAAGTTGATATTCCCGCTCTAATCAGCGCTGATTAGGCCCCAGCTGGAGTACTGTGTCCAATTCTGGTCACCAGTTTATAAAAAGGATGTAGAGAAACTGGTAAGGATCCAAAAGGGAGTGACAAAGATGATCAGAGGGGTAGAACGTAAGCCACATGAGCAAGGGCTGAAGGAGTTGGGTATGTTTAGTTTGGAAAAGAGGAGTTTAAAGAGGGGTACAGTGGACTTCGAATACTTGAAAGGTTGCCATAAAAAAGATGGAGAAAAGTTGTTCTCTCTTGCTATGGAGGGCAGGACAAGAGGCAATGGGTTCAAACAACAGCAGAACAGATTCCGATTGTATCTCAGGAAAAACCTCCTAACTGTAAGAACAGTAGGACAGTGCAACAGACTGCCTTGGAAAGTCATGAAAGCTCCTTCACTGGAGGTTTTCGAAAAGAGGCTGGGTAGCCATCTGTCTTAGAGGGTTTAGACACAGCAAATCCTGCATCTTGGGTCCTTACAGGCCCTGCTAACCCTGTGATTCTGTCCCTAAGTAACCACCATCCACTTGTGCATGAAGGGTATGGAAAAGCTCTCATCATTGTGCTCAGAGTGTCTCGGTGCAGGGTGACCTTTCGGGAAGTGTCTTAAAGGTAGGCAGCAGTGCTGGGTAGCTGTGGATGTGTGCTGATATTAACATATGTGGGGGGAAAGCTCTAGATCACTCATACTGCCCACGATGTGTGTCCCTGCAGAATTTGACTGGTGCAGTGCAAACAGGTCGGCTGAGACTGTCAGACTCGCCCCATCAACGACTGAGGAACCCCCAAACAAAACAATTGTTCCATTTCGGGGCACTTCACAAGCATTAACTAGTCAATCCTCACGTCGCCCCTGGGAGCTCCATATGAAAGTGAGCTTTATTATTCCCACGGGGAAACTGAGGCAAGGCGGATAAGTCAGTTGCTTGAGGCCACAGATGGAGTCAGGCTCAGAGCCAAAATTACGGCGCAGAAGTCCCTGGCTCGCAATTCTGTGCTCCAACGTCATTTCTCTTGCTTAAGGTCTATATTTAATTTACTTTCCCATCAGTCTCTTATAGTGGCCTCTAAAGTCTCATTTACAATGGACATTTTCCTATAAAATATTTCCACTGTTGCCAGCATGAATTTCACTCCACCTGATCAGCAACAGCTGGAGCTCCAGGTGCCACCCGCCACCCGCATTTTACGCACTGTGACATCCAGCTCTTCTCAGAGCAATTCTAGAGGTCGCAGCTGCAAAAGCGCCAGTGACCTTCTGGAGCCCTGTGTAGGCTGGGCGTCCCATCATTTCTGCGCTGATCGAGCTGAACAGTGAAATATTTCAGGAAGGAAGGTTTAGTGCAGACAAGGCCACTGAGTTCATGGATGAGCTCTTTAGACATACCAGAAGGACATTAAATCGAACTTATTCAGCGCTAAGAATTATGATTTTCTTTAAAACCTAAAGTGTATAATTAAATTATAGCATCTGAGATTGGAAAATCTCTCTCACTTGTAGGGGGAAAATTAAGACATTTTAATAACATGTCATAAGTTTTACAGTTATTGGATTTTTAAATTGTTTACAAAAGCAATATTGTTAAATTGCATAGTTTCCTCCCCCCGCCCCCCAAGTCTTTTGATAAAAAGAATAAGCTAACAATAATGTTCCCAGGAGGTAAAACAGAATTGCATTTCACTTTTGTTATTTGTTTAATTATCCATTTAGCCAGTCAGTATATAAAACTCATTTTCAGCAGAGTTTGTTCTGAAAGTCGGCAGCACCAGCTGTAACTGCAAACAGAATTTGACTTTTATTTAACAGAAATAAGCCAAAGAAAATTGCAGGGTTTCTGGGTATTAATACAACCTTTCCTACAGATCCAGCAGACTTAAAGGGGGCACTTTCAGGTGGTTTAGACCCCGAGTTAGGTTCCTGTAGGAAAAAAGTAACAATGGGTCACAAAGAGTCATTGCTTTTTAAACAGAACTCCAGTGAGGCCTCTGCTTACAAAACCAACAGCCCACTACGGCCCAATAACAAGAGGGTTTTACAGAACCAAATAGCAATGAGGGTGGGGGTAAATCCTGCAAGGACTGGGGGAGTTTTTGTGAGCCTCTCAAGCTATATTTTGTGTTTGGAAAAACCATACAATATTTTGTACTGTTTGTTTGTTGCCTGTCCTTGAAATTAGCGTTGAACCTGAGCTGCAAGGTTTTGATCTTAGCTGGATTTCAGATGCCACAGACTGGGTCGTGTTTAAAGCTGGGATTTTGATTTGGCCTGGTATAAAGACAGGAACCATTTGCAAAACAGGGTAGAGTGGATTTATTTGGGGTTTGGACCCCACTGGGAGTTGGGCATCTGAGTGTTCGAGACAGGAACACTTCTTAAGCTGCTTTTAGTTAAGCTTGCAGTTTGTGGGACTTGGTTCAGACCTGGGTCTGTTTTCGTGGCTGGCGAGCGTGTCTGGCACAACCAGGCAGGGTTCTGGAGTCCCAAGCTGGCAAGGAAAGCAGGGGCAGAAGTAGTCTTGGCATATCAGTCGGCAGCACCAAAGGGGTTTCTGTGATCTAAACCGTCACACGAGCGATAGCTGAAGAACTGTTCTAACAAATTGATTGATTGCCTGTATAAACATATATATTCTACAGTACAACCTCAGAGTTACGAACACCTCGGGAATGGAGGCTGTTCGTAGCTCAAAACAAAACGTTATGGTTGTTCTTTCAAAAGCTTACAGCTGAACATTGGACTTAATGCAGTTTTGAAACTTTACTATGTAGAAGAAAAATGCTGCTGTCCCTTAATTTTTTTACTAGTTTATGTTTAACACAGCATTGTACTGTATTTGTTTGGTGGGGGTTGTTGGGTCTCTACTGATGCCTGATTGTGTACTTCTAGTTCCAAATGTGGTATGCGGTTGAGTGGTCAGTTCGTAACTCTGGTGTTTGTAGCTCCGAGGTTCTGTGGTATAGTATAACTATGCTTCCTTCAGATTCTTCTCTTCTGCTCCTGTTTTCACAGCCTGAGTTAAGCAAAGCACAAAGCCAATAGCATTTGCATTTAAGACAATCTTTCAGAACGACAATGCTGGAGTGTTTTTCATATTAGGTAAATAAATTCCTGCTCTAGAGCTGAGCAAACGATTTTTTTTCAGTTTGGTGGCTGAACCAAAAAAAAAAAAGAAAAAAATTGTTTCGAGTTAACCCGAAACAGAAAGTCTTTTCCATTTTTTTTATTTTGTGCAAGTTTTGGCTGTTTTATCTTTTATTTGTTTTCTTTTTTAAAAAATAAATCCAGCTAAGTTTTGAAATGAATTGTCTTTTCAACATGAAAAGCTGAAAAGTTTTGTTTTGAACATGTCAAAACAAAAACAAAACTTTTTGACTTTTTCAAAGAAAATTCCTTTGCGCGGGCAATAGGGAGACTATTCTCTGAATTCACAGATAGTTTTGGTTGACCCAAAACTGCGTTTTTCCACTAACAAATTATTCATCAAAAAAATTTCCCAAGCTCTATCATCCATCCATAATACTAATAGAAAGTTTCCCTACCATTTTTGCGGAATGTCATTGGATTTAGTTTTCTGTTTCAGTTTAAACATTCCTTTTGCATCTTAAACTCTAGAGCATTAGCCTTGAACAGGGGAACCATTAAGTGAAACTGACTAGGAATGAATCATAAATTAACTTGTAACTGGCAAGTCTAATTTCACTGCTCAACTGCCACGAGCAGTTAGCCAGCATGGATGGTGAAAAGCAAAGATGTTTTAGATTTAAATTTAATTTGCAGAGGGCTGGGATCCGACCTTTGATGCAGGGAGCCAGCACATGCAAGGAAGAACAAAGCCGGACGCATCCTTTTCACAAAAGGGCAGGATTTTCACCATGGGCGGGGAGACAATACACTTTGCTTCTCCTCTAAGTAGCGTATGGTTACCAGCTATGAGCTGGCACTTACTGTTATGTGTGCTAGTCCACTGAGGAGATGGACACACCCCTCATCCCATGAGCCTTTGGGATGGTGCATTCGCTGGTGCATTAGCTACTTTTAGACAAATCTCTCTGCCTAGTGTGTGCTCTGTTAATATTCTGCATGGCTGTTCTGTACATCCCCTTTCTGCAGTCTCTTTGCACACTAACTCAGCATGGTCAGGACTGGGACTTCAGATGTCATGAGTTAGCACTGGGGTGATCAGGCCAGGGTTCTAGGGATCTGTTTTAGGTTTCTATGCAGCCCTATGATGGGGTGTACTGCCCACACCAGTCCTGAGAGAGTTGAATTAGGCCAGGTGGGCCCAATCAGCCAATTAAGCTGCAAATGGAAGAGATGTAGGCTGAGTGACGGGTACTAATTAGAAGGAAGCTCACCTGGGAGGTACAGGTGGGGCATCTATAAAGCCAGCAACAGCATGAGTGCCTCAGGGAAGAAGCCTGTAGCCTCTATCCCCAAGGAAGGGGAACCAGGAGCCCATGAGGAAGGGTTTACCTAGTAGGCTTAGGACAGAGCAGTCTGGTTAGACAGGCTGGGGAAGAAGAAGCCTAAAGAAGCATGGCAGGGAGTAAGCATATGGGTTGGTGAAGTCCCAGACCAACTGTTCCCTCCAGGGCCCTGGAACCCAGAGTAGAAGGCAGAACCTGAGTTCTTTTACCAGCCACACTGGGCGTGAGGCCGGCCTGACACTTCGGGTGCAGAAGGTCCTTGAAATTACAGTGTGACCTGGCCGGAGAGCCGAGTCACAAAGCAGCTGCACTGCAGCTCCCTGTGCAAGAGGAGAACTGCAAAGACCAGAAAGGGGGTGACGATCTGAGAGGGGCTAATTTTTAGAAGCATGCTCCACCCAGTGGTGAATAGAGCACCCAGGATAGGCCTCCATCACTACAGTATTTCAGTGCTTCACACTTGTTAATATGTTCATCCTCACAACACCCCTGTGAGGCAGGGCAGGCTGTTATCCCCATTACACAGAGGGGGAACTGAGGTACAGAGACACTAAGTGATTTTCCCAAGGTCACATAGGAAGCCTGTTGCAGGGGAGGGAATTGAACTGTGGTCTCTCTGAAGCGAGGCGTTTAGTCAGGGCTTTGGTGGTGTATGGGCCTTGTGAGGTCGATTTGTGAAAGGATACGTGTCAACCTAGCTACGTAATATACATGGATCAATTCTCATGTAAGTATTTCAGTCCTATTGGTGAGTGCTCTGAGACTGACAGTACAGTCACAGAATGTCGGAAAGAGAGACTCTTATTCCAGCTAGCTGATAAAGCTTATTGGCTTCTTAATGTGTGCACAGAATGTAAGGGGAGGTTATTAAGAATAATGAATTCCTTCAATAAGTCCTTAAGCCATAAAGATATTTGACTCCTCGTTTGCACATTTTCTCTTGGGATCAATCCAAGTGGAAAAGCTTGGGGATAAAAAATAAAGGAAAACAAATATTTGGAAGAAATCATATGATCTATGCTGTGCCAGACAATCATTCAGCATGTGTTAATAAGTGGCAGGGTAATAATTCAGAATTGATCAAATATTGGGTGGTCCGATGCAATTCAGTGACTGCAAATGTCCCAGATCTGGACGATCTCACAAAGGGATACTTTAATGAGTTGTGTGGCTTTCCGGTTCCGTCTCACTTAGCTGCAGCTATTGACAAGCAGATTTATAGTATTAAAAAAGGATCTAAGACTTGCCCAAGGTTAAATACATAACAGACCAGGACCTCGCTAAGAAATGCCGCTGCTCTTTAAGAAGAAAAGATTCATCGCCTCATTCACTTTGTATTCAAAGGATGTCATTGCATAAGCAGATTCTTACCCTTCTCTAGAGATTATACAATCAGCTTGTAATAACACTTTGCCTTTCATCAGAGGACACCAGAGTATTTCACATACCTCACAGCATCCTAGTAAAGTAGAGAATGTATTGTCCTCATGGTAGAGATGAGGAAACTGAGGCACACAGAGATGGGAAGTGATTTGGCCAACGCCACCCAGCAAATCTGTGGGATCGCAACCAGATTTTCTGACTCCTGCTCCTGTTCTCTACCCCTAGGACATTCTTCTCCGCTCATCCAACCTTAGTCGTTAGGGTCAACGCAATCTGAAGCAAGACTCTCAGAGCTAATTGAATATCTGGGTAGCATGTTTCTTGTGTTCACAACTGTGCAGCTTCTTAATCATAATCAGTCTCCTTCTTCCAAAACCCACAGCTCTTCAGTATGGTGCTCCACCTTAGAAGGCCTAGCTTATCCCATGGGCTGGATTCTGTGATCCTTAGTGGAGGGAATTTCTCTTTGAAGTCAGTGGGAGTTTTTCTTGCACGGGTGCTAGACTATAGCACTACCCAGCACTACTGGGCCCATTTGCCCTTACTTTGTATGCTCTTTGGCAGAGAGAGAAGTCACCTTTGTCAGTGCCATGGGCACTGAGGACACTAGCCCAATGGTAAGGCCTGGTTCAGTGAGAGGCTGAAGGACCCTCAAATCCCTTTGGCCTTGCTGAGACTCAGGGAGACTCAGCCCTTCGTCCAATTGACCCACCCTCACAAAATAAAAAAATGTATCAGAAAATCAATCCGGACAGGCTCATCAGATGCCTCCAGGTTCAGGGAACATGGGGGTTTTTCAAGGCTTCCTCCTAGCGCCTGCCACAATCCTCGGGCTCAAAATCACAGCCTGTACTGTTGTTCTGTGTTGACACGAGTCTTCTCCCACCGAGCTACCCAAAGAGTCCACAGACTTAACTTGGACACTAAACCTTTGCAAATGAAACTCAGCCCTGTGTAGTGAGGCAGTGCAAAAACTACACATCACGTCCATCCTACCTGGATGGAACTTGGCAGGACCTATGTCATGCATCCAGGGCTTGTGCTGGTCCTTTGCCCTGGGGCAAATTCCACCTTTAGCAGTAACTCACGGGTCCCAATTCAGCGCTGATGCTTGGCCCCTGGGGCTACAAGATGGACATCTACACAGAATTTGTCCCTCCATCTCTGATGAAGAAAGGTTCCCGGCTGCACTCAGTTGGACTATAACCCACACTCTAATGGTTCCTCGTCCTAGAACGCTGACTCCTAAGGCTGTGGTGAACCTTTACCCCTCTGGGGTGCAACTCTGGCCCTATTAACATCAGTGGTGTAAGCATTTCACCTCTAGTGTCTACCCCCTGCCCAGAAATGAATGGTGCGTTCCCATCTAGCTATACTACTGCACCATCACCCCCGCTTCCTCATCCCATACCCATGATTGAATCTCGCTTCCAGAACCAGGGACCTGGCTAACCAAGGGAGCCCGTTCAGGAGGCCTCCAGCGGGGCCAGGCTGGGTAGAACATTCTCAGAGAGCTGGGGAATGATATCTCCACATCAGAAAGTTTCACACGTGGTCTCCGTGGCTCGGACTTTCTCTTTGCTCTTCAGCCAAAGAAAGAAAACAACAAGTTTCATGGGAACAGCTGTGTTTCCTGAACAAACAAATGTTCCCTTAAAACATCCAAGACAACAAGTTGACAGTAATAAAGTAACATCTGTCCAAGCGGCACACTTTCTGGCAGCTCCAGAGCCTTGAAATGAATGTTCCCTAATGTTCACCAGATACACGCAGCACCTGCTATTCCCGACAAGGCTTGTACCTCAGCGTCTAAACTGAGAACAGATGTGAGGGCTGAGATAAAGCTCTTCCCCAAACAATCGATCAGTTTAATAGCATTGATCAAACAAACCGTCGCTGGGATGTCGCTGGCGCCCTTTGCTTCACTGTGACGCCATTGACTTGGGGATTAACCCTCCGAGTGCCATGGGGAGGCAAGAGACGCCCTGAGGCCCGTGCCCCTGTTGGTGTGGCAGAGAGTTTGAATACCGCCTAGCGAGCATCATCGCCTGCAGAGTAACCAGTGATACCACTTAGAACGATGCAAGTGAGAAGAAGGGCAGTTAAAGCTCTGACTGCAGGACATAATCCAGGAGTGGCCAACCTATGGCTCCAGAGCCACATGCGGCTCTTCAGAAGTTAATATGCAGCTCCTTGTACCGGCACCGACTCTGGGGCTGGCACTACAGGTGCCAACTTTCCAATGGGCCAGGGGCTGCTCACTGCTCAGCCCCTGGCTCTGCCACAAGCCCTGCCCCCACTCCACCCCTTCCTGCCCCCTCCCTTGAGCAAGTAGTGCCCTCGCTCCTCCCCCTCACCCCAGAGCCTTCTGCACGCCACAAAACAGCTGAGCAGGAGGTGCAGGGATGAAGGGGGAGATACTGATGGACGGGGCTGCCGGTGGGTGGGAGGTGCTGGTGGGGGAGCTTATGGGGGGCTGCTGACATATTACTGTGGCTCATTGTCAATGTACATTGATACATTCTGGCTCCTTCCCAGGCTCAGGTTGGCGCCCCTGACATAATCCAGCAGGGGGCCAGAAGGGGTCTCCCCCCATGTGTGTTACCGTGTGATTGGTGGGCTCTGGGGATTGGCTGAATGACTCCTGCCAAGTGACAAGCGCAGAGTAAGCAGGCGCTATGTAATCTGACCTCGATCTCGAAGGTAACAGCCCTGCTGCACGTAAACAGGTCCCGTTCCTCGGACTCCTCCCTCCATCTCAGAATCTACCATTCACCCCGGGCCAGGCCCAAAGCCCACTGCAGTGAGAGGGCTTCCTTCCAATGACTCCGGGGAGTTTTGGATCTGAGCTAAGTGCCGTCAGTAGACAGAAGTCCTTCCTTACTGCCTGGCCAGGGGATCCAGGCTACAATACCTTCTTCCACTGGCTCGCAGAAAAGTGCTTCCCTCTAGTTGAAAGTCAAACAGGGGTTTTCACATAGTCAATATTCAAACGCTTCCTGATCAGCCCAGGCAAAGAGAGTCCCAGTGCACGTCTTTAATCCAAATCGCCTTTCCATTTGTTTAAAGTCTGCAGAGACGTGCAAACAATGAATATTGAGGGTTCAGGCGTGGCTGGCCCTGACTGAACCTCAGTCAACTTCTCAGGGCACGTTTACTTACCCACTCGTTGGACGTATCTCTGAGAGACCGGGTTTCCCACCTTCGCAGTTACCTGTATAAATCATCAAATGCTGGGGAAGTAGGCCTGGCATACACCACCACTAACAAGGCCTAGTTCTTACGTAGCGCTTCTCATGAGCCCTCCCATTGACTTAAGTGGGAGTCTTGCCTGAGTAAGATCAGGATCTTGGCCCATTAATGATGCAGTGATGCTGGGCTCTGTTGTTAGATTTTTATTAGTGAACAGAGGCAACCTGCACTGTGTTCTATCCTATAATTGTAACCTATAAGAAGACATGGGTGAGAGACACCCAATCACTGGGAGGGACTGGGGGAAGAGAGGAGGAGAATTACACGAGTAAGGTCATGGGACATACTTGATGGATCCGGTGGTCAGGAAAGAGGGCGAATGGGTGCAGATAGATAACAGATTTCAACCATTAGAGGGCAACATAATCACGCATCTGTGGTGGGGAGCAGCTGGTGAAGCCAAGGTCCTTTTCCCAGTTTGCACTAGTCCTCTCGCCAAGACCCTGGAATGCAGGGAGGCTTTGTAGACACCGACTCCCAGCCTGCAAAATATGTGGACCCCGAATGCTTCCCCATTCCCAGTGTGTCTGATGAGCAGACTGCAGGATTCCCCCTGGTTAATTCCCGCTCTGTGCCCATGTGGTCAGTATTATTCACGCCCATTTGATAGTTCTGAGTAACTCAGTTCTCCTACCATTTAGCCCCATTTTCTACACTCTGAGAGCGGTGCAAGCTTAGGCTTCATTTAGAAACATCACCAGCCCATCGAGGGAAATGGAGTTGAAGTCCCGTTCATTTTCCATTGAGCTCATTCCACTCTGGCCTTCAATTAAAAGGTGTTGACATGCCTGGTTGCTGCTCTTCATCTTTCCTCATCCTTTGCTCCCTGACACAGGGCACTAACCTGCCTCTCTGTAACCAGAGCAAGGGCACCCCCAGCTGCTACCTCTGATTCATCTCTTATCTGGGGCACTTCTTGAGGGGGGCTAAAAAGGACTAGCAAATGCCAGCCAATCACACTGTTTCCCCTGGAGCCGGCGGTTGGCAGCCAGGGCGTTAGCTTTGCATGTCCAGCAAGGTTCTAGTATGAGCTAATCTTACAGATAAAATACCTGGATATTGTCCAGGGTGGGCCTGACCCAAGTGTGTAGGGTCCCATGGGGCTACATTGTTTAGATTTCCCTGCCCAGTGGACTGGGAACCATCAAGAATGGGGTGGTTCTTGCCACAACCTGCAATGTTCTATGAAGAAAACAACATAGTTGAGTCATTTGATGCTCCTGACCTCCTACCACGTTTATATGGCCCTCAGCACAATCTGGTCCTGTCATGGTAGGGCCTGCTGGTGCTTCCATGATTCCGATAATGAATGCTATTTGTAATTGAGACATGGGTGCGCTGGGGGGAGGGGGAGGTAGGGCCCCTACAGGGCAATATAAATGCATTTTTTAATCATAGATGTTGAGCAAAGCAGCTCAAAATTGAAGGGTCCAGGGAACATGGTTTGTTTTCCGAACAACACCATAGTAAAGCCATGCAGGTTAGTGGAGCAGAAGGATGGGCCAGAGTTGAACCTGGAAGATCTGTGTTCAGTGCCTTGCTGCACAGAACGTTTCTCCTTTTTTCTCACCAAAATCGTTGGTCTGAAAAATGCCCCCCAGCAGCTATGCTTGGTGTCTCCCGAGAGGTGCTGAGCACTGAGCTCCCATTGATTTTGAGGATGCTCAGCCCTTTGCAAGTCTGGGCCCTCGTGGGCTACAAGGCCAAATACCAGATTATTGACTACGAAAGAAACATGTGTGAGATAACAATAATAGCTGGGACCCTAGAATAGGCCCCTTGCTGTGGCATCTTCTTAATTATTATTATTTATTCTTTGTATGACCATAGCCCCTAGGAGCCTCAGTCATGGCCCAGGACCTCAGTGTGCTAGGCACTGTACAAACATTGAACAAAAATATGGCTCCTGCCCCAGACAGCCTACAATTTAAGTAAAGATGAGAGACAACAGATGAAGACAGAAAGACAGGGGAATACAAGGAGACACAATTGATCAGCATGACAGGCAGTAGTCTCTGCCGACCAGCAGCCTAGCCCTTGTCAAGTTTTTTGTGGGCATCGCGGCCAAGGAGAATTTGAAGGAGGATAATGAGGTGGCTTGGTGTATGTTCACAAGGAGCGTCTCCCAACCTTGAGGGGCAGCCAAGAAGAGTTTTCCTTCACCAAGCTGACTTAAGTGTGGTAACTCATCATACATCCTGGAGAAGGTTTCAGAGAGGTAGCCAAGTTAGTCTGTATCAGAAAAAACAATGAAGAATCCTTGTGGCACCTTAGAGACTAACATATTTATTTGGGCATAAGCTTTCGTGGGCTAGAACTCACTTCATCAGATGCATGGAGTGGAACATACTGTGCTGTGTATTTCTACCTGCTACTGTATTTTCCACTTCATGCATCTGATGAAGTGGGTTCTAGCCCACGAAAGCTTATGCCAAAATAAATGTGCACTCCTCATTTTATCCTGGAGGTGGTTTCCAGACTGCCCTGCTCTTAAAGAAATACATCCCATCACTTTGGGTAAGTTCACTACAAGTTCTCCCTTCATCAAGCAATCACTCCATTACTGTCCTAGGCAAGCCTGTTGATTCCCATTAGGTTTTTCCGGGAGGTTAGTTTTCTCACTCTGCCTTGGTATTCTGCCTTCTGACAGACTGAACATTTCAGGGCTGTTTCTTTTTAAGCAGCCAAGAGCCAGAATTTAGAAAGAGCTCTCAATATTCTGGTGATAAGGAGTGTGAAAGGGAAAAGTTAACTGAATCTTGGGTATTGGCACCAGATTGCAAGGGCACTATCTCCTTGGGAAAGGGAAGCAGGGAACAGAAACAATCAACCCTATTTTCCTGGTAGCAAAATACCCTAGAGGAATTTAACCACGACACAGGGAGAGGCTTGGGGGGAGCAGGGGTCTTGGAAGACTGAGCAGAGAGCACTTTTGACTAGGACTTGTATGAAAACCTGTCTGACACTGATTACAGTTCAGGTTAAGTAAATTGCAGCCTTATTAGTCATAAAAAAAGTGTTATGGAAACACTTAAGAGGACCATTCAGATAGAAAGAGGCAATTTAGAAATCTATTAGGTGCAAAAGCAAAGCATATGTGGTGCAGTAAGGGATAGCGATGCAATCATAAAAGCATATGGCCACCTTCTTGCATATAAACATATCTATTAGCTCAGTGTATCTGCTTCTGCAAGCACTGTCATTCAGGATTATTAATGTGCGGCTTAAACAGCCCAGAGTACAGTCACTGGCTGTTACTTGCTGCTCCCTCTGTAGCTTCTGTCGTTATCTTCTTAACCAGCCATTTCTTGGAAACCAAGAGCGAGAGAGAGAGATCCCTGGTGCCATTTGTTGTACCTCATCTTTCATTAGCACCTTCAGAAAAGTTCCCCTCCCCCTCCACACAGACACACAAAAAGACCCAACACCTCCCCTCAACCCCAAACAAAACCACCTCAACTTCCAGAGGCACACAGAGAGGGAAATATCTGCAGATGGGAGGTGCTGAATCAAAAAGACCTGCTCTGCACAGATCATTGCATCTGCATAGATCAACCTGCAAAACGGGTCAATACAGTTTTGATGAGACTGGTATCGGTCGCGACTCGCGCTGTCACTGCTGAACTACTCAAACGCGTGTGACTTTTATACTCTGTGGGCTGCAGCCACTAGAAGGCAGTACAAACACACATACTTTAGTGATGTCAGTTCCATAGTTTTGGTTCATAGGATTTAGCCAGGAGAGGGGAACATCATCACCTTTGCTCAAGAGACATCAATCCCCTAAACTGGTGTGGTACTATTGACTTTCAATGGGATTAATCTACTTTTGATACATGTACCCCAAAAGACAAAACAGTCTCATTCAGCTGAGCTGATGTAACAATCCCTCTAATAGAAGGCAGTGGAACAAACACAGCACAAGAATACACAGGGAAAAAAACCTAAGTATATCGCTTAGTCTGTATTTGCTGTGGGAAATCAGATAAAAGATTTTGCTATCTTTTGGCATAATAAAAATTGGGTTGTTTCTAAAAAAAAGGAAAAAGAATTAACAGGAAGGTTGCCAGGAATCCCACTGTGCTGTACTGCACCAGTGACTTTCAAATGCCGGTGGTTTTCTTTCGATGTATTGGTGATCTCCTTTTTGTGGTTCTCGACAAGCTACAAAGCATCATGTGAGATCCAGCAACAACCAAAAATGCACATGGGGTCTGTGCACTATACAAATATCAAGTATGGTCGACACAGGCTTTCTGAAGGACCCATCCGCATCTGCCACTGCACCTAGAAGTCAGCTATCGATGAGAGTAAAGATGGGCCCAAGCCGCAAAGTCCATTTGTAGATGTGAACACCGGTTTGGGGACATTTGGGCTCCTGCGTTTTGATCTGGTGCACTGTGATGATCGGGTCTGGCTGTGAGGTTTGGATCCAACCCTCACAATGGTTGGAGATTACAGCTTCTAGGGGTTTGGGCAGGGCCCATCTCTACTATAAAAAGAAGAAGGAGGTCTTGTATTCTACTTATCTATTTTAGATACTTATCTGGCCCCTATCACCATCCCGTGCAAACACCTCACAATCTTTAACTGATTTATCCTCACAACTTCTGAAGCAGGGATGTTAGATCCATTGTACAGATGGAGAACTGAGGCCAGCACACGTAGGAAGTCTTTGGTGGAGCAGGAAACCGAGCTCAGATTTTCAAATTCCCAAGTTAGCCCCTTAACTGATGGATCCCCTTTCCAGGTATTGGGGGGGTCAGGCTGGGCCTGACAAATGGAGTCACGTAAGGTCCTGTGACTGAACTGATCAGGAAAGTTAAGGGGATCTTAGCAAATGAGGTTGTGGAGGTGGATTGTGTATTTGGTGAGTTATGTGAGGATTTTCTCCTCAGAGAATGGCAGGATTACATCAACTGGAAGAGGTTTTTGGCCCGACTCCTCACCTGAGTTTGATTTGGTGACGATGCAAAAGGACCCTGAGTGGAAGCTTTGCGAACAGAGACCTGTGCATCCCGACTGCGTGAAACGGTCAACAGATAATGAGCATTACGAGCGTGAGACTTTCAGCTGGAGACACATACCCAGGAGAGAGGCCATTTTGCCATTTCCTGCTCAGAAGCTTCCCCAGAGGGGCAAGGCCTAAGGATATGGGTTCCTTTCAGCATCTGTGAAGCAGGATCAGGGCTTCTAGAAACCACTTGACCCTCACTAGGATATGTTTGATCTGCAGTGAACTTCAGCCTGCCACGCAGAATTCGCTTATCGCCGTCCTCTGATTAAATGCTCCGCCTGCAAGCTGGTTCGTGTTGGTTGTACAGTCAGTGGGATGGCGGTGCATTCCCATCTGCTGGATGGCAGCAAGCCGGCTGAGCAGTAACACTGAGTTCTGATATCCTGGATTGCCTCCGCAATGGTTTATGTCCTCAGGTAGTGAATTGTGCAATGCGAGGCAGTGGCCACAAGAGGGAGCGCAAATACCAAAAAAAGGCCTATTTCCCTCTGGATGTGTTGGGCTATCACCGCATTGCTGAGTAAATTACAACCTCTCCTACTCGTAGGGTTTTTCCCAACTGCCATGAGCAAAATATCCACAAGGCCTAGAGAGCCTACACAGTCACTCAGTGATCCAAAAGGAGCTGGATGCTAATTTGCCTTTGTTTCTAAAGTCTCTATTTCTTGGTTCAGGCGCCATTTTTAGTGCCGTGGTTCTCCCACCGGGGCCAAGTGCTATATTTGGCTCTTTTTTAACCATCTCTTCCCTGCTTTGGATTGCTCGTAACATCCCGAGCAAACGCCGTGTTCCCCAAAGGTCAGAGCTGCTTATGCCGATGCAATATGCTAACCAGAAGGCCAGCCCCTCCGCAGGCAGAAATGGAACTCGCTCCATTAAAGCCAATTGAGCTATGCAGATTTACCCTTGCTGTGGGTCTGGCCCAGCGCGTACCTATACAATAGCCTCTGGGGTAAACGGATCATTGATTCCCAAGTGATCCATTCTGCCAAAGAACATGAGGAGGATTATGCTAGAGCAAACCAAAGCCGCATGAGGGCATCCACTCAGGGACATGAATTTGTCTTAGCTTTCCTGTGTCCCGGGGTAGACAAGCCCAGAAAGATGCAGAGTCTTGGGGCTTTCTCCTTCTCTCATTTACACCACTTTTACCCCATGCAACTCCAACATTGGTGATTTAGGATTTGCACCAGTGTTGGTGAGAGGAGAATAAAGCTCGTATTCTGACAACCTCAATTATACCAAAGTAATTTGACTCAGGTGCTCCAAGTCACTCTGGGTCATACTAGATAGATGTATGGGAAGGAAGCTAATGAGTTGTAGGAATTAGACATGTAACCCCAATATTGCTAATATTTCCCACGCCCAGAAATCAGATTATACTGTTTAGCTTTGGATATATATATATAAACAGTTCTTAGCACATCTGAATCAACTGATTGAATCAATAAAACAGAAAGGGCAGGTGCTTAGTGAAACAAATCTTGTATTCATGTTTCTCTGTTATACATTGGGAGAGGCTAGAGTTACTCATTTAGTCAACTGGACTTTCACCACTAAATACACTTTTATCTTGGAATAAACCAAACAAGAAGATATTGGGCCAGGTTTTCCTTTCGCACCCATGTAAATCAGAAGTAAATCTAATGAAGGCATTGGAGTTACTCTGGAGAGGAGCTGGTGTGAATTTGGATTCAGACTCTTGAAGCATGTAGGGTACTAGATGAAAGGAGATTTAATCTGAGCATTCTGGTTTATATTTAAGTGCATTCAAAGCTTCTTGAGCTTTAAATTGACTAGAATTCCTGGAAAATCTAATTAGCATATAATCAAATCCTTCTAAATCAGGAGTGTCTAAAACTGGCCAGTGTGAATGTGGCCATTAACAGAAGGCATATTATGAATGTGTCAGTCATTGGAATGTATGACAATGTGTCAAATACACTTCCAGCACCGAGCTGTGCACTGAAGGCAGAGTACAGACCAACCAAAAGATCATTAGTCTGAGCAGACAGCACCTTCCAGCAGTACTTTGCAACTCAAAAACTGCCACTGATCTCAAGAGAAAACCTAGCTAGTCCTTGAAATAATCACATTCCATCCTTTCTCTCTAGTTTCCTGGTAAAACACAGGAATTGTGCAACGGTAGCGCTCTCTGTTCTGTTTCATTTCTTTGCATTTCCTGGGTTTCTAGCTCCAAACATTTGCAACAGCTAGCTTTCATTTTCTCACTGCCTTATACCACAATCCAAATCAGGCCTTTGCAGCTGACAGAGGGCAAAAGAAAGACTGCATTGTTTCCCGAATCCCCTATAATCCTGAACCATTTTTTCCCACTCAGAGGGGGATTTATAAGCTCAGTATATATTCCTGGCATGTGTAACTTCGAATGCACTTTTAGCACGGAGAGTTAACTGATTTTGAGCAGTATTAGGACAGTCATGGAAATATATATCTCCAGAAACATCCCCAACCTGCAGGTATCCATCCTAATGCGGCAGACATGCCCAGCTGTAACTGTCTGTCCTGTTCCAACCTGCTGCATTCTTTAGATAAATGTGGTAAGTGTATTTGCAGTGGTCTGACAGTCCTTCACCAAGAGAACGGTGACTAATGATTTCATGATGGCTTCTCGGATTTGCTGAGTGTTTATCACACTGAAGGAGGACATGAATCTGGTTTGCTGGGAGCAAAGGAAGAGCCGTCTGCTTTGCCGTCATTCCAGTCGCTGCTCGAAGTTTTGTTTGGATTAACAGCACCACTCCCAGCACGCAGCATGTTTGAGCTTTTCCCAGGACTCGAGTTATGAGTGAGATCACTGCAGAGTAAGGAAACCAACCCTTGTTAGCAGAAGAGTGGCTCTTTGCCGGGATGGGAGGAGTGATGTGTATACAGACTTGCAATCCTTACAGCCTGATTCTGATCTGGCACTGGTGAAAATCACAAGCAACCCCATTAAGGCCAAAGGGCCTGAATCTGATCTCACAGCAGTGTAAATCAGGAGTGACTCCGTTAAAGTCAGGGGGCCAAATTCTATCCCTTGATTCTCCCATGAAGCCTCACTGACATCAATGAGTTTACATGGGAGTAAGTGAGGGCAGAATTTAGACTCGGCTTTCCTATAGGACTGAGTGGGATTGCAAGGTCAGGATCACGTATATTATTAGCCATAATTAGCAATTAAAGAACAAGGAGGGAGAAGGGGAAATCCATCTTGCCTTCCATATAAATAAATACAGTGTGAAAAGAAAAGGGAGGAGAAAAAAGGAAGAGCATGAGAAGAAGTGGGGAGTTGATTTATTATTATGAGACAGGAATGGCAAGGCTGGAATAAAGATGGGCAAGGTAAACAAATCCTTTACAGACCCCTCCTCTAGACCCTGGGCCCTCTTGATGTAGTCATTGGGGAGTGCATTAACTCTAAGCAACTTTCTGACTCTCTTCCCTTGGAGTTGACTGGGAAGTGTTTTGTATAGAAGAAGCTGTTCAAAATGAAGTGGTATTTATTGGTTCACACAATCTGGAAGTGCTGAAGTGCCAGGAATCCAAGATCAATTTTCTGTCCCTTTTTCACATGTCAACTTCTAAACTTAGTCCCTGCCATCCAACAACGATCGATCCAATCCATCGATTGCCATGGTATCTAGGAAATATTAGTGCATGTGCTGTGTACTCTCTGTATGCTAATGGATTCTTATACTGTACTATGAAGGCACAGAAACAACTATGGCCTGACTCTGATCTTGACTTAAATCAGTGTAAATCTGGCATCACTCCATGACATGAATGGTGTAACTCCAGATTTACAGTTTATAATTTAGATCTGGCCGTTGCAGGGCAGTCTATGGACATGAATGCACTTGCACTACTAGAAGATCAAATTCAGCCTCTGTGCAGTTATGTGGAGGGCTGGTCAGTAACCTCAAATATTACACTTGGGCCCGCTATTATCATCCTTACTTAGGCAAAACTCCCCCAACTTCTTGAGGAGTTACGAGTAAGTCAGGACGGCAGACCTGAGCCCTTCCAGGCATTTGCATACAGACCCATAACCAGAAACATGAGCTCTCTGTTTTCAGAGGTCAAAGGACATTGAGTCTGTGGAATCAGGCTTGCGGTTGGCTCTGACGTCCAGGCAGATAATTAATGTTACAACTAAGCTACTGCAAGGGGATAGTTGTAGGAACAGTGAGTGATTAAAATATCTTCACCCGAACACACAAATGGGCTTTATCGTACACTCCCCAAAATGGCTTTAATCCCAGAATAACATGAGAGGATATCTGCTGGTTAATACCCAGCATCTAAACAGGAAAAACACCATCTTTCAATGCCCATAAATGGCTAATTTTATTAGGCAAGGCTGGGAACACATTGACCTGGTTAAGGGTGATTCATGTTCTCTAGTGCATTAGGCATTCTTTATTAAAGGTGTCTTTTCCTCAATCTGCTTCATTGTTGTGTGACTAACAGGGAATCTCTAATTTCTGTTATTAATATGCCATCAGACCATATGTTCACCGACTCAGCCCATATGTATTTTTGAAAAGAACCACCTGTGACTAATTCAGCCTTCGTGTAGTAGCGAGCAACATATGTTTTTTGCAGGGGAGGGGTGTTTGGGAGGAGGTGAAAGGAGTTATGAGCTGGTTTTGGGAGGAGCCTTGGCAGCAATTTTGGCCTCCCCAAAATGTTTAACCCTTTTGTGACATATGTTGAAATGAGCAAATGTGATCTGGAAAGAAAAATAATCCACTCTCCTGGTTCTGGAATCCGTTGTTCTTCGTCAGGCAGTTCACTGTCTGTGAATCTTACTTTGCAGAACGTACTCCCACTTCACTAGAGCAGAATAATGGGATGATACTAGAACACATTTTCAAATAAATAGTTCGGCTCAGCTGGCTCTCAGATCGGAATCTGGGTTTATGTTTACACTGGGCTCTTAGATAGTAATGACTCAGAAGGAGCTTTTACACACAGCCCTGTCTCATCAATAATTCACAAATATAATAAATATTGGAATGATTCTGGAGCCATTACAGCATGTTTGTCTGTTGATTCACTAGCACTAAAATCACATGGGCTGTTAACGTCTCAAAGGCAGCCTGTCCCAATTTCAGATCACTCCTATGACCTTAATAACGGGGTTTCTTTAACAGAGGAAATGAAACTCAAAGAAGAAATTAAAACAATAATCAGAGTTTGATTAAAGCCCACAAAAGCCAGGGAATTTGAAGTGAAACCTTTTCATCACGTCTTATATCACATACTGTTATGTCTAGGCATCACTGTGGTCTGTGAAAAGAACATTGTGGGACCTGATATACCTTGTGCTCTGAAAACACCAGGTGGCATAGCATGATTTCTGCCTGTTGTTTTAACCTTTCGGGTCAGTAAATACCTAAATGTGTCTGAGCTTGCGCAAGTCTGTATATTCCCAAATATGATCCTGGCTTAAAAAAAACCTGAATGTATTTATTTGGAAGAAAAATTAGCAAGGCCTTTTTTAAAAAGGGGAAGATTCTTTTCTTAAAAGATTATTCTTTTTCTTGTGCATGGCCGTGTTTGTCTAGTGGATAAGATACTGCGCTGGTACTCTGGAAATCCAGATCTATTCCTGGCTCTGCCCATGACTTTCTTTGTGGCCTGGGTCAAGTCACTCTCCTTTCTGGCTTCTGTTTCCCTTCCTTTCCATTATCTGTCTATCTAGATCACAAGTTCTTTGGAGCAGGAGCCACCATTTACTATGTTTGTGCTACCACTAATGCAATTGGTTCTTCGTGTTGGTTGGGGCCAGCAGCCGTGATTGTAATGCAAATAATCAAATGTGAAGAAAAAAATTAAACCATAAGGTCATGTTAATGGACGTCTGCATTCCTGAACAAAGGCCTGGGTTTCGAGAGCAGAGGACAGAGCGAGAAATGAGATGCAATGAAATGAATTTGTCTGGTGGACAGGATTGCTACCTTTCTGTGTAAGCTTAGAGCAAATAGCAAAATTATGACCCAGTGAAAGTCTGGAAATAGCTATTGTTTGCAGACACAAGAGAAACTGGTTGCTAAACACTTTCTGAAGCAGTGTTTCAGTGGAATTGAAACCACATGCTTATGTGGTTGGTGAGGTTTGGTGGGTTTTTTTTTTAATGGGAAAATGCTAATGCAAACTTGTGGACAAACATATTTCCAGCAGAGAGAGAGAGAGAGAGTGTGTGTGTGTGTGTGTGTGTGTGTGTGTGTGTATACAGTGTCTGTGCCACACTTCAATGCTGCAGTTATGTTAAAAGATGGGCAATTTTAGTACACTGTCAAAACAAAAGAGTTTTGTCTAGAAAGGGCAACTGCAATCTCCCAGGTGGTTTTTCACCTCCCTTCCATGCCCCAAGAGGGATCCTCAGTTGCTTGTTGAACCTGTGGTGAAGAACAGCCTCACCATCACCACCCCTCCCCCGGATTATGAATGTCACTTCCAGGGCGTTCAACATGGAAGGCTGTGCAAATGGAAACCAAGTACCTTGAAACACCCTCCCCTCTGTCTGAGCAGTCTGTCTGGAGCTCACACAAAGCCTTTTTCCCCCACTTCAAATGGAAAATCTTTCTCACTGGAGCCCCGGTATTTGACTTGCAAAACAATAATACTTCTTTTATGTATGTCAGACAGAGGTCTCAGCATCACACAGGATGCTCTGATGCTAAGTCCTTTTCCTTGCAGGGGGAAATCAACAGGAGGTTCCCTTAGGACATTGGCATGTGTTTACCTGAAGTTTATGCCTTGAACAGGAATGAGATTGTGCATCTAGAGTCCAGGCCTGCATTCGATGGGGGATGGGCAAGCTGGTCACCCTCAGTAGTGCTGACAGAGCTGTAGTGTAGACAGTGGTCAGGTGTTTTCGCCAGCCTGCCACAGTGGTAAGAAAACAGACACCTGAGTCCTATGCCACAGATTCTACTTGTGCCACCACCACTGGTGCTGCACCCACTGGGGATTTGGGAGGTCTGTAAAATCCTACTGCAGACAAACCCACTGCATGATAGTTGGGCACATTTAACTTCTCTGCCTCAGTTCCACTGTCTGTAAAATGGGACAATCGCTGTGGGGCAGGCTACTGAGTGTTACCAGAATTGCCCATTACTTTGGGGTTCGCTCATTTATTAGGGTTACTCTTCCAGGGGGGTGGGGGTGGGGGGTTTTGTAATTCTATCAATGTACTGTTTGTGTCACTTGTGTTCTCATATGGAGCTCTACTTGTCCTTTCTGCAAGTCCCCTCCCAATGGAGCTATCCTGCAGGACCGAGGTTCCCCAGCGCCGGGTTCTTCCAGCTCTAGAATCACATTAACCCAGTCCTCGCAGACCCTCTTTGTTCATCAGCACTCCGAAGCTGACCCCTTATATGTCCCTCGGTCAGCAGACTGGTCGAGCAGCACTTTCAAGCTGCCACCCTTATATGCCCCTGGACTCAGCACATCCCTATCCCCTGTTTCACATTACAATTGTTCTGGTCATAATCCACTTGATGAGCAAACCACTCGGGATTTTTGGGCGCTGCAGGGATCTTTAGCTTACATATAAGAAGCGTTGCTGCAGAGCGAATGGGGAAGCCATAAAACACCCACAAGTGTGTGTGAGGGGAGAGAGAGAGAGAGAGAAGCAACCGGCTTAACCATGAAAGTTACTTATTGCCAGGTAATAACCATACAAGGGGAGCCAAACAAAGAAAACAGTTATAATATTAAATCTAACTGACATTTGATTATAAAACCCAGGTTTAGAAAACTAACTGATCACACAAGTAAGGGTCAGAAGGCTACACCTAGAGAGAGCTGAGTTCTCACCACTCCGTGAAGCTTGAATCGATTGGGGTTCCCAGGTGCTGGTGGTAGCTGAGGGTCTGGAGTGCTGGAGACAGGCGGAGCCCCCAGCACGATCAGTAAGGAGAAGATAAGTTCCAGTGGAACTAATGCAGATTTTGGATCCAGGCATCTGAGCGTAGGTAGCGGTTTTTGTAGGGAAACAATAGATTTCAAGGGAGAACAATAGATTTGTTTATGGGTAAACTGATGGCTCAAGGGAGTATACCAAAGTTGTTTGGTTCAGGCTAGGCAATAGGAACTGACCATTCCTAGCTATGGGTGGTGTTCCTTCAAGGGAGCTCACAATGCAATTTGTCAGCTTCAGTATTTTGGATACCAATAAAGGATTTATTACTAGAATCGGTCTGATAACTACTAAGTTGAGGGGGCAGGGGGCAGGCGTGGGTTCATTAACATCTGGAGCAGATATTCCCCATCATGCAATGCTTCCCTACCTTTCTGGTCCCAGAGTTCAATGCGGTTTTCAACAGAATTTCTGTTCTCCATTCTGTATGCTAATGGAGATGCCTCCCTGTCCCATCTTTGATACAAATGAGGCTAGGGGAGTTTCCTTAATCCTGTCACCTTTATCCAGAGGGGTTTAGGTATGTCACTGCCTTTTCATTGCTTTTCATAAGTCTTTCTTCTGATCAGCTTTGTTTCAAGCAGAGGCTGGTGGGGAAGGTCTTTCATGAGTCAGACAGGCTGGACAGACAAACTGCGCCCTGGTTTCCCAAGAACTGGTAGGCAACATGAGTGCATGATTCTGCTACATTTCCTCAAGCTGCCTCCGAATAGTCCCGCTGAAATCAAAGGAGTGCTTTGGAGCAAGGTATCACAGTGTGTGTAAGGAGGCTGGGCCCAGATCTGCAAAAGTATTTAGGCTCCTAACTTCCGTTCATTTCAATGGAGCTTAGAAGCCTAAATACCTGTGAATCTGGACCCTAGCCCTTAATTATCCTCTGGAAAGCACTTTGAGAGCCTTTAATGATACTTTGTACCTTTCATCCAAGTAGTAGACAACCTGGGGCCTTTTCAGCAGTTTGCCAAATGAAATTCAAACTCTAAATGAAGGTAATTGCTCCTTTCTTATATTATTCAGGTCACGAAGGCTCTGATTCAGCAAAGTGCTTAAGTATGTGCTTCATTTTAAGCACATTGATTTCAAAGTCCATTGAAATCCACGGAAAGACTCCTATTGATGTCATTGGACTTTAGATGGACCTTCAGCTTAAAAATTAAGCAATTATTTAAATGCTATACTGAATCAGTGCCTGCATTCAGTGGAATTCCCCTTTGCTCCAGGTATAGTCCCCTTCTGCACTGACTTCTTTTATTTATCATTTCCATTACTCCTGCAGTCCTGTTGTGGAAGTAACGAAGTTGTAAACTCTATTAGAAGAGTGTGTGTGTGCGATTCGCAAGAGGCAAAAAAGCAAGAGACTCAAACACAACTCGAAAAGCAGAATGATGGAAATAATTCAAGTGAAGATGCATTTCAGAAAGCATCTTAGACAGCACAATTCAGAATCTGAAAGAAGAACGTGAAGCCCTGATTTAACAGGCTCCTTCATTCATTAGATGGGTAAAGAGCAGAGTGTAGTGGCTGTCCTTAGTCAGAACCGAGTCCCTGCTCCCCAACATACTAATTTTCTATGGCCTTCTGTACACACATGTTGTACTGTTATACCAGTGTGAAACTCCCCTAGTGTGAAAACAATTATGACCAACATAGAAGTGCTTATACAGGTACAACCTATTTCTGTCTGGAAAGGGGAATATGCTACACTAGTCTAAGGCATCTTTCTACCAGTATAATTACATCCACATTAGGGATTGTACCAGTATAACTATTTGAGTTAAAAAATCACATCCCTAAATGACTCCGTTTATGAACCATCCTTTACACTTTAATAGAAAATTATATACCCTCTACAGATTTCTATAGGAAGTTTTATAAACCTACTAAAAAGATCTTTCTGTTACATTTTAAAGATGTGTGGAGTAACATGTAATGAATCTTTATCAAACGAAAATGGGTTAATCCCTGGTACAATCTACAGGACTTTTCCATCAGAGTGTATGTGAAAGACAGGCAGGGAGCTAGAAGAATTGTTTTGATCACCAGTGCTAACCACCCTAACTGGTGTTTTCTATTCAAGGACAGTATCCTTTAATGGGGACAATCTTAAATGTCATGCCTTGAGCAAGAGACAGAGATATTTCAAGCTCCCTTCCACTAGTGATCTCATGTTTTCACCAGCGAAACCTTAATTATGATGATTTATAACACTGACTGAGACAGTCCATAGCCATTTCTGTAGCCACTTCTCATAGCATATGCTGGGTTCCCAGCTTTCCCTTCCTATCTTCCCCTTTGTTGGTCAATGTTTACATCAGACAGGCTTTCCAAAAGTGGCAGTCAAAGCAAAGGGAGGAGCAGGGTTTTGGTTTTCAGGATTAGCACCAAAAATAAAACCTTTGCTGAGAGCCAGCCAGCACTGGGAATCTTCAAAAGAGATCCCACCCATACCCACACCAAGGGACTTTCTTGGGTGGAAAATTTAAGGTTGTTAGTAAGGCAGAAGATGCAACTTGATAATAGACACTTTGCTCTTTCTTATGCTGGTATAAAACGAGAGTAATCCAAGTGGTTTATTAATGACTTTGGATTCACACTGAGGTGAGAGCAGAATCTCATAGGTGAAACCATTATAAATCAGGAGTGACCCCACTGAGGTCAATAAGGCTATTCTCTGATGTAACGAGAATCTGGCCCACAGTCTAATTGAGAGGTCATGCATTTATTGTCCACATACTTTGCCTATTCGCTACCACCAAGATGTGTACTTTGGGACAGGCACCATGTTGATAAGTGAGTAGAGTTTTGTGGCAACCTCTCAAATGGCGTCCCTGCTCCTCCAGATTCAAAAGCAGCTAAACAACAGTTCTAATGTGATATCTACCAAATGTATATGACAGAATGGCCCCTTGGAATGAGCATTTTCTGCTATCTGTATGTATGCCCTCAGTAGATGAACAGAAATTCAGTCAATGTCACGCTGAGAACTCGCGCCAGTGCATATGAATGGGACAGAAACATTTGATTGGAGACGGCTGAGTGGGGAGGCTGCGTGGCCTAGATTGTCCTTTGTCGGTGGAGGCCAAAGAGATGGAAAACTTGAAAAAAACTCAGTACAGAATTTTACTCATTGCTGCAAAGTGCTGATTTGGAATGGTCCTCAAGAGTGAAAATTATCAGTATTAAATTTTCAGCCTAACAACTGAGCTCCTGTAAAGAGAAAGAACCTGATTCTGATCTTAATTAAAGTGTAAGTCAGGAGAGTGTCTGTTAAAGATAACAGATAACTGGTGTAAGCAAGATGAGAATCTGGCCCAGGGAGTCTTTTTTTTTTTAACCCCTCTCTTTAGCATTAATAAAACCATCCTGCTTGATTTTTTTCATATTGAAGGAATCCAATTTCTTCTCGCTTAAATGAAAAAAATCTGGTTAATTGTTGTAAGCTGTATTATCAGCTCCTAGTTCGTTGTTTTGGTGTTGTACAAATTGCAGCTGGAGTTTCACTGGAGTGAATGGGATTCAGGAGTGAAACAGACCTCGGTTTATGCCAACTAAGATGTAAACCATCAGGCCATAGAAATCAGCAAGTAATGACTTCTCAGCTGGAACTGGCAGGCAGTCAATCATTTGTGGTTGCTGTTGCACTCCAGGAAGAAGCAGTCATCCAGATAGGTCCAAAATCTCCTATTTTTGCACAGCTACTTTTCAAAGATTAGTGAATATCATATAGTCCATAGTGCATACATAACATGTGTGTGTTCTTTTGGTCTGTAAAGCGCAGCAGTAGCCAGACAGTTATTTTTTCCCCTCTGTGATTAAGTTACACAGCTGTGACAAACAGATGTGTATACGTCGAGCCCAGAATAGTTCCTCTAAGCATGTGCTTCTCCCAAGGATGCCATCATCGTGTTAGCCAATACGTTGATGCCCTGCCTAGAGAGTCTTCCCTTTCAAGCAACTGTAGAGCCCCATGCTATCTAGAAAGGTCAATGAGTAGTGAAATATTCTCCCTACGCTGCGTATGAACTTTGATTCACCTCCACCCTCATGTTCAAAGTATTCCCACCAATAAGTCTCTTGATTCACCACCACCCCAACATTCAGAAGTGCCTGCCCCAACCACAGATCTTGAAACGCCATCACCTGTCTTGAGATACCACCTGCCAGAACCCATAGTCCTTGATCTTTTGTGTCTCCATGTTCAGTGGTACCTACCTACCCAGTTCCCTCCCAGACTTTTATTCCATCTGCCTCAACCATCCTCGAGGCCTAGACATACGGGCACATGAGTGCCCACAATTTTTTTAAAATCTGTGCAGCCAATTTCCAGATTAATGTTTGAAGAAAAGCATTAATGTTTGCATATGGTGTCAGAACAAGATAAGTGTCTATGGAATTAAGAAACAGCTGTTCCTGGCAAACTGCCCCTATCAATCTCATTGAGAGGAAAGGCAGGTAACCTGTTTTCATCAGACTCTGGAATTCCTTTCAAACCACTCAGGCATATTAACAACAATGAAATAAAATAACTGTTTTTATTAGCCCGTAGGAATAGCTTGTTGGTTTGGATCCAAAACACAGGATTAAATTGTTCTAACACATAACGTACCGTGGTGAGGACAGCACGTTTCCACAAACAACACCTGGTAGAAGGAATTACAAACAATGCTGAATTCCTGCCAATATAAAGATTTTCTGAGGTCACTAGCCATGCAGAACTTGTCCTGGTGGGAGTTTTAACAGAGCTCAGGGCCAGATTTGCAAGTACTCAGCACCAGCAAGGAAGGGGTCAGATTTTCAAAAAAGCTCAGTGCCTAGCAGGCAGAGCCTTTCTGAAAATCTAGCCCATAATGTTTAGTACAGAAATATCCACGTTGATGGTGCCATAAATGGTTCTGTTACTGCACCAGGCACGAGAAGACCTCCAGTCATTGGAAGGAGCCTCGCCGCACTCCACCTTACCACCATCATGAGTTAAACCAGAAATCATGAGTCTCAGCCTTACTCTAGCTTGTCTGGTGTTTTTTCAGTTTAGGTTCAACTGCTAACGTTACTCTGTATAATTCTCTTCAACTTCCTTTCGTTTTCTTTCCTTCTTCTCTCTTCCTTTTATTTTTTAAAGTTGTTATAATTATTTTAAAGGCAGAGCCTAAAGGAAACAAAGAAATAAATGAAAGTCAATCTCTTGTCCCCCAAGCATTATCCCTGTTATTATTTAGCATAGAATCATAGAATATCAGGGTGGGAAGGGACCTCAGGAGGTATCTAGTCCAACCCCCTGCTCAAAGCAGGATCAATCCCCAACTAAATCATCCCAGCCAGGGCTTTGTCAAGCCTGACCTTAAAAACCTCTAAGGAACGAGATTCTATCACCTCCGTAGGTAACCCATTCCAGTGCTTCACCACCCTCCTAGTGAAAACGTTTTTCCTAATATCCAATCTAAAACTTCCCCACTGCAACTTAAACTATTACTCCTTGTTCTGTCATCTGGTACCACTGAGAACAGTCTAGATCCATCCTCTTTGGAACCCCCTTTCAGGTAGTTGAAAGCAGCTATCAAATCTCCCCTCAGTTTTCTCTTCTGTAGACTAAACAACTCCAGTTCTCTCAGCCTCTCCTCATAAGTCATGTGCTCCAGGCCCCTCATCATTTTTGTTGCCCTCCTCTGGACTCTTCCCAATTTTTCCACATCCTTCTTGTAGTGTGGGCCCCAAAGCTGGACACAGTGCTCCAGATGAGGCCTCTTATATTATATTATTATAATAAATAATTTATTATTCATAGTGCATGGGATCCAGGCTTTCTTGGATTAGGCACAGTGCAAACACATGGGAAAAAGCAGCAGCAGCCTTTCCTTGCAGGACTGGCTATCAGACTTTGGTCCCATCCATGCGTCCCAGTAAGAGAGATCCCCATCCATCCCATTCCTCCTCACTAGGAATGCCTTCCCTCTCTAGCTAGACACAGCTCTGACCCACAAACTGGACAGAGGGAGGACATGATTGCAGGTTTTCTGGATCTGTCTCCCTGTGCAGCTGACCCTGCTTCCTGCGCAGCGGAAGCAGTCAGGGCAAGCAAGCAAGACCTCCCCATAGCCAATCCCGGAAGTCGGAGTGTAAATCACATAGAGTCTAAACATCCCTGGCATTTGTGGATGGGACTTTGGCACAGCATCATATTCAAATAATGTGCTTCATTTCCATCAGCTGCTAGCACGCAGCTGCAGTGCTAGGCTGGCTGCTACTCACACATGGGTTGGCTTGTTCCCATCACGTCCTGTCCTGTGTTAGCTACCCGGCTCCTGGGGCAGAGTGGAAGTGACAATGCTCATATGCTGGAAGATGATGCCCATTATCAGTCTGCCAGATTTGATATATAGGAAGAAACCACTCCAAACACCCTCAGGCTTTGGGAAAGGACGGAGCTGGATCTCAGCTTCCTGTCTTCTGTTTTACAATGGACTGGACTAAATCCCAGACACCTGTGAATTGTGGGAAAGTCTGGTTCTGAACCTTGTGGCTTGGACTACTCTTTAATTATAGGTCACAAGCAGAGTTGGTTGGAAAATCTTATATTTTCCTGTGACAAATGTCCCATTTTGTTCAAGATTTTTCAGACAACATTTTGATCTTTTTGGCTAAACAAACCCTGAAAAATATTTGGTTGCTAACATTTTGTTTTTTTCCCCATTTTTCTCTTCCTGTCCCACTTTTTTCTCAATGGAAGAGTGAGCAAAAACTAAAAATTCGTAATTGTTTGAGGAGTTTTTTGTTCAAAATGAATGAAAAATTTAAACAGAAACAAAACTTGTCTACAAACATTTTCATTTTGGTCAAAAAGCCATTTTTCATCAATGAACACTTTTCACACAAAAATATTTTAATTGTCTTCAGTCAGACAGTTAAAGTGGTCCACACTAAAATATCTGTTTTGCTAACATTCACACCCCAGGGATATCTGCAACTATTCACTATGCTTAGGACTGGAAAGAGCTGTCATATCCCAGATTCCACTGCCTCCTGGACAACACTGACCTTTAAATGAGGATGTGCTTTTCAGGGAGATGTTACTGGGACGTGAAGGGTGTGGAGGCAGATTTTACAACACGTCAGTGGAAAAAAATCCCCAGGCCAACAGACTTAAGCAATGGTACTTCCTGCACAGCCAAACAACAGTGAGGATAACCCCCTCAGGTAATTCATGATACAGAAGAGATCATCAGCAGGAGGAAACAAGAAAGCAAAAGACTCAGTGCTCCTAAGTGGCTGACCCAAAGCCCAGTGAAGTCATTATTTTATTTTTAAAATTATTTATTATTTGTATTACAGTGGAAGCAAGTGACACCTTCCCACCCCAGCTGAGATACAAACCCATTGTGCTGGAGGCTGCACAAAACAGGAGACAGTCCCTTCCCTAGAGAGTTTAGAGTCTAAGGCAGTGCATTGTGACTTTTCCAGACTATTGTACCCCTTGCAGGAGTCTGATTTCTCTTGCGTACCCCCAAGTTTCACCTCACTTAAAAGCGACTTGCTTCCAAATCAGACATAGAAATACAAAAGTGTCGCAGCACAACGACTTTCTGATTTTTATCATATCATTATAAAATAAATCATTTGGGATATAAATATTGTACTTACATTTCAGTTTATGGTATACAGCGCAGTATAAACCAGTCATTGCCTGTATGAAATTTTAGTTTGTACTGAGTTCGCTAGTGCTTTTTATGTAGCTTGTTGTAAAAGTAGGCAAATATCTAGATGAGTTGAGGTACCCGCGGGAAAACCTCCGAGTACCCCCAGGTGTACACATACCCTTAGTTGAGAACCACTGGACTAAGGCCTTGTCTGCATTAGTGGCAGTGTGTAGGGCACATGTAGCTGTGACAAGCAGGCTGCATCCACACTGCAGTGTATACCTACATGTGGCAGTGAAAGGCAACAGGACACTACACTGCTATTTTTAGTCACCTAAGCAGTGCTTCGCCATCTACAGGGCTGTTTATACCCCTGCTGGGAAGCATGCCATATGTACTCTATGTGCCACCGTAAATGTAGATCTAACCTACATAGAGGAGACAGATGAAGAATTTGGGGGATAGGCCATAACTCACTGGCATTCATTGCAAATAGGATGACAACTGGTACTATTATGACTGTTTCCCACTACATTTCTCATGTAGGGCCTGATCCAAATCCCAGTGACATCAGTCGGAGTCTTTCCATGCTGGAGCTCAGCAGACTTCTAGCTGATGCGTGTTTATTAAGCTATTTGTCCAGTCCGTTAGTCTTCACACCACAGCACTGAAATAGGCAAGAATTCTGGTTTCCAAAAATTTCCAGCTCAATAGAAATGCTGCCAAGAGACAGAGGAGGAATGGGGAGAGATGCTCTCATGAATGCACTGAGCTGGTAAGTCTAATTTTAGGTCTGGCATCCTTGATTGGTGTTTCTTAGCTTTTTCTCTTCAGCTTCAGTATTCCAACTTGGTAACTGTGCGGCAGCCCCACATAGGGATTCTACGTTTCTCTGATTCCAGTGGCCTTCAGCTTTGCAAACTAGAGATTACTAAAGCAGCTGCAAAACTGAAACTCGAGCCATGTCCAAGGCTGACAGCTTCCCTGGAATTAAAGTCATTTGTTTCCTAAATTATTTATTTCTGTATTCACTATAGTACATAAAATGACTCGAAACCATCTAGACTATCCATGTAAAATGGTGTGTACAAATCCCAAAAGTCCCTGTTATTGTTATACAGTAGGTAACAATGAACTTTAATGCCATTATGTGTCCTTCTCTTGAGTTTAATTGTTGTTGGCATCCTTTTATCTAAGAGAGACGGTGGGAATTGCAGCCTATGAGGTAGATGATTTGCAATGTCTCATGTGACTGAATTGTCCAATACGAAATTTGCATGATCTTTGGCAATTATTACAGATGTATGTAACTCTTGGTTGGGAGTTGCTTGCTTCCTACCGGCTCTTTTCTCCTCAAGCTGTAGGAGCCAGCTCCTGTCATGAACTTTAATATTGTTTAGATCAGCTAGTAAACTTTGGGGACATCATAAATTTTCCTCTAAAGGGTTAAAACAAACCCCATTGAAGGGGTAAAAGTAACAGCCATCCTTAAAAATAATATATTTAAACACCAACAGAAAAATTCTCTCTAGAAAATCTGACATCTTGGTATTCTACCAACATTGTAATGAATGGTTTTCTTCTTTTAGATGCCTCGGCATTATAATGAGCAGTGCATACTCCCATTGTAAACTCTTTTCTCCTTGACAGATTGGATGCTTAGTTTGAATTTGTTAACATGGCTAGCTATAAAAATGTCTGCTTCAAGCGAACTGATGGATACTGTTTTGGGGAAATTGGACTTTTGATGCCATAATTGATTTCCATGGCAGAATAAGTTCCCATTTTCTTGCTCTGAAGAAATTAACATGAAACAATATGTACAGTAGCGTGATAAACTGATGCCCCCTTTTATTAAACTGGAATTTAAGTTTAGATGGAAGTAGAGAGAAACTCAAGCTACAGAATTCCAAAGTAGATATGGTTTTTCACAGTGCATAGCTTAGGGATGTCCCAATCCAGAGATCTGACCTTGTTCATCATAATAACAGAGCTCATTTGCAAAATTTCTGATCCAGAGTCAGCTCTGTGAAGCACTTCCCACCCCCTAATCCTCTGCCCTACACACGCACACACAAAAGCAGCAGCATTTGGATCTGAGGTTTACCTGAGATTTTCATTAAGGTCCATATCTCTAAAGAGAGAACAGCCATTGTCAGCCTATGTCCTTGCTTTGTGTAGTGGGGCGGCTGCCCCACTCCCATGCCAGAGTGGGCAAGTGTAGGCCAGAGTGGCTGCATCAGCAGTCAGCCAATAAGAAAAGAGCCTACTGCGGGCCAATGAGGGCCAAGCTTACAGCCAGCCAATGAGGGACAGGCTGGCTGTATAAGTAGGCTGCCCCTGAGAGAGGCAGTCAGTCTCTCCTGACCTTCAAGGGGGAAGGTCCAGCTCCTGGGAGAGGAGCTACAGGCACCAAGGACAGTGCAGTGCTGGGCAGGCCCAGGGGAGAAAAAGGGAACTCCAGCCTGGGTACCTGTCAGGCTGCCGGCCCTGAGGGAAGGGCCAACTGGTGCACAGGGGCCACAGGGGAAGTGGCCCAGGGAGAGCGTCAGGGACTGGAGGGGAGAAGGAGGGCAGGACGGCTGCCGCCAAAGGGTCCCTGGGTCGGGACCCAGAGTAGAGGGCGGGCCTGGGTCCCCCCGCTTCCCCTCTTATATTATGCCTGGCTGCTGAAGTGTCCTTGAACAACCACACCTGACCCCTGCCAGAAGGGGCTCGACTTGGTGGTGTGGTTGGCCACTATGGCTGAAGGGTAAAGGACTGCTGTGAACCTAACCATCCCCCTCCCCGGAAGGGGGTGAGAGTGGACTTGGGGGTACTGCCGGAGGGTAGTGCCCTGAAGAGGATGCCGCCTGTGAGGAGCAGCACACGTTCAGATGCCAAATGGGGGCGACAACGGAGAGAGAGAGATGGACGGGACACCACCAGAGGAGGGCGCTCTGCCACAGAACTGAGCTAATTCCTGGACTATCCGGCAGGAGGCGCCTGGTGGTGAGTCCCAACCCGTTACACTTTGCAATGTGGAACTGTTTGCCAACGCTCATGAATTTATCATGAGTCTGGGTACTTTCTTGAAGCATCCCAGCTTCTGGTTTCGTGCGATTAATATGAGAATCTCAGTTTACATATAAAAATATTAAGTTTCTAGCCCTTATGCTGTAGAGAAAAGCTTGAAAGCATGACCCCAAATGGCTATATTAGTGTGCTAATAATCCCCCCTCCCACCACACACACACACACACACACACACGCACAATTAGTATTTTTTAAATCTCATGGTTATTAGGCCAATCTTATGATTTTTTGGACCTGATGCAACATTTTTTGCTCTTTGGGGTTGGCAGTACTGGGCTTGTCTATGCTACAGCCTGCTGGAATAGCTATTCCAGCAAAGCCCCTTAGCGGCAATGCAGGATATACTAGCAAAAGTAGTTCTTCTGCCAGCATACACCACCTCCTTGAACTGCACTAGCATTACCTATGCTGAGAAAAGCACTCTTCTGTTGGTGCAGTTGCGTCTACACCAGGGAATTTGCTGGCATAGCTACACCAGCTGGAGCTATGATTTTTTGACATTTCTAGCTAATGTAGCTATGCTGGAAAACTTTGCAGGGTAAGCCAGGGTGAATTGCCGCCGAGATCCTGTCAATCTTTGTACTTCATGAATGAACACTTGATCATAGCTGGCGTTTGGGGGGTTTTTTGGTGGTGGTTTTTTGAGTGACTGATCCTTTCAGGTCTAGAGCACCTAATGAATAACTATGAGGTTAGTAGTTACAGGCAGACAAAGAAAGTGATTCAGTACATAATGGGAAATTCCTGCAGAAAACTTTACTGAAAAGGATGTTCACCACTTCTTTTGCATTGTTTCCTTAACATAATCGCTGTTATTACCCTCCACTCATAAATGGAGCTACAATACATTCTGATAAGCCTTTTCCTGGATCAGACTAGAGCAGTAGACAACCCTTTGAAAGGAGAATGCACTACGTTCATCTGAAAGAGAAAAAGTAAACCACAGATAGACTGAAGAAACCCATGCAAGGTCACAGCAAACATTTCCTAATTTATTGCAGTGCCAGATGATGATTCACCATGGAGTTCCTGTTGCACCGCCCTCCCCAGGGCTTAGAGAAGGGTGAAACTAGAAGACCAAAGGTCTAGAGCTGGGCTTTCAGTGACATTTATATTTAGGTAAAAATATCCAAAATGAGGTTGAACTTTCAGTAGGAAAGTGTGAGTTCTGCTCTGACAAGAAAGAGAAGGACTAGTACAGTAAGGTTTCACTTCAAAAGTGATAAACTGCTGAGTGGGCCAGAGTCTGATCTCAGATGCACTGGTGTACATCCAGAGTGACTCTGCTGACTTTAATGGATTTCCATTGGATTTACACCAGCGTAACTGTGATCAGAATCTAGCCCATTTTGGCCTGGATCGTTACTAGGCCTCACACCTCTGTAGCATGGGTAAGAACCTTTGGGTGGCTGCGTAGGGTTCCCTGGATCTTAGTTATGGGTGCTGGAGACAGGGCTAGATGCTCTGCCCAGGGAGAAAGTGGGGGGGGGAGTGAGTAAAAGGTGGGGCAAATTCATGGCTCTGCTCCCCCTGCACACCTGATATTGACTAATGAATCTGGCTGGATACATGGCCGGGAAGGGGAGAAGGGAGAGAATAAAGTGCACCCTGAAAAGAGCTTAAACAAATTACTCCATCACCTCAGTGCCTCAGTCTAGGTTGTCCTGGGCGGTTCTTTATAGCTACCCCCTGCCCCTTACTCCAGACTGTGTTTAAAAGGCACAGTCTAGCACCTTATTCATTAGAATACAGGCTTGTATTTCACAATATGTGCAGATATGTGATTGGTGAATACAACACGTACACATGGAAACACCGTGTCAAAGGCCCCATGCACTATTAGAACAAGTCGTCAGACATTTTGCTGTATTGATTCAGGCTAGCATGGTTTTAGAGGATGCCGCATGCGTGTCTCACAAATCCAGAAATTATCTGGGTCAAATTCTGCTCTGGGTTGCGTTGGTGTAAATCAAGTCAGCTCCACTGATTCCTAGAGAACACCGGTGTAATTTGTTCCGTGTCTTCACAGAGTGTAAATTTCCTTTGCTCAGACTGAAAATAAAATCATGCTGAGGATGGATCAGATATTACTGGTTTAAAATGTCTCAAGCTCTGCTGTGTTGCCTGTCATCTCATTTCAGCTGATGTGTGACATGGCCCCAGGAGTGAAAGTAACGTAAAAGGCTTCCTGGTACCGGAGCCAGGCTCTGGGCCCCATAAGGGGCAGATTCTTGAGTGGAAGGGGTAGGGCTGGGGGCCAGCCTTCCCCAGCCAGCCCTTCTGTGCTGCCCGGCCCATGCCGCCCGGGGCTCTGGTGGCGATTTAAAGGGCCCAGGGCTCCAGCTGCCGCTGTGGTAGCGGTGACAGCCAGAAGTCCCTGGACCTTTTGAATCGCTAGGCCCTGGGGCAGCCGAAGTTATTTGGCTATGTACAGACCGGTACCGGTGGCCACTTCTTACCCAGATGCCATACCGACCGATTTTCACCTCTGCATGGCCCAGATGAGCTTTGTTTGCCGATTCCTTGGGCAAATAATACGTTTGGTGAGTGCTGTCCTGGAACAATACTCTTTTTAATAGTGAAGGCTGCTAGTCAGCAAAACCTCAGCTCCACAGGTGCTTAATCCTGACTCAGAAGATACATTTGTCTCCTCCCTGCAGCTGGGGAAGGCTAGATCTGTCTCCTGGCCCTGCATTCTGGGCCTTCTTCCTCCACTCAGGGATAGCCTCTGCATATCCTAGCTTTATAGACGGGTAGGGTGACCAGACAGTGAGTGTGAAAAATCAGGACAGGGACAGGGAATTGGGGGGTAATGGAAGCCTATATAAGAAAAAGACCCAAAAATCGGGACTGTGCCTATAAAACCGGGACATCTGGTCACCCTATAGAAGGGGTCAACGCTGATGCTCCAGAGGCCTCCACTGAGCGTATCACCGCGATAACCAGCACAGGAAAGTAGGGCATTCTCCCTGAGGGATTGGCTACATTTGCTGTCCAGAGCAAGGAGAGTCTCCAAGCGAAAGAGATTTACAAGTTTAAAAACAAAGAGAGCAACTGAGGGCAACGTCGGTCAAAAGGAGAACACGGGGAGTGCTTTGCTAAGGTTAGTGAAACAAAAGTTTTGTGCCTCGTGCCAGAAGAGACCACAAAGCCAGCGGGCAGCCGTCCGTGGGCGAACAGGGCAGGCCTGACTCACAGCCTCATAACTCTTCTGACTGCAGCCATGGGCTGACTGAGAGGAGAAGCAGCTCCGGGGTTTTATCCCTTTGAATCAGGATGAAAGAAAAGCGGCACAAGGGGACCGGGAACAAAAACCCATCAACATAAGACACCCTCTCCCCCCGTGTGCTGACTGCACGCTACAGAAGGCAGCCATGTAGCCACAGAAAAATTCGTCCGCCAGCTGGATGAGCCTGGTGTTGAATAGCTTTGACAGACTGAAGCTAAATGAATCAGGCTGCAGAAACTTTCTAATGAACACAGCTCAGAAGTTGTTATAATAAGGGAAAGGGCAAGATAGACAGATAAGGAGCTAGGCAGATGACTAGTTGGGTAGATAGGTATAGCGATGTTAGGTGAGTAGTTAGATCTATATAGATAGCTAGGGTCTGGCAAGGATAGATCAATGGATAGCTCCAGGTAGGATGGTGGTAGATGGATAGGCAGATTGCCCATCTGTCTCTACCTGATCTGAGGGATACAGGTAAAAAGATCTGGTAATGAAAGGGTAGATAATGTTTATCAATTAGTTGAAGATCCTCCAACAGAGGATACCCTAGGAAAGTATAAGCATGTGCATATTAAAAATACATTTTAAAAGTCACGGCTCATTCATAGTGACTGTTTTCCCTTTTTTTTTTTTTTTTTTTCAATTTCCTGACCATAGAAAAGTTTTAACTAAAGAGTATAGTTTTCTTTTGGACAGAAGAGTGGGATGACATCACAGTTCATTTCAACATATGAAGCCTTTTTAGAGTTATATGTGTGCAAACCTCATCCCTACTTCCTTCCCTCCCCATCCCCCCCAAAAAACCTGCAACATTTTTTAATTGCGAATCGTAAGCTTAAATATTCACAGGTTTTTCAGTGAGGAGTGGGCCAGGGAAGAGACTGTATTAAAATATTGCTGCAGGGATGGGAGTTTTACATGCCAACTTTCAGCCTGAAGCAGATTTTTACGGCTGAGTTATAAAACGCTGAATATAAGGGTTTCCAGTGGAAAAGTTGGCACCACTTTAACTATAGTAAGTCTGGCGGGTGCTGCTATAATTATTTTGTTAACATCAGCTGTGGCTCCAGAGATGGGAAACTGCCTGTTGTTCATTCTGCATTCTGATGCAAGGATGGAATACTTGCCTCCTTCTTCCTCTGGTAGCCTGTCATTTGTAATCGTTCATATCCCATATTAAATGGATGCTGAGCTTTCAGCTTTGTCTGTCTGTCTGACTGCTATATGAAAAGTGTGGAACTGAATTGCACTGCTGACTTGCACATTAAGGTCCCAGTTCAGCAACACACTTAAGCACAGGTGTAACTTTAAGAACATACTTAACTCCTGTGCATAAGTGCTTTGCTGAACAAGGATAGAATAAAGCATGTGCTTCATTTTATTTTTTTAATTTGGGCCTGAGACTGGGTTAAAACCTCTTTAAAATCAGAGGAAAGGCTCCCACTGATGTCAGATCAGACTTTCTGACTCTGGTTTTGATGAGGCCCTAAGATCTTCTTTCTAGAGTTTAATGATTATTTAATCTTAATCCATTAGGGGCTGGATTGTGCAACCTTTATTCACGCAGAGGCATCCCTGTGCTTTGCATTGAGAATGACTCAGTGAGAGTAAAGGTGGCACAGTTTGGCCCTTAACTCTTAAATAAAGAGTATTCTTTGGCATACGTGATCAGCCACTGAGGTTCTTATGTTTCCTATTTTCTCTCTCTTAGCTGATCTGGCATACAGTACTCTCCTCTGTATTGTTCACTGAAAATGCAACCGCTTGTTGTCATAACAATCTATTAACGGCACTGAACTTCTGCAGAACTTAACCTCTTTTGTAGGAGATAACATCTGTCTTCTTTTCAAGGATAGAATAGCTTCCTTTCTCGTAACAGTGCATATAATGGTTTTGCTTGACTGAGATGTCAAGTTGTCTTGACTATTAAGGAGAGGGGAAATGTCTTTGTTAGATGTTGCTGTTCTCCTTTTATCCTCTGTACGAAGGCCCCCAGCTTGCTCTAAGCAAAATAAAGCTAGAGTATCATTTAAAAACAGAACCATTTTTAAATGCCTTTGATCTTCTCAACATCCTGTTAAATATACAATCAACTCTTTCTCTATGTCCTTAAATATTGTCGGCTCGATTCTCCTCAGCCCTGGAATTTGTTACCTAACAACCAAAGTGAAATGAGTGTAGAGTGGGTATAAAATCTCTATCGCTGATGTGAGTGAGGACTTCTGATTTGGGAATATTTTACTGTCCATTTACACAGATGTAAGCAACACAGCTGGCTGAAAAATACTGAAGAATTTTCAAAAAGATTTGTCAACATTTAGATTATTTTTTTAGAAGTCCATCACTCTACAAGCTGGTTGAAAAACAGCAACATTTCTCATCAAACATTTTTGAAACATTTTTTGTAAAATCTTTTCATCAAAAAGCCTTCCTCAATTCACCTTCCTCCTCTCCAGATACCCCCATCTGCCCTCCAAGGTACCCCCAGCTGCCCTCCAAGCTACCCTCAAACACCTCGAGTGTATTGTCTGTCCCATCGCTTTAACTCCCTGTCCTCCAGATCTCTTGTCTATCCACCTCAATCTGGCTTCTCTTCTCTCCCCTCAACCCTCATCAAGGTTCCTATTGGATAAATCTCATGGCTTCGTCTCTGGGCTTATTGGCCTCTCAATTGCCTTCATCCCTGTGGACTGTCCCCTTCTCTTGGGAACTTACCCTGCCTGGGCATCTGTGACTCTACTGTTCCAACTTGCTCCCATAGGACTTGTCTACACTTAGTGCTGCAGTGCCATTTCTCTCCCGTCTGTACTACTCTGGATTGTCAGATGACTTGAAATCATCTGTATGCAGACGATATTGCACTTTGTATTACTGTGAAATACATGTATTGGAAAATTTCATTGAATGAGGACTTGGAAATTGATGGGCAAAGGAATGTAAATTCTAGCTGAATTCAGAAAAAAAAAAAAACTCACCTATTTTACCACAAACCATAAGAGGTTCAACTTCACTCTGAAACTGACATTGATAGAGAAGGTATTGCCATTGACAGGAACCGGTATACCCTGGAGTGACCTTGGACACAGAACTAAGATGGTTTAGACCACAAGTCAGAAAGATGGCAGCCAAAGCAAAGAAGAGACTGAATCTTCTAATCTGTATTACTGGCGCCATTTGGGATTCATGTGTTAGGAAACTGAGAAGAATGTTCTGTTCAATAGTTCATCCAATATTTGAATATGCCGCATCTGTCTGGTCATATACTGTTCTCAGCAACCTTGCAAAGATCAATATTGTGCAATCGTCTGCCATTCACACAATAACTGGAACTGTAAGATTTACTCCAACAACAATCTGTGAACAAAAGTCTGATGTTCAACCTCATGAGAATCATAGACAAGAAAAGCTAATTTGGCATGGAAATCATCTTTGTTCCCATCACTGTTCAGGTCTGCTCAGAAATCAGAAAACAAAATCAAGACTGAAACAATCACCTTGTTTCAACAGGTAAGTAAAGACTATTGAAGAAGTGGAAGCATTTAATGATAATGGAAGTGACAAAGAGTCCTGTGGCACCTTAAAGACTAACTAAAGTATTAGAGCATAAGCTTTCGTGGGCTAATACCCACTTCGTCGGATGCAT